>JAWWEE010000018.1:1259352-1270885 GCA_035221455.1 Xenops minutus | reverse complement strand
CTCCCGGCCCTCCGCACCGCCCCCCGCCCGTCCCGGCCCACCCCGGCCCTCAGCAGCGACCCCCGCCCTTCCCGGCCCACCCCGGCCCTCAGCAGCGACCCCGGGCCTTTCCCTGCCCATCCCGGCCCTCAGCAGCCACCCCCTGACCGACCCCAATCTCTGTGTGGACCAGCAGGGCCAGTGTCTTCAGTGGGGTCTCCCCTGGCTTGACGTGCTGCAGGTGTGAGTTTGACTCGATGTCTTTTCAATGGCTCATCTTATTAGAGATTGTCTTCTATAGATGACAGATTCAAAAATGAGTCTCTCTCTCACTGCTAAGCACTGGGAATGTGTGGCTTTTCCTGATGCAGAGAAATCTTGGGCTTGCTGGACTGCAGTCCTGTTTCTTTCCCTAGTTTCCTCTTTCTGTGCAGTGTTGCAAACAAACTGGTTTCCTCTCTGACTTTCCAGGCAAGAGGGCTTTCCAAAAACACATGCTGTCGATCGTCATTCCAAGTGACATTAGGGAATACTTGTGTAGAATTTCTCGCTGGGGAATTGCTGTATAAAAATTGCTGGTGTAGCCAAGAGGGAAGGGGGGACAGATGCCCCTGGTGCCCCCCATGCTGACGTGAGTCCATCTGGTACCTGCATCATTCAGTAAACACCCCGGTGTCTCCTCTCTCCAGCTGTCTCTGAGGTGTTAGTCCCTGAAATAGTTTCCTAGAGCAGACTCCCAGGATGGGATTTATTATCTGTGTCTTGGAGATCCTAGTATTTTAGAAGCCTTTTCTCTAAAAAAGGGAAGCTTAATCACTTCCCTGGCATGTCTATGGTACCAATCCCATCACTGCAACGGGTACCTGAAAGTCCATTTGCAGTTGCCTGACCTAGGAAATCTTCCATCAGGCTCTTCCTTCTTCAGTGAGATTTTGAAATGCTTTGCAAAGAAGTTTTGCTCTTTTTTTGGTATATAATAATTTTGTTTATTACTGATCTCAGTCTCTTGCAGAAATATAAAATCGTCCTATGACAAAGCTGGGACAAAATAACCGTAATTTTTACAGAGTTCTTCATCTGTTATGCTGTCATTTGAATTTAAATTAAAAAAGAAAAGCCTGTTCATTGTAAATGTATTGGGTTCATGTGGAGTGTAACAGAATCATGGAATCTATGGGTATTTTAAGACTCCAGCAAGGTCAAAGCCTGGTCCTGGAAGAGAAGGAGGAATTCAGTAGGAAGGAATGGCCACTTCCAGCTGTTCATGCAAACTTGCTGTTTCCTGGAGCTCAGAAGTCACAATGCCAATGGCTGGTGAATCACATCGGGCTGTGCTCCTGACTCTGTCATTGGAGCTGGGCTGATTCAGGCTGAGGAGGGGTTTGTAACAATATTGGTAGAAGAGGCTGGAGAACAAATAGGAGGATCAAGGCATTGCACCCAAAACAGTAATGAACCACCATGGATGCTTCTTAGGTCCTTAAAGCTCTAACTCTGTGCCTCTGCTGGGCATGGAAGTTATTTTATTCATTACCTTTTCTTGCTTTGATGGAAGTGAGAACATCTGTGCATATGGATTTGTCTGAAATCCAAGCTGCAAGTTCCTCATGTTCTTAGGAGCTCAGTCACCAGTGTTCAAGCATAAAGTGCTGTGAGCTGAGGAAAAGGGACAGGAGCATGAACTTTGCTAGATGACAAGTTGTAATGCATGAAATGCTGTTGGGAGTTCAGAAAATGTGGATTTAATATCTGATCTTCCTACAATTCCCACCGCACATATAGAACATCCCTTCAGTGGAGCTGGAGCTGCTCTCTGTGTATTGGATATAATTGTGGTGATGACTATTTTCCTGAAAGCTCTTTGCTGTGACAAACAGTGTGGCCTTGGAAATCATATTGTTCTCCATGGGTCACCAGTGTGGTCTGGGCTAAGAGAACCTTCTTCCAGAGGATATTGACAGAACACCCAGGGTTTGGAGAGCTGCTAATACTGAGTGACAAAGCCACAAGTGCCAATTCCAGGCCATGGGGCACCATCAGACCCTGTCAGACAGTGACAAGGACAGGACATGGAAAGCTCTTCTGGAAGGAGAGGACTGAAACTTGGCCTTTCTGTCTCTGTTAAGGTGGAATCTTTCCAAGACGTATAAAATATTAATTTTCCATTTCCCCTCAGTTCTAAAATTTCATTTCTATATGGCAGTGGAGAACAGCTTTCTGTTCTCTGTCATGCAAACCCAAGAAAAATCATAACCAAGCCATTTAAATTGCGTGTTCCTTCCCTTAGGCATCAGGTTCATCAGCTTCCTCAGCTTGTCCAGCCTCAGCCTGGGCTCTCTTTACAAACAGAGCAGGAGGGAATGGACAGCTCTTTGGAATGTTTTAAGAATAATAACATTGTTTATATTCCCAGTCTCTTGTTGTTAATTTTTCTTTTTTATCAGCAGTAATGTAACATTATTGGCTCATAGTCAGCCCTCACTTGCCTCAGTCTAATCCTCAGACATTGTCCTGCAGCCTAACAGGTCACTGTTGTGCATTTGTGAATTTGAGCCTACGTTTCTCCTGTGCAGGAACTGCATATGTGTTCACTGAATTGCATCTTGTGCTTTCCAGGCTTTTGCTCTCCCGATTCCAGTCCTGTTTTCCTACATACTGCTGCTTCTCCTGGTTTAATGGAGTTTGCTGATTTTAACAGGTACATTCTCTCTGAGAGCTCTGCAATCCAGCAACACTCAAGAATTCCATGAGGACACATCTGACACATCCTTTTGAACTAACATAGAGCAATTGATAAATACTGTCTTGTATGGTGACCATTATTGTAATTCACAGAAGTCTATGGCTATAATTTTCAATAGACATTATTTCTCTAGTTTAAGGAGAGGAATGATTTGTCAGACTGTACCAAGACCAGTTAGATCAGTTTGATGTGGTTTCCATTCAGGAAATACACTGTTACTCACCTTGCTTTGCTAAAAAAACCAATCTGAATATTTCTGTGAAAATTTGCCTTTTATTTCCCAGATTTTAATCTTTTTCCTTGGTGGTATGTTGCCATTTCCCAGTGTCCTAACTTCAGTAATTTTCAGAGGTACCTATGAAGGTGTTTGTGAGGGTTTCTGATGCTTCTAGAAATGCCTGAGAGCATTTCAAGGGTAACAGTTTTCACTGCAGCAAAATTGCAGACTCTTCCCTTCCTGCTTTTGCTGAGCTGGACTGATCTTGGCTGGGCACACACTGACCTGAGTGCTCCAATAATTGCTTATTCCTGTGGTCTCTGACAAATGTAAAATCCAAATGTAAGTGATTGGAGCACAATGTTGCCTTGTCAGCAGTTGCTCAGTTGTCTGATTAACAGGAGACTAAAGCTGGGTGGTCCCAAAGTGGTACGGACACAATAAAAAGCACAGAAACCATACAAAATATGTGTATGTTCTTTACTAAAAGTTCTGTGTAAAGATCAGTGTACTAAAAATTGAAGCAAAAGAGATGGCTACAGAAATACAGTATTGTGATCACATAGCAAGACACAGCATATCCAAACAGTTTTCTTTCTGATATTAGTCACATAATAAATGAAAACCCTGTGTAAAGCCTGGTTTTAGCACTGGCATTAGAATTTTGCAAGGGTTTAGGATAAAATCTCATAGCAGGATGTGAATTTCTGAGGAGCAGCATCAGGAGAGACACTGCCAACTTTGCTGAGATTTGAGATCTTAAACGTTCTTCAAGAAATGAGAGCATGTTCTTATTGCATCATTACAAGAAATCTCAACACTGTTGCATTAGTAGCATTGGAAGCTGTTGGAGCAGCTTTAGAGCTGCAAACTTCTCTTTGTAGTGTTTTAGAGCTAAAACTTCTCTTTTTAGTGCTGTTTGCAGAGATATACCAGTTGGATTTATAAGCTCCCCCCCCGCCCAGCTTTGTTGGATATAAATTAGTTAAAAACATTAACAAGAGCAGAAAATTCTAAGCCACTCTTGCAAGTGATCGTGGTAAGGTATCACTGAAGGGAGCTCTACCTTTATTTAATTCACAGTTTGGTTTTTAAAGATGTTTGCTTGTAATAAATGACATAACTCCTGCGTTCAGTGATAACTCAGAAAATGCTCCAGGATGGAAGTGTAAATTTTGGGTGGCTCCATATCCGTGTGACAGAGCAGCTGGGATTACTCTGATTATTTGGTGCATTCTGATAGCAGGATGCCCAGCCTTTGCGGAGTGGTCCATACCACAAGGGGGAGCAGACAGTGCAAGGAACGCTGGCACTGACAGTCGGGATCGCGGGGCTGGGGACGCTTCACTCTTACCAAAGGAAGGGAGACTCTCATTAGTTTTCTCGAACCTTACTAATGCATGAGGTAAAAGGCACATCTCCCATTTTCGTCAGAGCTCTGCTTAAAAACACCTTATTTTGTAAACCACGGACAGAGAGTTCGCTGAAGGACGTGAAATGCCTGATCACAAGGTTAAAAGCCAGACAGGTCCAAGGGATTCCCCACCTGCACAGACACTGTGAGCATCCATAAGGGAGCAGGAGCTTGTCTGGCACCTGTGAAAAGCCCTCTGTGCTTGTCTTCAGAAGAACCTTCAGGTTTGTCATGTTACAGGCAAGAGACTCACTGTGAGGACCAAGGAAATTGCATTGGCCTTCTAATTTTTGTTTATTAGATTTCCCCCTGCACCTCTCCAGCAGCACCTGAAGGAAGCAGGGCTGGTCCCAGGGCCTTTCCCTGTTCCAAACAGGTCTCCAAGAGCTGCAGGAAGACACAGCTCTGAAAGCTGCATAAACAAACTCTGTGCCTTCCTTCACTTCTGATTTCTCTGCCAGTAAACCTGACTGGTGTGTTTCTGTGCTGGGTTTCATTCCTGGCCCGGAATAGTGATGAAGGATTTGATTTCTCTCATTGCAGGATACTTTGCATACCACAGAACTGTGGAAATGAGTACTTTATATTGAGGAATTGTTCTGTTAAAAACACAAATGTGGAATACAGCCTACATTCTGCCAATGCCTGACAGCAGCTTTGCAATGCAAAATTGTGAATTTTGGTTCTTTTGGGTATAGTATACTGAGAATATTGAAAATCTTTCTGAACTGCAAAATAATTCTGTTATTTTACCAAAATATGTATTTACTGTCTTCTACTTAACAAAAAATGCATACTTACCTTATCTCATCATGTGCATATGACTCAGTAATGGTATAATTTATAGAGCAGTAAGAACCATATAATTACTTCCCATCTAAGTATTAATTATAATTGTGTGAATCTTTGGAGTGTTGAATGATGATTACAGTTGAAAATCATTCCTTATTTACAGAAAATCTAAGTGCAATTTTAATAATTTAGATGATGCTTCCTTTTTAACACAATTATATATTTACTATACTCAGTTTTATGTATCTTTTGGTGGAGATACTAAACGAAGTTCTCTTTACCAGTGTAAAAAACCATTTTTTTTAAATTTATTTCAGTGAAAATACCTCTAAGACTTAGTGGAGATGAGCCTCTGATAACTCTACTAAGAGGTGCTGCTTGAAGATGTAACCTACCCAGGACTTTTCCATTGGACACAAAACTTAAAAATTACCTAAAAATGTATAGTGCAAACACAATAGGGATTGGTTTTCCTGTGGTTACAGGATTGAAAACAACACAGCCAAGAAGTTTTCCAAGGATGCTCTCCCAAGGAAAGTGCAGGGTTGGGCTCTCCTTGGGGGTTGTGTCTGTCCTCAGCCAGACACACAGCAGCTTTCAGGTGAGGACTGGGACTTTTCCAGGCAGAAGTGAACAGGATCCAAACTCTCTTTTAAGGCAGTCAGGTGGAAATGTGCTGTTGGAGCCTCCCTGGTCACTTACCCTTTGATTTCAGGGCTGTCCTCTAGTCCCAATCTTGCAACTTCCTTTTTTGCTGGGCTATGAAAAGGAAGAGAGGAAAGCAAGCCTTCCTCTCCCAGCCATGCCCCTTGCCCCCAGACAGAACCTCTGGGCTGTGTTGTCCTTTGCAGCTGTACCAGCAGCATGGGAGCTGTGCACAGCCCATGGCTGTGAGCACCTGGGCCTTGGGCAGCATCAGAAAGGAGCAAGAGGTGACCATGGGACTGGCAGTCGGTGTGTGCCCACTGCCCTGCCCACCCCAGGGCCAAATGCCCTCTCTGGAGAGCCCCCCTGTGTCCCCTTTGGCCAGGGCTGGGGTGGGTGCAAGGCAGCTCAGCCTCAGAGCAGCCGTGTCCCAGTGATGGCATCCGTGGGGACAAGGCTGCTGGAGTGCACTGGCCATTCCTTGTCACACCCTGCTGTCCCTGTGCCCTGCAGCTCCCAGCTCCTGCGTCCCCTGCCCTGGCAGGAGCCCTTGTACCACCATGGAAATGTCCTGGTGTTACTCCCTGGGTTTGACTTCCTGGTCTCTTCTCTCAAACCTGGGAATGGCTCCTTGGTTTCTGCACGCAGTGTGGTTCTGTGCCTAGTCCAGCATCTACTGTTTACATCACACTCACTAATTACTAGAAGTCACTGTAGCAACACTGCAACACTACAGGCTCCTTATTGAAAAAAGAGACCACTTCGTGCCTGAAAATGCATCCTGGGTGGGGATTGGCATGAAACATCCTTGGATTCCCATGCCCTTCCCTTGGCTACAGCAAGTCCTTGTGAAGGCCACGCAGCTCCCAGGCATGCAGAGCTGTAGGTAGAGCCAATTGCTGTTTGGGGATCCACTGCCACTTCTCCATCACTTGCTGATGGCTTTTTAGAGGAAGACTTACAGCAGGCTTTGCGATGGTCTGGAAAACGTGGTACCAAAGGAAAAATGTGGCTATTGCAATATTGTTCTCTGTTTTTCTTTTGCTTCTACGTGGTACTGATAGTCTTGTTTAGGCAGTGCTTTGTCTCTGTCTATTGAAATACGTATTTAGACAATATTGAAAAATGCTTTGTTGCCAAGACGCTAAATGAAAGGCAATAGTGACACCTACAATGACAATAAAATGCTCTTCTTTTTCCTTCTTCTCTAAAACATGCGAAGTATTGTAAAAGCAGCAAGTAGGCTTGAGTGGATAACGTGGATCTTCATTGAGTGGCTGATTTCAATGTGTTCTGAAATGCTAGAAAGGTCAGATGCACTGCTTGTCACTGCTGCTCTTTTATGCTGTGTGATATCATGGAACACTTTGAAGCACAAAGGGGAACGTTTAGGTGAAGTTTAAAAAGTCAGTGTAAAAAACAAAATCCCATTGCATCCCTGTTTAAAGATATAAAATAGGTAGAACTTTCAGAGGTTTTATTCTTCCATTTAGATGTGTTTGTCAGTCTGAGTTCTTCAGAAGAATTGAAGGAAAGAACCACTTTGATTCCGTGATTTGGGGTCTGATTGTCAGTGGAAGAACTGCTCTGTACTTCAGTTGGGACATGTGGGATGGGGATATTCTGTTCACACACCACTGTCTCGTACCGGGGCACAGCCTCCAGAGTGAGAGATGACAGAGATGGATGGAATGGGCTGCTGCAAGTCCTGCAGCCTGACTGCATAATTTGCAGCCTGTCCTGTAGTCCCAAGTGTTGCTTCGTCTTCCTGGCTAATATAGATATTTATAGAGATTTCATTTCTTTGACAAGGGTCTGTAAGAGAATATGGGGGGGGATCATCTGTGGGAATATATATTTGTGTTGCTCCTGGCCCCACACATTCATCATAGCTGAAAAAAAAAAAGATTTTTTCATTAGATTCCTGTGGAAAAAAAATGCCATGGTAGGTTATTTTCACCATAACAGGGGCAGGTAAAGTGAGAAGAAAAGGATGATGTTTCTCAGCCTACACCTTTGCTTGCCCTGCTGTGTGAGAGCACAATGCCCAAAAGCACATCTCCAAATCCTTACAGGTGATCCCAGAGGTGCACAACACCTGAAGTGCAACACAGCCACGGTGCATTCCTGCCCTCCCCTGCCTGGAACAGCCAGGCTAGAAGCTGGCTGGGGGGAAAGGAAGTGCTGTTGCTGTTCCAGTTCTGAAACAAGGCAAGGACACCTTGGATGGAGTCTGAGCAATGTCACACTGAGTGTGCTCCCCATGCCCAGCTCTCTGGGGCTCAGTTCTGTGTCTGGGCTGCAGAGCTGGCAGGGACAGCAGATTCCATGCTGAGCTGCAGAGTTGTCATGAATAATCTTGACAGGCTCATGCTGGTCACTCTGGGGCTCGGCAGAGGACCTGCCATGGTCCCCCCAAACAGATGGGTTTGTGGGGTTTCCATGAGCAGCCAGCTCAGGTGTGCCCAGGTTTTGTAGTTCTGTCTGTGCCACCAAGCTGGTGCCAGGGGAGAGTGTTCCCTCCTCACTCTGCCCTGTGGGAATGCAGACAGGCTCCTTGGAGGAGCTTGGACTGCAGAGCCAGGCTTTGGTGATGCTTGGGGGTCCCTTCCAACTCCCAGTATTCCGTGATTCTGTAGATAAGAACCCTGCACAGACCAGCTGGTCTTTGTGCTCATGGTTTCCCAGGTTCTGTGTTGCAGGGGGGGAGGGAATGGGGAGAGTGGACACGAGCAGGCTGTGAGCACTGGGACTGGGCACTGCCTCCCAGTGCCCCTTCTGGGCTGTGTCCCCTCACTGCCCTGACCCTCCTGCTGTTCCCAAACCAGCCCAGGTGCTCTAAGGAAGGTCCTGTTGTCCTGGCTCACTGGCTGCAGGCAACAGTGAGAGACAGTCAGGACACCATGATCTCAAATGTTAGACCTGCTTTGTTGGCTGACTTGTTGAACTGCTCCAGGAGCATTTTAAATCCAATTCTGAACATGGGAATGCATCCAGCAAAAAAAACCAAACAAAAAACAAAAAAACAAACCCACCTTTACCTCCTCAGTTAACCTGAAAAACATCTGTCTGGAGGCAGAAATGTTGAGATCTGCAGTTATTAAGATGTAGGATATTTCCCAAAACTTGGGATATTTATCATAGTGCTTATCAGTAGATGCAGGCACACATTGTGCCCCTGTCTTGTGTTCTGCCAGGCTAAGCCCAGCTAACAAACCCTCCTGGCAGGCTGTGGGTGCCCAGCAGGGAGGTCCTGCCCTGCAGAAACACTTGGTTCAATCACAGCTGTCCCTTCGAGTGCTCCTCGTGATCTTCACAGGAATCACAGATTTGGATGGGATTGTTCCTCGTGCAGGCAATGGAAATGGTGTTTTGGCGAGGGAGAGGTAAGAAGGTGAAGTCACAGTACTACATTACTATCCTCAAACATCCATAGGTGGTTTTATGTTTACCTCCTTTTTTAAATTTTTATATTCATGATGACAATGAATTTAAAGTCAGGCTAGAACATGTCTATTTGCCCATCAGAAAATGGTATTTATAAACATAAGTCTGTTCTGAAGATCCTGGGTAGGGCTCCTAGATACTTGCAAAACAAGTCCCAGTGTGTAGGAAGTAGAATTATTTTTTTGCAACATGTGGGAAAGATTTCACTCCAGCCTCTACTGAGTATGCTGGAGCTTCCAAATATACCTGATAGTCTTTCAGAAGTTCTTGGACCTCAGTCAGAGATCAAGGACCTGATGTCCTCAACTCTCCATGAACTCAGTGAGAAGAAAGAAGGGTAACTCTGCAGGATCACTTGCTATGAGCTGCATCTTTACTTCATTTACATTTTGCTGACCCAAAGCCCAGTGAATTTATTTAAAATCTTTCCACCGATTTTGACTGACTTAATCAGGCTAATGAAGAACACTTACTGGGCCCTGTTGCCATAGCAGAAGAGTTTCCATTCAGAAAATCCCACAGTAATGTGAGTTTCAAGGTGGAATATTTTGAATCCTGTTGCCAAGACACAAAAGGGAAGAAGTTTCTCTGTCTCCTGATTCTGGGGCTGGGCCCAGCACGTGGGAAATCTGCCACTGAGCTCAGGGAGAAATGGCCACAGTGGGAGCTCTTTCTTCCTGTTCTTACCTGATCATCTGCATTCCTGTCCCTTGGATTTAATTTAATATCTTTCATGGACCACAGGACTAAACTGCTTGGTGGGATAAACAGAAGGTGACTGCTCAGTGTCAAGACAAATGGGTACAAATGATGGTATTCAAGACCTGGCATTTCAGTGTTTAGTTCCAAAGATCAATATGTTAGTGTCAGGGCACTTTTTCTTCACACACATAATGGATAAAAACAATTCTCTCTTTTTCTCCAAAAGCACGGAATGTTCCTCCCCTCATTTTTGGCAATTAAGATCACATTTTAAAAATTTAATAGACTAACAAAGAACACACACCAGACCTTCAATTAAGTAGCTTTTTGTCACTTTCACATCTCTAATTACAGATTGTTGTGGCCAAGGAGAGAATTAAAAATAATTCTTTTTTTTTTTTTTAAATAACATTTTGTATTAGCAGGTTATGCTCTTGATGCTCAGTTTCCCATGTGCTTTTCTATGTGTGGTATCTCTGCTTATAGAGCTGACATTGCAACCTACTCCTGCTGTTAGAAATAGTGGAGGCTGCAGATAAGATTCCTGGTATTCTCTGTTAAGGATAAAATGCAGATGAATTACCGTCATACAAACACTTCAACTTTGTATTTTTTTCTTAGTTTCCAAGTGTTTTTTGGTTGGTTTTGTTTGTTTTTTTGTTTGTTTGTTAGTGGGTTTGGAATTTGTTTGTTTGTTTTGTGGTGTGATTTTTTCCCTTTCTGTTTAACAGTATCAGCAATTCTGTTGTGCTTTCAGAGTGCTGTTGTAGAGGTATTTCTGTAGTATAACTAATGTATTATCAACACTTCAAGCATGAATTTAATTTTGCATTCTATCCTTCAAAAAGACCTTAATATGTAAACTTATAGGGCTTTGTAAGATCCTTTTTTTGTATTAGAGAATCTAAACAAGTACTGTAAGAAGTAATAGACAGCTGGACAGACATCCACTGTCCATACATGTTTGTGGTTGGGAAATCATTCCTCAAAGGATTTGAAAGGATTACTTATAAAAACTTGCAATAGCAATAATTTCTTGCAGCTGATGAGCATGTGTTGATGTGAGTGATGCTGGACTAAACCCTCATTGTCCCCTTAAAGTGAAGCTTCATGTTTGAGAAGAGGTGAATGGACTGTTGCATTCCAGTGCAGGGAGCTGTGTCCCAAACCAGTCCTGCAGTGTGACCCCTGCACCTTTGACACAACTTTTAGGGTTTTTTCTTTTCCCTTGCAAACAGTGTGAACTAGACTAGAATGAAGGAGCTGCTTTCTCATCAGCTGGTGTGGAGAGCAGAGGGGCCAAGAGTTCCTGTGCAAGGATGGACAGCACTAAAGGGAACCAGGGCATCTGTGACCATCAGGGATGGACATTCCTGGTACCAGGATGATCCTGTTACCTGTGAGTCTCTTCAGTGTGATAACTAAAACTGCTGATGTCATTACAGTGGCAGCTGGAGAGCTCAGGGGTGTGTAAAGCTGTGGTTTCAACACGAGGTGATGTCCATGTCAGGGGTGTTCAGCTGGAGAAGAGGAGACTGAGGGGAGAGCTCATTGCAGGGACAACTCCCTGGGCAGGGGCAGAGGAGGGGCAGGC
>JAWWEE010000018.1:1227318-1251353 GCA_035221455.1 Xenops minutus | reverse complement strand
GGAGCCAAGATTTTTTATGTTTGGCATTCTATTAGAACAAAAGGGCTGATGGGATGCAGAGCTGTGGAAGGGGGATGCAGAGCTGTGGAATGGGATGCAGAGCTGTGGAATGGGGATGCAGAGCTGAGGAATGGGATGCAGAGCTGTGGAATGGGATGCAGAGCTGTGGAATGGGATGCAGAGCTGTGGCTGACAGCACGAGCATTTCCTTGTGAGTGCAGGATCAGACCCTGGGCTCTCAGTCCCCTCTCCCAGGAGGGATCTGGAGGAGGCAGTGGCAGGACACCTTTGTGTCTCTCTGATCTTAGCACTGGTGTCCCAGAACAGTTTCTTAGAACAAGGTAAGGCACAAGAGAATTAACTCATTCCTAGTTACAGCAGGAACTGCAGACTCCATGGGAATCAGGGATCATTTAGTCCTACCCTCTGTCACCCATGTATCTCCTTCCAAACAGAACTCCACAGAGCTGGAAAAATCCTTCTTCAGGCCTGTTGCAAACTGGAAATGGAAGCAACCCTTGGTATAATCTTTGATGATCTGTCTGCTAAAGAAATATGTTCTCAGAGCTTGCTCCCAGGAGTCTGAGTTTGGTCTCAGCAATCTGGCCAGGTGCCCACTCAAACTGTGGCTTGTTGTCAGCTGGCTGCCTTTTATTAGTAAAGACTCGTGGGTGTGGGTCCAAAAACCAGTCTGAATTTTTAAAGTGGATTTATATGAAGTTCTACAAATTTAGATGCCAGGCTCAGAATAATTTTTCACATGTGAGCTTTCTACTAAAATATTTACACCATGTCTAAAAGCCCATTTATTACATAGTGTGACTTGGTAATAAATATGCATGTAGAACATGCATAGAATGAAAAAGCAAAGATCTCTATAATGAGTGTTCATGCTGCTGACTTGCTCTATGTCACAGATGTGTACAAACAGTCAGAAAAGGGATGATTTTATAGTGGTTTAACTTCAAAGAGAGTCTGCTTAAAAGGAGATTAAAAAAAAAGGAAAGAGAGAAGGGGGACGTGGCTGTTCCACCAGTGTCTGCTGTTTGGGAGCTGCAGCACTACAGGAACTGAAAGTGGAGCTGTGTTTGAAGCCCTGAGTGTTGGTTCTCTGGAGGCAGGAGCTGAACCCCCTCCTTTCTGGGTCTCAGGGGGCAGGAGGCACACAGGGGACATGCTGGTGGCCTCAAGTGCAGCTCCTGTGGCTCAGGATGGCCCTCCCTCCTCCCGTGGGTAGGGACAGAACTGTGGCAGCTGCTGTGCCATTTCTGCAATAGCTGCCTTTGTGTCATTAGAGCTGTGTGAGGTTTGGAGGACACCCTTCTCCAAAGCTGCTGCTTCAGGCCAGGCCAACAGGGCTCGGCAGGTTTGGGTTAACAGCTCTAAAATGGGGCTTGTCCTCCATCCTTTCCATCCTTCAGGCAACACTGACATACAGGGAACAATCCCAAACAATCTGCTCCCTCTCCTAAGTAAAGAACTTTAGTGCAATCACTGGGGTTGTCAGGAAGGTGTGTTTTCTTTGGTTCTGCTTTCTGCTGGAGAACTGGGGTTGAGGAAAACGAGAAGTGAGACTTGATGAAAAATATGGAAAGGTTTAAAGGTTTCTTGCACTTTCTTTTCTTTTCTTTACCCCTCCTTTTCTCCCCCCTCTTTTGTTTCTTTTCTGTTTCCTCTGAACATTCTCAAAATCAGTAATAAATGTAACTTAAAAGGTCTTGGAAAAAGTATGTATTTTTCCCCTGAGGAAACTTTCACTTGCAAATTACTCTCTTTCAAAGAAAGATGTTAGTAAGTAATTCTACTTGGGTGTTTCATCAGTATGTCATCAATATGATAAATTTTAATGGGAGTATCACTAAATGAGAACTGGCTGTACATGTCATTATTTAAAAAAGATATGTTCTGCTAAGGGAAACCTGCACTTCCAGTCAAACCAATCAAAGTCTGTCTGCATTCCGAGTCTGTGTGACCTGAGTTTGCAGTGGGCAGAGGTCCAGCAGATTTATTTTCTCTGAAAGGCTTTGCAAGTGCTGGATTATAACTCTCAGAGTGTCAGGACAGTGCTTACCGTGGAGGAGGGTCAGGGTACATGATGTTGACCTGAGAAAGTATATCCAAATAGGAACCAAAATCACAGGCTGGGGGAAACTCCTCGGTGCAGGTGGATCTCAGCTCTCCAGAAGAGCCCCCGGGAGAGAAGCCATCTGGAGCTGCAAGACAAGCAATTCATATTTGCTGCTCTTTTCCTCTGTGGTGGATTCTCTGTCACATTCAGTTTATACCACTGCCATAAATCAGAAAACAAACACTGTCTGAGGCACAGGAATTGTGGATATTCTGGAACAATCTGGTCTCACAGGACTTTTCCATTGCTTTAAGAGCAATTCAGCATCATCTGTAGATGGACTGGGGTGCTTCAGGCCATGGCACAGGGGCTATACATTTAGGGCTGCCCTACAAGGTAGATTTAGGTGTCTGAAGCTTTTCTTGGGCCTCAAAGGCTGAAAAGGAATGTGGGTTTTACCATGTGGACATAGAAATGCATTGTTATAAATCTGGTGTTCACTGAGGTAAATCAAATATCCACTGACATCATTTGTACTTCATTTAATTATTTGGAGCAGGAATTCTTGTGTCTGAAAGAAACACAATTCCTAGGACCAGTTTGTCCACTTGGAGGCAAAAGCCTTTGCAAAAGCTAAAAATAGTGATTTTTGGCTTTTGCAGGAACATTTGTCCAGGTGAGTAACATCTGTATTTTGGGAATAAAATTTAGACTCCCCAAGAAGTGAAATGCAAATTGCGGGGTTGCTGAAGTTCCCAGGAGTTGCAGACATGGAAACCTTGACAATTCTGTGAGGGTTTTAAAAGGATATCTTGAGAAAACACTGTTCTCAGTAAAAACACTGACAGAAATGACAAAAGCTGGAAAATAGTAGAGAAAACCCCCATCCTGCTGCTGCTCCAGGGCTTTCTTAATGCTGCCCCAGAAGAGGTCCAGTGGTCCAGCTGAGGACACAGGAGCTCCAACAGAGAACACAGCACCAAGTCCCCAGCACTGATGGGGCTGGGGAATGGGAAGGAAGCCCTGGAGCCACAGCAGGGTGACTTGGGACCTTCTGGGGGACATTTCCTAATGCTCAGCATTCCAGGGAAAGTTTCCCCAGGAGTGTCCCAGAGGGTGGCAATGCAGGGATCTCTCTGCCCTGCCCCTCAGAGCTCTTCCCAAGGAGCTGATCCCTCCTGCTCCCCAGGGCATTGGATTGGGGTGGGGGAGAAGGGGCAGCTCCTGCAGTGCCAGCCACGCTGCCCCTTGGCACGGTTTGGGCAGGACTCACCTGAGCTGCCCGTCCCTCCTCCTGCCCATCCCCACCTCTGCCCATCCTCCTGCCCATCCCCACCTCTGCCCATCCTCCTGCCCATCCCCACCTCTGCCCAGGTCTTCTGCAGCAATTCCCCAGCTAATCCCAGCTCAGCCCTGTCCAGGCACCAGTCCCCAGCTCCTGCTGCTCCTGCTGCCCAGTGCACAGGCTTGGATGGGCTTTTGGGTTCTTTTCACCTGGGCAACGTGGCACAATTTGGTTCAGGATTATTCTTTGGAATATCTCTGAATATAAGCTTTGCTTTTCCCATTTCTCTAGCTATTTCTAACGAGCAGTTCAAAAATTGGCCTTCATGTTTTCGCCTGGTTTCAGGTTTTTGCCAAGCTGAAATTCCCACAACAGTGGATTTAAATGTGGTGATTGAATCTTAATGGTCACTGTTTTATCATGCCAAAATATTACTGTTCACAGGTCAAACAGGAACTCCAATGTGGGTTTAACAATTTAATCCTGAATGTAACTGTTGAAAATTAGGAACAATGGATGTTACCATAATAGTAGACATTAGTTTTCTGGATTTTGTTTTTTCATTTTTCCCTCTGTAAGTTGCTATGGGAGTTTGCATTTCACTTCTTTGGGAGTCTAAATTTTATTCCCCAAACACAGATATTATTCATTTACCTGGATCTATGTTTCTGCAAAAGCCAAAAATCACTATTCCTGCCTCCAAGTGGACAAACTGATCCTAGGAATTGTGTTTCTTTTAGACACAAGAGTTCCTGCTCCAAATAATTAAATGAAGTGCAATCGACTTCAGTGGATACTTGATTTACCTCAGTGAACACAGGATTTAAGATAATGCATTTTTATGTGGCCCTCTATTATTATTGTTTATAAAGAAAAACACCTCAACAATATGCAAACAACTGTACTCCCAACAAACAGCAGAGGAGCCTGACCACAGAGGATGTAATTGTTGATGCTCCACCATTTATAATTTGAATTTTAACCAGCTGAAGACTTACAAAGTGACTTTTTGTAACTGTTTCTTTCCCCTTTAAATAGAAATAATCCAATTCTGCAATTGCCTTGGCAAAGTGGGTTTTAGCTTCTGGTCAGCAAACCCCAAAAGGGTCAAAAATGTAACTCTGCAATTAACTTCTTGATAGTCCTGGCTCATCTTAAAGGTTTTTTTTGTTGTTTGTTTGTTTGTTGTTGTTGTTTGGTTTGGTTTGGTTTGTCAGATGGGGGTGGGAATGGGCACCTTTTTGCCTCTGTAATGATGATGGCCAATGTAATGATGATGGCCAATGTAATGACATGGATGTCATCGATTACCATGACAGCCGTGACGCCACTTCAGTGCCCCGTGGTTCTGGTTCTACCCAGTTTGTCACCTCTGGGTCCGACAAACAGCATTTTCCCAGTCATTGCTGTAGGTTGGGGCACAAAGTGAAACCACTTCTGGCTTTCCAACAAATAGAAATAGCATCAAACACCACACCAAGGCCACGAGGGCATGAGAAAGTGCAATGGGGAAGAACTCTTGTACCGCATCAAGGGACCATCATCTGCTCAGGACCTGCTGCTGGCCCTGGCCTGGGTTGTGCCAACCATGCCCTGTGTGCTCTGGGGAGTCAGTCCCAGCACAAAGGTGCCCTCAAGCTGCAGAGCTGCCCGTGAGCTGCACACCCTATTTTTAAATTTGACCTGTTCATTTGACTTTTAATCCCTTGCACAGGGCTCTCTGTTGCCCCCAGCAGCATCCCAGTGCCAGAGCTGGTCCCTGTGGCTGTATCTCTTACCATCCACAGCATCCCTGGTGAGCCGCGGGTGCCGCAGCCGCCCGTCCTTCCGCAGGCTGCCCACCACGATGGTGGCACAGGACAGGGACAGCACCAGCCCGATCACCACCCCGGCCACCAGCACAGGGGACACCAGCAGGTTGCTGTCGTTCCCGTTGTCTCCGTAGCTGGGTGATTCACTGCCTGGGCTGCTCTGGTTCAAGGGCACTGCTGTGCAGAGAGAGAAGGGCTGGGTCAGTTGTGGGGAGGGATTTACAGGCAGTGTTACAGAACTGAGGGCTCCCAAAGCCAGTGCACTGTGCAAACCCCATGGATGGGAGTGATTGCTGGAGCTGCCAGAACTGACTGCAGGACTGTCACCATGTCCCTGTTATTGGGGAATGCCCTGCTGGAGCCAGTGCTGTCTGTTCCATCATTTTGTTGGCTTCTCCCTGGCAAGATTCTTTGTACCGTGAACTGATGCTGAAAGATCAGTGCACGAGCAGCACTGATGCAATGACGCTGAAAGAATTTAAGTGCACGAGGAGGAATGTGAAAATCCAAAAATTTGAGTTCCAAGCAGAACTACACGTTGTTGGAGGTGGGAAAAGACTCCCAAGGATTTGCAGAGAAAGTTTTGGGCAGGAGGGAAAGAGCAGCTTTTGTAGCACAGAGCATGGTCTAGTTTGTGAGAGGAGTCAGCATCCCAAGGAACTCATTTGTAGTAGGAGGGTGGTGGGGGAAGAGACTCAGAGTGGGATTGCTTGGAGGCCATTTCTTTCCTCTGGTAAAAAATAATAAGTCTATAAATGTATTATTTAAGTTCAGTAATAAATCTGCTTAAGGGAGAATAACTCCAGTAATATATTCCCAAGTCAAATATCCCTTTGAGACAAGCTACAGAGAGAGTATCAGAAGTTAAACTGTAAGTTTCCCTTAGAGAATCAGCCAGTGACATATGATTATACACGTGAATTAATTGCCCACAGATGTATTTATGGGGTGCTAAGGGAGGGGAGGTAAGGGGCAGAAATTATGGGAAAAAGGATTAGGATTTTAGCAGATGCAGTATCCCTCCCCACCCCTCCCAAATTAAAGAAATCTCCCATTTGTTGCTCAGGATCAGTAAACCAGAATGTGATTGAGCATAAATTCCTGGAGGTGCCTGCATACCAAGACTGGCTGTTGAATATGGCCTTGGTGTATTTTTATATCTGGATATATGCCAGCTGAACAGATAAAGAATTTGTTTCCTACAGCAACCAAGGCTAACAAAATTTTTCTATTTTGAATGTACTGTGAAGTGAATTTGTGCTTTAGGAAGTGCAAGTGCTTTTTACATGGATAGATGTTTGCAGATTAATTTTCAGCAGTGTTTTCCCTGCTCTTTTCCTTTGGGAATTACCACTCCACATCTTGCAGTCCCAGTGACCTTGAAAAGAAGACAATGGCTCCAAGCCAATATATGTTATCAGTGGCTCGTTCTTGACCTTGAGAGAAATGATTAGAGACACATAAAAAAGAGGGAATTAACACGTATTGGGGGATTCTGGTAATCTTCTAGAAGTGCTTGACTGTTGGCTGAGGATCTTTACAAGCAATTAAGACAGACAGCCAAGAAATGTGCTGAGCTTTTACCAAGTATTTTATGCCAAAAAAGAAAACTGGATTTTCCCAAAATTAAAGTGATGCTGTAGCAATCAATCAAAAGTTTAGGGACAACTGTCCTCTTAAAACTCTTAGTGCAAAGAGGCTTGGGGTATGGGATATATTTGAGGGGTAGACTCTGCTGATCTCATGCTAGAACTTCCTCAAACTTTAGAAAATCCTGTTCATTATTCTCCTTTGTACATTTTTTAGCTACCTCTGCTGTAATGTGTCCAACACGTGTGTACTTTTGCTGGCTTTCCATAGCCTTGTTGATTCAGATTTTTGCAAATTCTGTCTTTGAAAGATGAAAATATCCCAGCAGTGACAGTCTGAATCCCAGGGGCAGGGGATTGACACCTGAGCTGAAAGCACTGGCAGGTAATTTATTGGGAACTTTGGCTGACTTGCAAAGGTAAAATAAAAATCAACTTTCTTGCCAGCATGATGAGAACATGAGCCTGGGCTGTGAGGTGGCCCTGTGGCCTGCCAGGCTTGTGGTCTTCAATTTGAAGTCAAATAGTCCTGAAATGGAGATGGTGACAAACTTCTGTCAAGGGAGAAAGAAAAGAGGCTGCAGTGAGAAAGTAATAGAGGCTGCAATGAGTGCTCTCAGCCCTTTTAAAACTTGGGACAAATTCTAAATGATCCTCTAAACAGGAAGAGGGACTGTCTGAGGAATAAGTAGATTAGATTTTCTGTTTTGGTGATTATTGTTATTATTTTTGGTTGTGTATGGAAGCCAGCTGCTCTCTTAACACATGGACTCTTTGGGAGGTTCCTGTGGTGCCACCCAGTGTGAGCACTAATATTTGGACCTATTTTGCTTTGCAGCAAATGCTATAAAGCACAGTGACTTCCTATAGGATGTGCTCTGTCATGTGCTCTCTGCTGGTACTTGAAGGAGTTTATTCCAAGACAGCCCATTTATCTGCCACATTCTCAGGGCTCCCTTCGCTGTCCCAAATCTCGTCTATTTTATCTCTTGTTTCTCACCACCATGAATCTTTCTGGGTTTTTTATGCTTTTAATCTACTTGAACCCAGTAAAGACGAGAAACATTGCAATCTTGCTCTCATTAGAAGGAATGAATGAGTCCCCTTAGCCCAGCTGGTGCCAGGGTGAGTGCTTGGTGAGCTGCTGCTGTGTCACTGTGTTCAGTGAGCCCAGTCCTCCAGCCCTCACCCTCTCACTTACCCTGTGGGATGCTTGGCTGACAAACAGCTACACAATCACAAGCTGTGTTGGTATAAATTCTTTGGGTTTGAATTTTTAGGGGCCAAAAGATGTTTATACTACTTTTGGCAAAGGAGCTTCTTATAAATTTCTCTCCAAGTGCATCTTCTGTTGATAAACTGGCTGTTTCTGTCTATAAAACTGGGAAGGTTTTTCATTCAGAAGAGAACATGTACATTGAAGCCCATAAATCCAACCCCAACAACAGAGCACCAGCTTCTTTGCTTTGAGGTGAGTTGTATTTTTTCCCACGAAGCTGCAGATTGTAAACAATACATGCATAAGTACTTTCTATCTAACCCTCTAAATATGAATGATATTGGATGCACAAACCTTTGCTTTATGCAGTGGTGGCAGCTGTGTAAGTGCCTGGACACAGCACAAGTGGAAGCTGTTGAGTGACCACTTACTTTAGAGGGAGTCCAAGTGGGAAATTGCCTACAAACTGTCCACTCAGTGTCAGACAATAAACCACCTAACTGCAAAAGCCTTAAATATCACATTATATTATTTTATTCAGTGCTGCTGCATCTCAACAGAGCAGTTGTAAATAACTCCATGTACCTGAAGGAGGTGTGGTACAACTTGACTTTTTTGTGTGTGTTGTGGTCTCTCCTCCTGTTGACCTGTCTTTGAAGGGACACTTATCCCTTTCTAACTTGGCAGTAAGTTCTGTGGAAATGTCAGCTGGGTCAGATCCTGGCAGGGTGAAATACCTTGGGGTGTAGATGTGTCCTGGGAGTTTGGTTTAGCCAAGATACAGCCCTTCTGCCTCAGTGCCTTTTATCTGCCTGTGTCCCAGAGGAGAGAGAAGGGAAAGTCACTTCTCTCCATACTGCAATGAAGTTGAGTTTGGTGGTGATGTGCTGTTCTGTTTCCTTGTTCTTCTGAAGGCACATCAGCTCTAGTGAGGCTGCAGTGGGCTCTGTAATTGATTTTCTTGGTAACCTTTAAAAATCAGAGATGATTCTAAGGGGGGATCCTGCTGAGAGAGCCAAAACTCTTCCTCTGGTTTCCAATGGCAGGAGCTGTGTCAGGGCAGGGGCAGGTTGGGTGGTGGGCACTGCCCAGGCTGCCCAGGGCAGTGGGCACAGCCCCAAGGCTGCCAGAGCTGCAGGAGGGTTTGGATGATGCTCTGGGGCACAGGGGGTGACTCTGGGGATGGGTCTGGGCAGGGCTGGGGGTTGGACTGGATGGGTCCCTTACAACTCGGCATATTTTTTGATTGTGTGATCTTAATAAAGCTGATCATTCATGTTCTGACTGGTGGAGAGGATGAGACGTGGAGTGGTTGTGTTTCCCAGAGCCAGATGTGCAGGGCCAGCTCCTGAAGAGGTGCTGATGTGTTGCACTGGCGGGTTTTGGGTGCAGAATGAGCCCCCTCTGCAGCCCTGCCAGCCTTGGGCACTCCATGCCTGGCACAGGGGGGGTTGGGGATGGTTTGCTGAGCTGGAACACACGGACAGAATGTGGGTATTGCTGGACATCCTGGGGGATGGTGATCTAACACCTCCTGTTACCCTTAAATACACTGTATTATCAAAGTGTACAGGACTGGAAATGAGCAGGAGGAAGGTCAGTTTAGGATAGTGCAGAGTATCCCTTGTTTTTTAAAGAATCACAACAAAGCCTCTCAAACTCTGAAGCAATTTACACCACATTCCTGATATTTTCATGTTTCCAATCCCTTGTTGGACAGTGTTGGGTTGGGCAGTGACAGGGGAGGCGACTGACAGATGTCAGGGAGGAGCAGAGAGGTCCCAATAAGGCACACAGATACACTAAATTAGTGGAACTAAAGAAGATTGTGTTGATTTTGCCTTTTCAAAGATGATTTAGCCTGGCCAAGAGTGACCACTTGGCTGCTGCCCTGTGGAATCAGGCTGTGGCTGAGCTGCTGCCAGGATGCCCCTGGTGCTGCTGCTCTGGTCCCTGGGCAGTGCCCAGGCAGGGGCTCTGGACAGGAGGAATGGAGCTGCAGCACCAAACAAGCTGGGAAAGGGTTTGGCTCACAAGTGCTCCCTGTGGCAATGGAGACAGGGGTGTTACCCAAGCCATGGAATGCAAGAGGAGCTAAATCTTACATTAAAAAAAAAATAAAAAAATCTCTGCTGGATTCAAAGCTATTCCATTGGATCCTGAGAAGGTTTTAAACCTCACTCAGACTTAAATTCCAGGATGACATCTGCTTATGGGAGCCAGAAGTGAGGATGATGCAAAGAACAGGGAAGGCTATTGGTCCTTTTGTATTTATCTTATTCTCCTGTAGCAAAGTTGAGCAAATGAGTGGATGACTGGAATAGTCTGGGAAATGTCTTCTCCAATAAGCAGTTTTACAAGAGCCATACAGAATGTTCACTCCAGGAGGCCCAGGAGCATGTTTAGTTCTCTCACACACAGTTCTGTTCTGATTTCCACAGAGAAAATTAAACTGCCTCTTAAACTGCAATTGAAATTCAATAATAACTCTGTAGGGATTGCTTCAAACTTTTACCTCAATGGGCCTTTTCTTCTGGAATGGTACTTAGTAGATATTTGGCAAAGTTGATGAATAAATAAATTTTTGCTGTCAGTTGCTGCACCAGTGATGTTTTATCAGTTCCTCCAAACAAGGGATATTAATTATTGTTTCTAAATTGGAGGTGAAATCCTCCTGCACAAATGATGAACTAGTCTTGCCTGGTGATTGCTGCTGTGGGAGACACCCCAGCATCACCCAAACCCAAGGGATGCCATCACCCAGGCAGGACCCAGCAACTCAGGCTAACTTTCTCTGCAGCTCACGTTGTCTCTTGGATCTTGTTCACTGCATAGATATGTTCGAATCAGAATTAAATATTTTCACTGATGAAGAGTAAAAAATCAAAACCTTATTCAGACATGAGACTGTGTGCTGGATTATTTCAGTTTTATCTGATCCTGCCAGTTCAAAGTGAATTTGGAACATACTTAGAGGTACCAGAGCTGCCCATGACCTTGAGAAGCTCCTCCAAGGCAGAAAGGGTGGCCTTTCCTCCAAGATAACTAACTCTGCCTTTTATCATGTCTGCTGGCTATCAGATAATGACTTTTTCTCTTCTTGCATTGACATCCTTATTATAGAGCCAGAATGAGTAAGATTGGATCACCAGCAGCCTGCAAATTGAGAATGTCAGAAGCAAAGGGAATGTGGCTGCATGAGGGCTCAGGAAATAAATCTTTTCAGATGCTGTGGCTTTAGGGTATTATGTTGATGTCACAGCAGCTTGTATAGGTGCTGTTTCAAATTAACAGGAAAAATCTTCCAATTTTCTGATCCATGGTCTCTTTTATCAACATGATAAATGCCACTGCAGTGAAACAAATCACTCTGGAAGTATAATAGCCCACTTTCTGATGGACAATGTATTTTCCCCTCTATTTTCTCATATTCAAACAACTTTGAACTAATACAGTTTTATAAGCAGTATCTGAACTTACTGCTTTTCTCAGAAACTCTGTATTAGGCCTTGGAAATAAGTATAGTGAGAATCCTCTTTTACCCATTACAGGAAAGTTCCCTTCCTAAGCTCAGATCTAACTCAGGTTGGTAGTGACTTGACCAGGGCAAAAGCAATAATTATTATTTTTTTTTTAATTGTGACAAACTCTGTTTTTTTGGCACATAAGCTTCTCATATAGAATTTCAGTGAAAAAAAATATAGCAATATAACAATTTTTCTTAAGGTTTTAAAAAATATAATTAGCAAATAATTGTATATTTTACCTTGGCAGTCTGTCTGTCTGAACTGTGATCCTGATGTCTCATGTCTTTAGGAGGTTGAGCTCTGTCTGAGCTGTGTCTAACGTGACCTAAAGATGGCAATCATGGAAAATGGAGCCCAAGCAGGAAACATAATCTATATTGGGGGGTGAGGGGAACAAATTCAAACCCTGAAAGGCAAAACCTTCCACAGAGAAGTTGCTCTCTTTACAAACTTTCCAGAGAAAAGAAGGCAGTGATGACATTCTCAAGGAGTCACAACTGGTGAGCAGCTGCCCTGTGCTCTATTGCCCCCTGTCTGCATTTATGCATCTGTAAATCAGTTACCCACTGGATTACTATGAAATTGGCTCAAATTTTTGATGGTTTGGAAATGATGAAGTTTGGTACTGTCCTGGTGCTGCACTGAACTCTTCAGTGAGCTCTGTTAGCCATCACTGGGCACCAAGCCTTCCCATGACCTGAAAGTGTGAAAAAGCTGATGAAGAAAAGAGCTGCAACTGAATTCTGAGCTTGAACTACAATCTGAGCTCCAGGAACCATCTCCACCCTCTGTACCCACCTCCAGCACTCCTCCCTGAGTGCCTGGGGCTGTGTGCTGCTTCCTATTTGGGGCTATTCTTGCAGGAATTCATCCTGCTGCTTTTTCCAGCCTCCTCACCAGTCTTGGGGAGTAGTAATCTACTAAAAAAGTACAGAGAGGAGTGACTGATGCTTAGCACTTAGAAAATACAGACAGCTGAAACGCTGATCCAGCTGGTTGTGAAAGGGATGGGGTGCTGAGAGAGAAACCTGTTAAAAATGCTGGAATCCCCAGATGTCCCCTTAAGGGGTGGTGCCATATGTGATACATCTCGGGCTTTCTTCGAGGTGATGTGAATTTTTTAAAATAATTAAAATGGTTTGCAATGCTGTTCTGCATTTCCCTCTGACTTATGGTGATGATGGTGCAGAGTACACAAAGCCCGTAGTGTAACTTACATTATCATTTGTATCTGTAAAAGCTACAGCAGTATCTGCCAGCATCAATCAAGGAATTTTCTCCTACCATTAAGAAGTGATTTAATACCCTCAGATTTCATCTGAATAGGACTAGGACTTCTGCTTAGACAGCTGCAGGAATGTCAATAATAGCAAAGCAGATATTGATTCTGGGGGACAATTTCAATCACCTGCTTTCTTTGTTGCTAATGGAGCCACTGAAACTCAAGGGCACTGAAAGCTTTGTAGAAATGAAATACTCAAACCTGACTGCTCCAAAAAAAGGGGGGAAATCCATATTGCTTATTGCAGAATGCCCATTTGGTGGGTGGGTTGGTGAGTGGCAGGGCAGGACGTGCCACAGAGCCCAGGGGCATGGCAGAGGTGCCACCCATTGCTGCCCTCCCTGCCTTTGGGTGCCAGGGCAGAACCCCCAGCTCGGCAGGGCTGCCTCCCCCATCACAGCCAGGGGCTTCTCCTGATGCTCCAGAACCTTCTGCTGCCTCACAGAGTCCATTCTGTGGCTTCCACATCATCCCTTCTTCTCCACAATAGGGTTGTTGGTTGTGCTTTCATTTTGTGGTGGCAGAGGAAGGACTTTAAAAGCAAAGCAGCCAAATCCCCCCCCCAAGCACAGCCTTTCACTCCAAGCTGCAGTGAGGATATATGAGTATTTCAAACAGAAAATGCAGTTTCCCCTTCAAGGCCAGTCTCACACAGGCTCAGCACCAAGAGCTCCATGCTTTGGGGCTGAGCTGGCCCCAACACACACATGGCCCCAAGGACTGGTGTTTACAGGCAGAACCAGCTCTGTACCCTGCACCATTCCCCCCAGGTAACTGGGAGTCCAGGCCATAGGTATTCCTCCCTGTTCCTGAGAATAAGCTATTTATTTTCAAATCAAAGGTGATTTAAGAAAGGGAGCACTTCTAATGGAAGCAGAAATTCAATGTGCATTGTTCTGCATTGCCACTGAGTGAGACTGAGCGAGAATAATAATAGAAGGTTGCAGAGCAGGGCTAGAACAAGAACTTGGGCTTTTTCTGTGAGCACTGTTGCTGAAATTATACTCCATTTAAATAATTACACGTTATGGGAAAGATGATTAAGTGTTGAATCGAAGGGATTTATAAATCCCTTTGTAATGAACGGTGCTGGATGTGAATTAGAACCCCTGTGATGCCCACAGAGCACCCTGGGCAATGTCTGACCCTGGAATTGCTTTTGAGGCCTCTGAGTTTTTGTGGCCTTTTGAACAAAAAGGACAAGAAAATAAATGTGCCCTGCAGGGCTGGTTCCAATAAAACTCTCTAATGAAAGCCCTTTTAGGGCTGCTGCCTGGAGGTATCCAGAGATACCATCCAGCTGCCACTGCTTGGAGTTCAGCTGATGTTAAAGGTTGGTTGTGTCCACAGGTTGTTTAACCCATGCTAAACTTGTTGTTCTTCTATTAATATTCATAGTGGCAATGTGTCTGTTAAATTGTTCCCATTGACCCACTGGGGAAAAACAAAAGAGAATTATGAAGAAATATTATGGAATTCTTGGTGGCAAAACTCGTATGTAGGCTGGTGTAAATCCTCTTCTATCCCCTCCCAGTGCATGGGTAGATGCACAGAGAAGGATATAAACAGCTTTGAAATAGAAAAGGAAATAATTTCTGTCCCTGCTTGTCCTGATCACACATGACTGCAGGGGGATTTTAATCTACATACTTGCTAACAGCAATTGCTGATTAAACAATGAAAAAGAAATCACACACAGAAAAAAATATAGAACCCCTTCTTCAGTTTCCTCTTCCCTGCCTTAATATGCATTTTAACCCTGTGCTGGCAGATAAAGGTTACCTTGGCAGGGGCTCAGGGGGGCTGAGAGGGTTCATGTGGGGAGGCCAGTTAAGGTGCTTCTATTCCAATGAACTGGGCTCCTTCCCCACCAAAAGGAAATCTTGTGTGACAGGAGAACCCAGAATGGCCTGCAATGTGAGTGCAATGTAAAGAGTCCACAGCAGAAGGATTTATCACCATCTAAAGAGGTTGACAAACTTAGATTTGGGGACTGATAGTTGCATGAGAGGGCTGGATGTGCTGCTGCTTCAGTTCTGG
The DNA here is from genome assembly GCA_035221455.1 of Xenops minutus. Taxonomy (NCBI): domain Eukaryota; kingdom Metazoa; phylum Chordata; class Aves; order Passeriformes; family Furnariidae; genus Xenops; species Xenops minutus. The sequence goes on along the minus strand of JAWWEE010000018.1, from coordinate 1,236,532 downwards.
TGTGAAGAGATGGATCTCTTCACTTTCTGCTGCATGAACAATCAGATTAAGAGATATCCATAGATTAAAAGCGAGTTGAAATTTTATCTTCTTTGCATTAGCAGACAATGAATTTTTTTGGTGGAACCAACAGCATGAAAATATCTCCTGTTTTAGAGAAAATGCAGTGTGTGAGAGGCAGAAAAGTGAATGCTCCTCTGAAAAAGGCTTGTTCATGGAAGGGATGTAGCACCAAAAGTAATTAAAGGAAAAATGGTGCTGAGACAATATGGAAGCCTTGAACTTCAATTGTTTAAACTAGTGCAGTGCAATGACAGATTACTGAGATTGCAACAAATCTGAGTTCAGAAAAGGTGGCTGTTTTGTCTTTCCAGCTCTTGTGCTGTGGGCCAAGCACGAACTCCTGATGGTTGTTGCAGGTGGAAAATGAAATGGAACAGTTGAGATGAGCCTCCTATTCATTATTAAAAAGCCAACAGTGACCCTGTGCAGGATCTGCTGTAGAGATGTAATGTTAGAATTACCCCATTTCCTCAAAGCAATATTTAAATCCATGTTACCTCTGAGAAATAGCTGCTCCTCTGAACTACAAACCCATGACCTTCACAGGGTATCCAGAACAGAATTGTACTGCCAAAATGCCTGGTTAGAATGGCAATGGAAAGTGGGGACTTTTTGGATTTTTTTTAAATTATTTATATTTAAAAAAAATTCTGAAGTACCCACTGTCCTGAAGAGTGGCAAAGGTTTGAAATCTCTGCATGCATCAAATAGTTCTTTGAAGTGCTCCTTGTTTTCTGGTGCCTCACAAGGTGCCTTTTGAGGGGTGTCTGCAAACTCCAGCCCCGTGTTGTTCACGACCTGGGGGAGGGAGAGCTCCTGCCATCCCCTGGAAGGTGGGAAGGGCAGGAGCTTTGGAGTTAGGGGTGGGTTTTTTGGTTGGATGACTTCTCTGGGTTGATTTTTGGTGTGTGTGTTGTGTAGGTTTGTTTGTCAGGGTTGGTTTGTTGGCTTTTTTAGCTACGGAAGATAAAGGAACAGATCACAATTCTTTATCAAGGAAGGTATAACTGCACAACAATAAAATCCTGTCTGAACCCCTCCTGCCTTCTAGATGGCTTCTGCATTGGTATTAATTGAGGAAATGTCCCAGAAGTGTTACCAAGGATAATCACTGTGTTTTCTGGAGCTACATCTATACTTTATAATGTTCAGCCTGTCCTTGCTGCCCTCCCCCAATTTATTCTGTAGGCTGGGCAGCATTTAGTGCAGGGACTTTCACTTTAGATCCTCTGCTCTCCCTTGGGCTGGCAGCATATGAGACAAGAAATATCATGCTGTTTGGATTATTAAAATAATCGATGGAGTCATATTTACTGTGTCCCTTGTTAATACTCTCTTGTTGAGTCCTTCTGGGAATGAGATCACAGATTTTTCTAAGTAGCAGCTGCTGCACAGTTTCCTAAAATACCAGATTTTAGGGCTGGGCCACAGAAGACAGGGTTGATGATAAAAGCAGATGGCCTCGTTCTAACAATATACCTGGGCTTGCAGGCTCTGCCTGCCTGGGGAGGGGTGGGCAACCTTCTTGATTCGGGACGTGCTGAGAGTGCTCAGAGAACTTTGTGGTTCAGAAAGGAAATCACTGCTCCTGTTCACCCCTTTGGTTATTTGGAGATAAACCCTGCCTGAGGAGGGGCTGGAGACAGCCTGACCATGGGGATGTTTATTCCTCATGCTGCCCTTTAGCAGTGTCTCATTACCCAAAAGCTCTGCAAAGAGAAACATACACATCAACCCTAGAAAAGGGTTGTGGGTGAGATAAAAAGTAATGAACAATGATTAGGGCATTAATTTACAATATTTGTCAGGGTGATTACTGGCTGGATTATGGTGCTATTTCCTCTGAGTAATTTAAGCCAAGATTTCTCCTTTAACCCTTTCCCTATGAGGTTGATATCCCTGCTGAAGAGCAGGTACCCTGTAATGTCCTTTGCACTGTTGCTCCTCTCTCCCAACAAATCTTCATCACTGCCAGTTCTTGAGTTATTCCAGGAGCAATCAGTACAGTGCCAGCCCAATCATCTGGTGCACAGGCTCAGTTATCTGCTCCTGTCTCAGTTATTCCCAGGGTGAAATCCCAGAGCAGCAGACACTTCCCCCAGGAAGGATCCCGAGGGAGCAGGATGGCCATGAGATGTGGTGGGGGAATGCTGGGCCTTGGCAAACCTGCATTCATCCTGGTTTTACATAGCTAGGCACACAGTGAGCATGGTGTGAGACCAGATTAATGATTCATCTCTAAGTTAGAGACATATCTGCAATTGTTATTTGCAAGTTTAGATAATTAGACTGGAATTATAGTTTTTTTTTGTTACGGTTGTATTTTTTCAGAGGGGTTTTAATTTTTCTCAGAATTTTAGCAAATAGTTATTAATCTTAGTAATTTTTTTTTTTGCTAAACTTCAAAAGCAATTTTAAGCCAGGAAATATAATTTAAAGGTGTTATTTACTTTATAAACACTGTCCTTTGGATTCTTACTCAAGATAATTTAATATAAATACATCAAATCTGTAAACCCTGTTTCTGTCTCCTACAAATGTGTATATGCCTGTATTATCAGAGATACTTCTGTGCTCTGATCCCAAATCAAGATTAATATTAAATCAGTTTGCCTAATACAAGCCTTAATATCATCCTTTACTAAAGAGCTCCTCTCATTCTTGTTGGCAATTTCTCCTGATAAAATTAGTTTTTTTTCAGTGCAACTTGGAGAATTCAGCAAAAATTTCAAATTCCCATCATTTGGTAGGAGAGGTGCTGACTCTAAGGGATATTTTATTTCAGTTGTTGGATTCCAGTTTGCCTGTGCCTCCTACCTCTGGAACATGACTCTGCTGGCTCAGCTCTTCCCTCGGGGGGACAGAACTGTCCCCACCCAGCTCTGGCTCTCCAGGTGCCCCCTTTTAACACAGCAGAGCATTCAAATGGTTTTTGCTGCCTTACAGAAGGGAATTCTCTGGGCCCTGTTAGAACAAACCAGTGCACCCCCCAGCAGAGAGGATGTGGTGCTTGGAATGTAACCCTTCCACAGCCACCAGACTTCTTCTGGCTCAGGAGAAAAGGTGATGTATCAGGAACTTGTCTGAAGCCTAAATGGTTGCTCCCATTCCAAAAGGGAGTGAATGCCTCCCCAAGGGTGGGAGAGGTGCCTTGGCTGGCAGCATCTCATAAGGGCTTGTCCTTTGGGTGGCTGACTCAGCTCTGCCCTTCCTTGAGTTGCCTTGGGATGGGAGTTAAGCCCCACTGACACTTCCTTGGCACATGATCTGTCTTGTGCTCTGTGTCAAGTCACGTTCTATTCCTGCAGATTTCTCCTGCACTTGCTATGACCTGTGAAAGAGAAATGAATTACCAGCACGCTGTTTCCTTATGCTGAGCAATTACTTTTAATGAATATTACATGGGCTGTGTGAAGATAGAAAGTAGGAATAAAGAGACTTGCTATGGAAACAGGTTTTGGGTTTTTTTTTAATGCTTTCATCTTTTCTGTAGTGGAGATTACTGTGCTATTGGTGTTTTATGGTGAAAATATGAGTTATGTCTGCTGGATTCTTCTCATTTTGCTTTATATTCCTTAAAAAGTGTGAGATGTAAGTGACATTCCTGTACTAACTTTGGGTGTTTCATTTTTATTCTGATGTCTCCTTTCTCCAGACAACAAAAGTTAAGATGTTGCTTTATAACTGTGTCATTCATGCTTTTTATCATCAAGTAAACTGTCTATCCTTATTAGTTCATGGTCCACAGAGTATTTCCAGAGTGGGGGCTCTGCAGTGCTTTGAAGCCCGTGCTGCCTCCTATTTCCAGTGTCATATTTGGAGCAAGATAATGTTTGTAGCCCAAAAAAACCTTGTGAACTGACCTCACTGTATCTTACTGAAGTGACGAATCTGTCTTGTATTTTCACTGACTGATCTCTTTGTTCCTGCACCAATTATTTACTTTGACGTGTTTCTGCTGTGCTGCCTCTTACACCACATTCCCAGGACTGAGAATGAGGATTCCTTCAGCAAAGTCTGTGTGGAGAAGAGGCAGCTGCCAAGCACAGGGATGCACTCTTTACTCTCCTGGTATTAAACTAGTTTCGAGCACGAGTGCATCCCTGCACTGCTGACACGGAGCCAACAGCTTCAGTGGGAGAGGAGGAGAGAGAGCAGCGATATTTGTAATCCCCTGCTAAATGCAAATAAGTTCTGTGCCTCTTTCTTCTGGAGACTGCCTGCCTGAGTCAGCAGAGTTCATTTACATTTTGGTGACATCTCCAAGAATTTTGCCAACACAGCTTATTACTGCAAACATTGTGTCAGTTCTGACATTTCCCTGTGCTGGGAGACTCCTGGGAATGGCTGTGTTTGTTGCCAGCAGCAGACTTGGGGTGTCACCAGTGGGGACACACAGGGAGCAGTGCCAGCCTTGGCCCCTGCTGCCCCTTGCCCAGCACAGCACCATGGCTTGAGCTTCACCCCCACTGCCCTGGGGTGGCCATGGGAGCCTTTCCCACACCCATTGGGTTCTGGAAGCAGCACTGGCACATGGGGCAGGCACAGGACTGGTCCCCAGGCCTGGTTTCTAGAGCAAGAGGCACAAAGAGCTGCACTGACACGAGGCAGGACAGCCCCAATGTGGGGACAGGGCTCACTGGGGACACCAGGCACAGCCAGCCCTGGACATGGGGACAGGGCTCACTGGGGACACCAGGCACAGCCAGCCCTCAACACCAGGAATTCCACTTCAGTTTAATCCAGCTCTCCTGGGCCAGCCAGCTGAATCCCTGGCAAACCAGGGCTGTCCCTGTAAGTGCACTAAGAGGATGCTTCCTTCCTGCCTAAGGATCTCTTCCCCTGGAGCAAAGTGCCCTTCCCAAAGGCAGTGGAGGAGTCAGAGCCCAGCCCATGAGCTCAGTCCAAGTCAGACCCAGCACTTGTTCTCAGTCTTCCTTTCCCTGCTCTGTGCCTTTCCCTGGCTCTCCCACACAGGATTGAGGTGATGGCTTCTCCTTCTCTCCTCAATGAGAGTGTCATCAGGGTTTCTCTTATTTATAAACATCATTTACTAGTTCTGTGAATTACTGTTGTTTGTGAAAGCCACCAGTGATGCTTAATAAGATGGATCAGAATATTTGGCTGTCTACCACTACATGTATTTTTCTCCTCCCCTGCTTATGTAGTTTTATATAATCTGCATTTATTTGTCATTATTCTCTCAAGCCTGGCAGCTATAAACACTTCTCTTGCAGTGGAATGATAGGAAAAAGCCTCTTCTGTTCGCCACTCAGATGGAACCAACCACATTATTTCAGTTCTGACTCAAGGCATATTTGAATTTAGCATTTCAAGGAGACTTTTTGTCCTCAGGCCCTGCTGACTGTTTTCTATTCTCCCTGTGTTTTTCATCTCATTTTCAATCCTATAGCCTATAGTGTCTTCCACTTACTCATGTTTCATAAAGTCAACGTGCCAAAACATGGATTCTACTCTTTATTTGTAAAAAGACTGAGGACAAAGAAGTTGGGAAGGTGTTTATGTGCATAGTTTACATACTGTAAATGCACTCTTGCTTTTATTTGTACAAAATTTCCCAGCTCAGGGGCACTGAGGTGCAAGTTCCAAAACTGTCACAGGTTTGCCTCTCTGGATTTCAGGAGAGTATTTTGCCTCACTGATGGGCTTGTCTCGTTGTTTTGAAAGTTTGTATTACAGAAGCGTTAAAATAAAAATTCCTGAAATGTTTTAAAACATCTTTTTCTGAAATTCCTAGTCTTCCTGAAAGAGGTGAAGGGAAAGGCATGCCGAGGTGACTCTTCTAACTAGAACAGCTCCTGGTGTGTGCTGGGGGTTATGGAGCAGCCTTGGGAGCTGCTTGATGGAAACTTCCCTTTGAAACCTCAGCTTCTCCTCCTGAAAAAAGACAACTATTCACAGAAATACATTAATATATTTCAAAATACAATAATACCACTGCTCATTTCTCACTAGGAAACAGAACTGGTCCTTCTTTATATCCTGTCAGATAATTCCCTCTCATTCCCTCTCCCCTGGAAATAGCTGTATTTAGCAGACCTGAGCACCTTTGAAGTTCACAGGCCATCATGACAATGACTGTGGCACTGCAGGGGCACCTGGCACTGGCACCTGTGCTTGCCAGTCCCTGCCCACCCTCCTTTCTGGAAGCTCCTGCTCCCCACTGGCCATGGTTGGTGTCTCCAGCTGGGAGGCAAAGGGGGCCAGGCTTGCCTGTCACATTTACTGTGGGCCACAGTTCTCTGCTTAGTTGGTTTTTTCTAAACCCTCTCTTCTTTTTAGCTGCGTGCTAATGAAAGATAAGTCGTCAAATTAGAGATGCACAACATGGATAAAAGTTCTGCTCTAATTAACAATTACTTGAGGGCTACAGAAATTATGGCCATTGTTCATTTCTTACAGAAGTTGGGAGTGCATCAGTAGCATTTTCTGTATCAGACAAGATTAACAAATAGTGACCCTCAGCAGGCAGTACAATGTGCCTTAAATAAAACTTAATGCCAGCAAATAAAAAAGGGAAAACATGCTGTATAAATATAACAGTATTGGAAGAAGCAGCCTTCTAAATTTATCCTTAGAAAGGATAAATAAAAGTTGTAAGAGAAGAGGGTATTGCTGTCATTAGTTTTGCTAATCCAGACTAAGGTAATACATGAAATCTGTAACCAGCAACAGCATTTTTGTATGGAATAGGGTGCATGGGGAAGAGCAGACAGTGATTTCCATAACAAGCTAAATTCTCCTACTAAACACCAATAAATTCCATGAATGCTCCAAAGAACTGAAACCTCTCTGGAGGTCAAAGCATCTACTTGTGTCTAAGCAAGTAACGAAGAAATAAGACTGAAGAGTAGCAGTGAATTCAGAGCTACAAAGGTTTTTTTAAACTATCATTACAACAAATAATTTGATGTCTTAAGAACCTTAAATTAGTCAGCAAGATTATAAGAACTGATTTACTAAGATGCCTCTTAACTGGATGCTGATGGGGTTTTTTCTCTTTCCCCTTGTCCCTTTATCCTTTTTGGAATGCTTAAGTCTTTTTCCCAATAGAGAAGCTTATATTATAAAGATATTCCTGAATATAAGTAATATAATTTTGTTGCTTCATAAATGAATCAAATGGATACAAATTCGTATGAGGATTGTGAAATGGCAAATTCCCTTTCTTCAGCTGGAGAAACTTTAAAAGGGCATCTGAAGGACTTGGAAAGAATGCAAACAAAGAATGCATTCGTTGGAAGTTTAATGTCAATATTTAATATTTCAAGCTGTTACGTTGATGGAATAGATATTTAAATAACAGTACTACACATCTCTTGAAATCTGCTTTGCTGATAAGAACTGTCCCAAAATCCAAGTCTGGACAGTGCTCATTGTTTCCTCTCTGGGTGTGTTCCCCTCCTGGGTGACTGTGGGCAGGATTACCTAGAGAGGACTTTCCCTAGGCAGGATTCTATACATACTTTATATCAATCTGCCTGGAGAGTGAGGGAGGTCTTTAATGCAAATGGCCTGTGCTGATTACTAGAGAGGAAATCTGTGGCATGAGCTGTGTGGATGCAGCCCTAGGAACAAGCAGAAACCTCCTGTTAATATGAGTCCTGAGTAAAATCTTCATGACATGGTTATTTGAAGGTTTTTATCAGTACTGAATTACTTTAATAATAAAATGAGCAGTATCAAGTGTCATAAAAGAAAATTCCTTTGATATAAAAGCCTCCAGTTGCAACCCTTGATACTGAGAGCAATGATTGCATAGGTTATGACAGCCTGTGGCTTCAGTGGGGCAAATTCCTTGGTTCTCATGAAAATGTACATTTAAGTCTGAAGCAGAATTTTACCTTTTAATACTACTTTCTCATGGTGTTAGGAAAGTTTCTAGATAGATAATACAGCCTTAAAAAAAAAAAGCTAAATGATTGGCTGGAGGACTGGAAAAAAGGTAGATGAAGGCAAGTACATCTTAAGTGCTACAAGTCACCACTAGTTTTCCACGTGTATTTTCTGAGAAATGTATGGTTAACCCCTGAGCAAAGATTATTCATTTGATTTCCTCTTACAGCAAGGGAAATATTAGCTTGTTTTCTCAACTGGAACAAATCCAGGCATTGCTTCTCAGGGCAGCTTCCCTTGGGTACATGCAGTACAATGCTTTTGTTCAGTCTTTGCAGTGGTTCTACTTCTGATCCAAGAGGATTTAACAGCAAAAAATTACTGTCAGTCAAGAAAGGAGAGCCCAAGGAAGAGAAAGGGGGGGGGAAAGAGAGAGCAAGAAAGACACAAGAATGTTTTCTTTCTCTTTTTCATGTGGTGATTCTGGTTGACTGATACATAAAGGAATAGGCAAATATATTCATACAATGCACTTTAAATAGTTCATGTTCTTTCCCATTAGGCTGAATTTCATGGTAGCTGCACATTAAATAAAATACTTTTATGCCAGGGTTTTGCTTTCTAAATGCTAAAATTAAGCTCTCAGAGTAAGCTAAGGAAGTAATTATTTTATCTCTGAAAGCCAAGACAACTACGGAGGGTAAAATTTAAATAAATTCTGGGGGCTTATCCTGCACGATGAAATTTATATCTGTTTCCATTTTCCTTTCTCCATGAAGGCATCTCTTTTACAGAGCTGTGTTTGTGTCTGTGCACACACATCATCTGCTGGCAAGTATGTCCTGTGTAGGAATCATCTCTGTGAAGGCACACACGTCTCTTGTCAGGCTTTTGTTGATTCCTGGGGTGCCATAAACAGCCTTTTAGTAATCTCAGCACACTGTTACTCTTACTTATATTCCCATAGTGTCATGATTGGGAAACTGGATGTGTGGGGTGCTACAAAAAGAACAAAGATTCCCTCCTCCCACGTTCTTCTTTTTTGATGCACCACTTGTTCAGGCTCTTCCTGCCAGACTTGGCTTGTGGCAATAGCGCCAAGGTTTCCCAGCTTTTAGCCATATGCTCAAATATGATGGAAATCTATGCTGGAATGTGACCTCACTGGAAGGTCCCCTCTTGCTCTCTAGAGATGTTGTGGATGCTGATTTTGAGGACCCAGGTTTTTCCCTTCCCTTCCCTTCCCTTCCCTTCCCTTCCCTTCCCTTCCCTTCCCTTCCCTTCCCTTCCCTTC
>JAWWEE010000018.1:1202156-1219986 GCA_035221455.1 Xenops minutus | reverse complement strand
CCCCCGAGGGGGGCCAGCGGGGCCGGGGGGCAGCGGGGCCCGGCCGGGGGGGCGGCACATGGCGCGGGGCCGGGGCGGACCCCGGTGCGCATCCCGCCGTGCTGCGGAGCGCGGGGTGCGGGGATGCTGCGGGGATGCTGCGGGGCTCGCCGCCCGGGCGGGGAGCTGGGGGCGGATAGCGGCGCTGGGAAGCGAGTCCTGCCCAGCATCGGGCTGGAAGGGAGGGACTGCCTGGAGCAAACCCGCGGGGATGGACGGGATTAGATGGCAGGGCTGGATGGACGCTAGGAGAAGAACCCACCCTAAATTACATGCTAAACCCACTTTGCAGTGCTAAAATCCGCTTGTTACCAGGGATCTTGGAAACGTTTCTCCCTGTGTCTGATCAATGCCCTAGTGCTGCAGGCAGAGGAAACAGGGCTGCAGCAGACACTACAGTGTGAGCTCCCGTAGCTGGCTGTTTACCTCCAGGAATAGCAGGCCATTAGCTCTCTTGAGGTAAACATGCAATGGGATGTCCTGTCAGCACTTTGGGGTTTCAGGCTCCAAGCTGCACCGGCAGGTCCTGTCTCCCTCGCACACATTAGCCCTGCAGGCTCTTGCAGAGTGGTCCTGTGATGCTGGTTGTGAGCGAGGGACACCGACATGGAGCTCCAAGAGCGTGTCCCCAACCTGCTTTGCTTCCCTGCCCCTCGGTGAATTTGTGGTCCAGTGAGCGAGTTCCCACCCATGGGAACGGCTTTGCTCTCAGTATCGGGGCTGTGATGGAGTTTGGGGTGGATGTAAAGCTTGTGAACTCCCTGGTCTTTCTGTACAAAAGTTTCCTGCTGTCACTGATCATGGTTTTTTTCATTTTCTTTTTAAGTCCAGGGAAGTGTTAAGCAAGTTTGAGGTCAATGAAATCATGGTTTATAGAAATTTAAAGGTATGTTTCCTTATGGGTCAGGGATACCTGTACCTTTTGACAAGAAAGTAGTACCCTGGTACCCTAAAATCCCTTAGAGTGCTGCTGCAAAAGTGTCTTGTGAATCACTTCTTCAGCCCCTCAGAACATTCGACTCCTTGAAAGACCTTTTCATTGCAATTCCTTATTGAAAGACATTTCAATAAATGGAAACTGCATGGCTTCCCTTTAGGGCTCTTTGTTGTTTAGTTATGGCACGAAGGTGTGAATCTGTATTTGCATCAGAAAATCTGATTTCCTGTGTGTTGGGTTTTGGATATGTGTCCCTTTGGCCTCATTCTGCATATGAAGAATCATGTGCACATGGAATGCTGCAATTAAGGGCAATAAAATACATTCTTCCCTTTGAACTTCAGGAATTTCTAATGTTTAGTGCTTCTGCAAATTTTGGTGATGCCATCTTTCCCCAGTGGGAAACACACCTTGCATTTACTCAGAGTACTGGGATTAACTTTAGTCCTGACAGATGTGGGCTCTTATGTTTGACTGAAAACAAATTGTGGAAAATGTAGAGGCCTTAGTACCTGACTTGGGATGCAGGGGAATTGCTCAGGGTTTGGCAGTTCTGAGGAAATCTCTCTCTGAGCTTGACTGACTTTGGAGCCCTTCCTGTGAGAGTCTTGTCCTTTTTCTGCAGGAGGAGGTGCGACTGCTTCTGAGACAGAGAACATTTGTTTCTGGGTCAGAGAACACAGTGCACAACACGGTCCATCAGAGCCTGCAGAAACATCATCCCAGTTAACCACAACCTTTGGGATCCTGCCCAGTGCTCAGGGTGCTCCTCTGGAACAGACCCAGGTGTTGCAGGCTTTGCTCACCCCACGGATTTCCAAATCTCTATCACATGCATATGGACATGGGATAGTTTTTTTACCCCTTTTCCCTGTGTTTTTCAGATTTTAGGGTTTCCTGTTTCACTCCTTCAGTTGTGCCCCTGACTGAAGCCTGGGTGTGGTGTGGGAATCAGGGCAGACTAGCTGCACCCTCAGTTCCTCCTGTCAGGATGGCACTGTGGGTACTTTACATCATTATTTGTTTCTTCTTATGGCATCTGCTTTTCTGCTTTGGCAAAATAGATTAATATGAAAGAAAATTTTCAACAAATAAACAATTTAATACATAGGAGTTTGCTTAGGGCCTGTATTTGGGAGAGCTGGAACAAAGATGGACAATATTCAGGATTCCCGCTGTTCATATCTCTTTACTTGGGGTCAGCTTGTCTCTCTCAGGATGTCACAGAGCAAGAGAGACCAAGGCAGTGTCTGTCTTGGGTAGTTCATGGCCTGCATGTCCAGTCTGGATTCTGCCACCTTCTCAAGAAAGTTCTTTTCTACTCCACTGTAGGAGTGTGACTGGGAGCTCAAGCACCTTAGTTAAGGTTTGGAATGATATTCCTTATGGGTGGAACTGTACAGAGTTGCTGTCCCCAGTGGGTGTTTCCCAATTTGCTGGTAAGGGAAAATCAGCAAGGAACCCTTGCTGAAGACAGATAGCTCTTTTCTTGGATGATTTTACATTTCCTCCAATCTAGGGACTTCATTATAGAACTGCCATCCGTGCTGAAGTGACAGACCTCGGCTCAGCTCCCATCTCCTGTGGCTTCATTTGGGATTCTTGGAGCTGAAGGGATGCTGCAGGGAGTGCCTGTGAAGCTGCCCAGGTGGACTTGGTGACAGCCAATTTTCGTGAGGCAAAATAAATTCCATTGCTATAATGAGCTCTATTTTTGAGTGAGAATTTTTATGCATTCGTAGCAAGACGTTGGGGGGAGACTGTTCTGCACAACTTTCTGTCTCTTTATGGAAAAGGTGGCAATGAGATAAAAGTCAGTTGGATTATACAATTATTTGTTGATAAAATGCCTCAGGATGAGCAAAACTGATTAATGAGCCTTTAGGGAAGCTCGAGTAGCAGAGAGTTTCATCAGTGCTGGCTGCTGCAAGAGTCTCATCAGCAAAGGGATTCAGATGTCCCTGGGGACAGCTCAGCAAGCCCTGCCCAGCAGTGCCAGGAGTGCTGGGCACTGCCAGAGCTCTGCCACTGCTGGCACAGCTGGCTACACCAGGCCCTGGGCTGAGGCAATGCCTTGCTGGGAGTGTGGTGGGCAAGGTTGGCTAACTCTGTGCTTGCTGCTGAGAACAAGAGAGGTCAGGAAAAGAGGCTCTGGAATTTCCTAGGAGGCATCGCCTGCTTTCACAGCTCCCTCGGTTCTGAAATGTAATAAAAAGAATCGTTTCAAGGAAAAGTTTTCAACTTTTCTGAAAAAAACCCCAAATAAACAGATGTTTGCCAGATCCTAAAGATTTTTTTGAGTTTGGAGATATTGTAAAATTATTAAGAAAGGCAAAACGTCTGGGCTGAAAGCTATTTTAATGAAAAGGGTGGAATTTTAAACATGTAAAGTTACTGCCTAACATTTTTCAGCTAGTATTTATAGGACAGGTAAATTTATTTTGAACAATATTTTCTAGAGTTTTAAATCAAGTGTTTTAGTTCTTCAGGCATAAAATCTGTCGAGAGGAAAAATAATTCTAAATTATTAATACAGATGAAGCATATCAGTAACAAATATTTTACAGCAGCTGAGGACCCAAAGGCAGAAGTCATGTTCTTTTATATGCCAGGTAAAGAAAAGATATCTGGAATGAAGGGGCTCTTCATTCTGTTCCTATAGTTTCTATGTCAAGAAAGGATTCTGTAGGGATATTATGTCATGCCCAAATTCTCAGAGGCTGTTTTTCTGATTTTTAAAGTTGCCAACTGTCTTTTTCTGTGGAACAAAAGGTGGTTTCAGGCTCTGGGGCCAGATTTAGTTTCTTATTTATTGACCTGCTTGCCGATGCTTGAGGAAGATGGTGAGTTATGCTGTCATTGCCTGCTGTACATATATATTTTTTTAATCTGTGTATATGCCCTAAGAAATAGGACCCAGGATTGTTATTGAAAATCCAATAAAATCTCCCGTCTCACTCTGGTTTCAATCTTCCTGATGCCAACTGAGTAATTTTTAAGGATGCAGAATTGAAAATTTGATCTCAGTGTTCTTTTCCCTCTCATTTTATGACTCCTTAATTAAATTTATAGTTAATTATGCAATTTATTTTGTGTTGACCTTTCAAGGACCTTAAAGCAGCTGACAGGGAATGCAGAGACTCTGTTTCCAAGGGTCCTTGTATGAATTTGTTATAAATTCTAATGGTACTTTTGGAATGAAGGATGGCCAATGGATTATTAACAAATAACTGTCCCTGGAGATACTTAACTGTAAATATACTGAAATATATAGAAAGAAATACTGAATTATGTCATACAAAGCATGTTAAATTAGGTAACAGCAGTAATGGTAGTAAATATTCATGTCAGAAGACTACATAACATTCCATAAGTGGTAGGTCCACTCCTTGATGTAGGCATTGCACTTGGTGCTAAAAATCCTGCCTTTGGATGATCAGATCCACTTGTATCCCACCAGACATGGATATTTTGGCTTTTCCTCTCAGGAATGTTTTAAAAGAGGCTTTAGCTGGAGAGCCCCTGGGGAGGGAAGGCAGCCCTGCAGTGCTGTCAGTGCAGGCAAGGGTGTGAATCGAGCCAGGTTTTGTCAACCTAAACCTGAAGTGCAACTGAGGAAAAGCCAGCATGGCCCCAACCCAAACAATATATTTGTGACCCCAAATTGATCTTATCCTTCTGTGCTAGCAAGAAATACTTAGCTTGCTTGGCAAAGCACAAAGCATGGGATTCATTGTCTTTTGTGTTTTGCCAGTGAATACACAAGTCAGTATCTCTCCATTTTATACTATTTTATTTATGAAGTGTTTGTGAATCTGCAGGACGTCTGGAAGATGGTGAAAAATTTATAAATATGCAGAGGTGCAAAGTTCCTCACTGGAACTGTGAATGTTTTTCACAGTAGTAAGAAGAGATGCAGACTGGAGATCAGAAGGTTTGGAATGAACCTTCAGGCTCAGGAAACCCTTGTGCAACCCCAGCCTGGCTCCACTGCAACTGTGCTGGCAAAAGGCAGGGTAAAAGAAGGCCCTGGAAATAATGCTCATTTTATGTGACCAGGAGGCTCCTGCCTGAAAGAAATTGCTGTGAGTTGCAAAAACCAGTGGCAGAAAAGAACTTGCACAGGGGATGATTCAAATGCAGCCACGTTTTACAGGAAACTGATGCAAAAAGTGTATCAGCAACCTCCAGGTTGTGTTTCTCCTGGTGCCTGGGCAGGCACTTCTCGAGTGAGACATGTATTTTATAAACTAGTCATGGTCAGGGTAAGGGTGCCACATATTCTCTTTTTTGATAGTTTTGCCCTGTGGACATACATGTGAAGTAGGATAAGCACACTGGCAAGGAATCTGAAACCTCAAGAACAGAGAAGTTCACTGGCCAAGAGAGAGAAGCACTGTGCTAAATGACCTGGAGAGATGGGACACCAGGACACCCAGGTGGCTGATGCAACTCCCTTGCAGAACAATGTGAGGTGGGCTTGGGGATAAAAGGAACAGAGCAAAGCAAAGAAAAAGGAATGGATCCCGAGGGGTTTACAACACAAAATGATTGCACAAGGTTTTGGGGTAAAACTTTGGCTCTGGCAGCCTGGACGTGGTGTTTAATTCAGGGGAAGAGCAAACAGTGTGGCACAAACTGTGAGAGGACAGCAAACCCAGCTCAGAGGAGCTGCTGCAGCACTGGAACTACAGCACTTTCTGGTCAGCCTTTGTGTAGTCTTTGGACAAAGCAAGGTGTTCTCAAAACTGTGGATAAAATGCTCAGGGAGCAGTTCAGAATTGAGCACTGCAAGGTGTGAAGGAGCCAAAGCCAGCACGACTGGAGAGGGCAATGGGGAGGAAATACCTGGAGGAAGCAGAAGGCAGCTGAAGGGGAAGGGAGCACAGGCTGCTGGAGTTAGTTCTGTCATTCTGAACATCACTTTTGTGTTCCTGAGGATTTCAAAGGACAATTGACTTTACCAAAAGCCCAACAGAAACAACTGAATGGGCCAAATGCCTGAGCTGTGTCTCTGCCACTCTCACTCTCAGGACTTCCCAGCACAAGCTGCACAATGAGCGTGACTTTCCTATCAATCCAGACTTGGTCCAAGCTTAACAAAAAGTGTCCTGTCAAACAGAGGCCAAAGAAAGTAAAGGGCAACTAGATTTTATTTGGGTGGTTTTATTTTGCTTCTTTGGTTGTTAGCTTGAAAACTGACTGGCTTTAGTGGTTGATTTTGATTTGGTTTACTCATTTATTTATTTTTAATTCCAGTGTATGTTTTGTCCTTTATTATTTGGAAGAGGTTAGAATTTTAGGGACTCCTTTATTCAGGTTGTTGAAAGTTCTTACCAGTACCTGGCTGACATTAAAGGATACCCATGAGCAGATTCTGATCAATTAGCTCTGATCCTGCTTTCTTTCAGAGGTCTAACAAAAGCAAACAACCAAAACCAAACAACCAAAACCAAACAAACAACCCCCCCAAAATAAAAAACCAAAACAAACCAGTTCTAAGAGTGTCCCAAAATGAGCATCTGTTAAATACTCTAAATGTAGTATTCAGTTTACCCTAGCAGGCTTAAAACTTGAGCTTTGTTGTTATGACTTGTTAAAAGATCACTTATTTCTGGACTTTTTAGCTACATAAATCTATTTTTTTCCTGTATGATCCAGCAGTAAGTTTTCCAGGTCTGCTGCACAACAATGTAAATAAGTGTCTTAGCAAAAAAAAGAGAAAAAAAAAAAGAGCTGTTGTCCATATGACTGTATTTTCCCTTTTGGATCTTCCAGCATCAGAAACGAGGATATGACTGAGTGTTGATGTGACCAGGAGCACAAGGCCCCAGAAATACAGCATTTCCTCCTGCATTTCTGTGCTGTAGCATGACTTTGATTCCAGTGCCTTAGCTGGATCTCTTCCCAACAGATACATCTTGACCGTGAGGAAAAATGATGAGGGCAAATCCTATATCCTCACCTTCATTTTATGCCTTTCACCACCACCAGGAATATTTTGGCTACTGTACATCTAAAACACCTTTGGTCTTGGGGTTGTCTGGCAAGGATATGGATGTGCCAGCACTGAAGGAGTGAGGGGTGTGGACAGAAATGCTGTCCCTTCTGCTGTCCCCCCGTGCCTGCCCTGCTGCCTCCCCAGCTCTGTGTCCTGGCAGGGGCTGAGCGGCACAGCTGGCACAGCTGGCACAGCTGGCACAGCTGGCACAGCTGGTGAGTGATGCCTTCAGTGAGCCCCTCCTGGCTTTCCCACAGCTCTGTAAGAACATGAGCATGCAGAGGGAGCAAAACTAAATAAAATCACAGTGTGAACAGCTGATTTCCAAGCGAATCTTAAACTACCTCCCAGTATTCCCTGCCTTTGCCAGGAAAACACTCGGGAGCCCATTTTATTATTTCTGAAAGTCACCTTTGCTTAACCCATCATTGCAGATGAAAAAGACTCAACCTGTGCTGCCTTCTGCTCCTGGGTACTGAGCAGGACACAGGAAATGAGTCTGAGAGCTTTTTTTTTCTAAAAAAGGCATAATTATTCAGGTTTTGGAATATATCAAGAAGGTCAAGGCTTGCTTATTCTGGGGCATTTGGGGTGCTGATACCACCCAAGTAACTGTAAGGGGTTTTACAGTGACACATGGAAAACTTCTGTATTTCCACAAATGAGGTTCCAAAAGTTAAATGAGGCAGTTCCTCTGCATATCAGCTGTTGGTGACTCCTTGTATCTGTGCTGACTATGGATAATTGATAACCTCAAGTATAACTCCTGTCTGAAGCTGGACTTGCACTTGCTGGGGCAGTGTTTAGGGAATATCCCCATCAGTAACACCAGTGGTGAACTGGTGCTGGACTGTAGCTGTGCTGCTGTGTGTGAACTGAGATCGGGTTCAGCTGGTGCACAAGGGAAATTAAGCCCTGTTGGGTTCTGAAGAAGTTATTTATACAATGGGAGAGTTTGGTATTTTATATGTAATAAACTCATTGCATGTCAGTCTTTGGAATGGCCAAAATGAAGATAATACATTTATTTTAGTACCAAGTAAGAGTCAAGACCAAAACAAATAGCTATTAAATTGCACAATTGGACATATTTATTAATATACACATAAATTAGGGTTCTATATGATCTCTATTGTCAGATTTTGAGATAAATAACTATTGCTCAACTGTAGCACATTGTAACACCAGGAAGATTGGGTTTAAACTCCAAAAGTTTAAGAAGAAAAAAGAATATGTGGATTTGTAAATTCCATATGCATTTGCTGTCCTGGCAAGAAAATACCCTTCTTATCTTGTGAACCTGACAAACATTAATAACACAGAATGAATGCACAGAGTGGTGCAGTGTCAGTTTTCCAAGCAGTTTCCAGTGAGCACACTTTAAAATAGAAGACAGGTCTCCACTCTGCTCTGCAATGTTGAACTGGCACAGATATTCCCATGAGAACTGCCCAGAAATAGCTGGGATCACCCCTCTAAATGCTGCTGGCTTGATTTGCTGTTATTTTGGCACCATGAAAGCCAATGGCAGTTGACACACAGTGTGTCTGGCTTGGAAAAGACTGATAAAAAAAATCAATGTTGGGGCTTGATATTCAAATCACAATGGAAAAACTCTCTGTGAATGCACAGGAAGACTGTTGGTGCATGCTACAAGACAGGGCTACAAGACAGGAAGCCCCTGTTTCTGTTTGGCACCTTGAGCTGACATTGCTTGCAGTGCCATGGCCAGCAGTGCTGTGCCTGCTGCCCCTGGATCCCCCAGAGATGGGGATGGGGCTGGAAAAGGCATTGCCCACGCTCCAGTGGGAACCCCCAGTGTGCTGCTGGGGGAGCACCAAGGCTCTGCCTTCCCTGCAAACTGCTCCTTCTCTGGGCTGCAATTGGAGTCCTGGGTGCAGCAGGGAGGGGGCAGCTGAATCAGGGACATTTTGCTGTGCAGGCGATTGTTTCTCTACCTGAAACCTTCCAAAAGTGGAGGTGCATTGGCTGGGAAGCTCCTGGAATGTATAATCAAACCAATAAATGTGATGCATGAAATGCTCACCTCTTCAGTGAAAAGCACCAGGGAAATGCACTATTGACCGTGCTGGGGTTTAGTCTGGAGCTAATGCAGCTCCAGGGGGAATTCTCAGTGTGTGCCACCAACCACTGGGGCTCCAGTGGGTTCTGAAGCCACGCTGAGGATGCTGCTCTGGCACGGATTTTCTATTACTTTCAAAATCATTTTGTGTCTGACAATGTGAACTGACAATGAAATGAAAATGTGTCCCACACACTTAAGGTTTTTTGTACATGCTCTTTTTATCCTTTCCCTGCAGCTGCCCCACACGAGGGGCTCGAGGAAGAACTTACAGTCTGCAGAGAGCAATTTGCAGCTGCATCTGAATGGGTGCAGACAGGCTGTGGGACAGGGGCTCTGCCATGAGCCAGTCAAGGGCACCCCCTTATTGATAGAAAGGGATTAGTGTTGCTGGGAAGAGATTTATTTACAGGCTCCATCTACCCTGAAGTGGGTTTTAGGCAGGCTGGACGTGAACTTGGATTTGGGAACCTCATGGTGCTTCCCTAGGAGGGCCTGGATGAAATGGGCACAAGAGGGAAGGAAATCCAGGGGACTGAGACAGTCACTGCCATGATTTCTGTGGGTTGCATGTGACTTTAGTACAGCAAAAGTACACCTTTATGTTTGACATTTAGTATTGCAAGTTTTATTATGTGAAGACAGCCAGGCTCAGTTAAGTCACTCAGAAATTCTTATTGAGGTGATCAGTTTGTGGAAATTATCTTCCTGACATTGAATGGAATTAATTGCTAATGAAAAAAAGTGCATCAAAACACAAGACAATATATAAGGGATGTATTTTTATTGTATTTTGCTAAGTTAAGAAAAATTCGAGTGATCTGACCTTACTTATTCCTTAGAGATACATAACCCCACAATCATTATCTGTGTTTTATAAAGTCTTATTAAAAGATAAGCAATTAGTTGAGCAAATAATGTAGCATTTTTCAACAGGCTACTATGATGTTATGTGAAAAACAGGATTACTTATAAGAAAAATCAGAATCCCAGGGAAGCTGTAGCTAGAGATGGGATTAAGCAAAATGCCTTAATATTGAAACATGGCATTAGAGGCTGAGGATAAAGGCAGGCAATTGATAATCAGGTTTGCATACAGATTGGCTTAGATCATGTCCTGCCACCAAAGATGAGTCAATCCGAAACTTAAAGCTGATTATCAGTGAATAGATCTGCTCTTTGCAGGTCAAATTTGTGCTGTTCTTCTACAGCAGGTACTGCTGCCACTGCCACTTGGGGATGTCATGTGGACAAGGAGGGCTGGAATTCCCTGCAGCCACATCTTCACCTGTAGGAAGTGTCTCTTCCTGAGTTAGGGGACACGAAATAGAACTGCCAAAACCAAGGCAGAATTTATTAATTTAGAAAGGAAACTCATCGTGGATGGGAGACTTGTTTTGGTGGGTGCAACCAGAAGGTGGGTTTGGGCTCTTATTTGGAACAGATGGGGATATAAAGGAGGAGAAATGTGGTGGGGGACAGGGTGAAGGGAACAGCTCCCAGCAAACTGGGAGCAAACTGGGCAAGTCCAAACTGTGTTCTCAGAAGAGGTGCCTCTCATTCTTTTTTTGGCTTCCCACTATCTGCTGTCAGGGCTGGGAAACCCATTTCTCTGGATGATCCCCACTCATACTGTCTTATTCCTTCCTTTGGCTACTTCTGTAGAAATATCTGGGGAGTATTTCATTTTCTGAGACTTCTTGGTATGGTAAGTGTTGCAGCTCTTTCTTACCCAGCAGAAAAGGGTTTCATGTGTGCAGGGCACAGCATTCAATAAGAACCCTTCAGTTTCCTCAAATAAATGAAATATGTGAAAAAGATGCGCTTATTTTAGATTGAATGAAGCTCCTCTGAGCTGAATCTGAAAATCATAACTGGCTGAAAAAAAAGGCAGAAAAAAGCCTTTCTGCCAGAAAACTGGCAGAAGAAAAGGCATTTGTGCTCTCTTGAGACAAGGGCAACCGATAGGTGGAGCAGCAGAAAAAAAGCTACTAAAATGAGTTTATTGGAAGGAATAAGATCAACTCCTATAACGTTTTCTGTGTTGCAAACCTGCTATTGCAGCTTGAACTGTTCCCATAACAGCAAAACATTCTTGAAAGGACTTGAGCAGCTTGCCTAGAAGGGCTGCATGTGGCAGTATCAGTGTAATTAAGCTTCCACCAGCATTTTTGTGCTAAATGAATCTTCAGGGTCCTGGAGTCCAGCTTTCCAATCTCTATTTGGTGCTTGCAGTGTGCCATGCTGTGATTTTTCATGTGATTAAACATTTACCCAAAGATTACAATGTGAAGCTGTGCTCTCCCAGTGGTGAGCCATGTCCACATCAGAGGTGTGTAGAATTATGCATATCTATATGTAAACTCTTTGCAGTCTGTCCTGCCTGTGGGGGAATGGGCAGCTGAACATGTGGGCATCGTGAAATCACGTGTTTGTGTTCACAAAGAGCCTTATTCCTGCATGATGAAGTAGCTGTGCAGTGCTCAGAGGGCAGGGAAATCACAGAGGCTGATTCCTCTTTCATCTCCCCTGCTTGAGGAGGGCTGTAATCAGCACCTCTCTCCTCATGCAGTGTTGGAAAGTCTCTCAGGGCTAAGAGAATCCAGCAGCCACTGACTGCATTAGCACATGGGGGTGGGCAGAAGTTTGGATCTGCATTCAGAATACTTCACCTGACAAGGGACCAGCAGAAGAGTTCTAGTGGACTGCAGTGAGGAGAAGAGAGACTCAGGAAACTTCCATTTCTGCACACTTTGGGTGCTTAGCCATGACTAAGGCAGGAATCCTCTTTGGGAGCATCCAGTCTTTGTTCAGAGAGCAAGGAAACCTCAGGAAGACTTTACTTTCTAAAGGCAGCATTAACAATGCTGTCACACCCACTGTGGCAATGCAAAGATGCTTTCCTGGTTCTTTGAAAGTGCATTTTGTGCTGTTTCTGAGAACTTTTGGATATATGGTTCACTTTTCCTTCAGAGCTTGGTACTCTCAGTTTAGCTCCCCTGGAGGTGTCCCCCATCTCCTCTGGGATTCATACAGAGGTATCAGAGTCCCAACAATAAGTAAATAAGGTAGAATGTTCACTCAGGGGTTTTGCTAGCCATAAACCCAGGGGCCTAAAGTGAAATATATAGTAATCCTGGACTAAAATTTGCTTGTCACTGAGGCTGCCCACCCCCAGGCACTGAACAGGCACAATGGATCTAGGAGATGCTGTGCCTTTACATCAAGGGCAGAGACAGGTGAGCCAAGGGCAGCTCTGCCAAGTAGTGATTTAGATTAATTATGCAAATCTGGCCCAAATATAATTGTATACCTGTGTTTGTGCATTTGGCCTCTGGTTTTCCAGTTTTGTCATGACCAACCACCCCCCCTTTCTGTGCAGAATGGTAAATAAATCCAGCATCTCCACTGTGTGTGTGGATCAGCTTCTTGCTCAGCAGGTGAAAGAACCCAGTTTTGGGACAATAAGAATGCTGGGGTGTGAAGGCCTCTCCTTTCCTACCAAAATAAGAAAGTTTTGAGGCAGGTCAGCTGCTCTTTGGGGCTTCACAACTGTCTTGGGATGTGCTTTCCATGGTGAGTACATTTCATGAGTCCTTTCCTGTGCTCTAAAGGACTGGGACCAGAGGGCCTCTGAACCTGGTGACTGAAAACATCAGGGGTAGAAATTAAAAAATGTAATCTTAATTATACAAGAAAAACAGCTGAGTGTTGGTTATTTGTTGTGGTCTGAAAAAGGGTAATTTGGGCAGCTGCATTAGAGCTCTGATGTAAGTGCTACAAATGGCTGAGATAAACATTTGTTTAGAGGCAGAATCGAAGTAATAAAAGGCCCTGAAACTTGACTCAATGTATGTCTTTTCCATCCCATATGGAGCCACATAGGGTATGTTGTTCATAAGTTTAGCGTCTCATAAAAATAAAACTTGTGCTTTATTTCTCACCATGTTTTCTGCATGCAGTGAATTCTCTTTGTGGCTATTCCATGGATTTTAAATGCCTAAGATGGTGATTTTAACTTCCAGATGTGATGTGACTCCCTTGTTTTAACACTCCCCCATGTTACCTGTGTTACCTGTCACTCTTGCTCCCAGTGGCCTATGAAGTGCAGGTCCTACTCCTGTGTTATGCTACAGGTTCTCTGCTAACTGCAGTGGGAATAATATGTGCATGTCATTCAGAGCTGGAAATAGGTGCAGGGGAGGGGGTCTTAACTGTAAGTCTTCATAGATAGTTTGCAAAAATCTCTTGTGGCTGGAAGTTGCTGTAAAACTATGAATAGTAGTAAACTCTCATCTTTAAAGTACATAAACATTGGAAAGTGTTCCTTATTCAGAGTGGTTTTGTGCATGTTAACTAACCCTTGTGGTGCTGGGGGGAGGTGTGGGTGTGATTGCTGTGGCACATGAAGGGGAAGGCAGGGGCCAGGGGACCTTTCAGAAGGGAGTCCCACTTTGAACTTCTGATGTACAAAAGCAAAAATCTTTTGGGTCCCCCATGACGTGAGATGAAAAGGGTGCTCTGGGTCCCAGCATGTGAGCCCAAGTTGTGCTCTTGCAAATAGGCTTTATTAGTGCATATTGTTTATAAGCCCCAGATTTCCTTCTGAAATATGCCTGCATCAAAGGCAGTCAGCTTGGCATAGTCCATTTAATGTTATCCCAGATATCCTTCTCCTAAAAGGGCCTGTGGTGCTTCCACTTCCCTCAGAAGCAACGCATGTGGCAACAGATGGATCACACATAGCTCTGCCCACAGAATGCCCTGTCTGCTGGCCAAGGACTTACATCAACATTCAAAGAAATACAGATGTTGTGATGAAATCCAAAAAACCCAGTTCTGATCAGGGTTAATGCTTAATTATCTATTTATAGGGAGGAATTAATTGTGGAGATTGTTTTACCGGGATTGAAGGGAATCTCGTAATTTTTCTAGCTAACTCAAAGCTTTTCTAGTAAAGGAAGAAGAGGATCCTGGCTGTGCTCTGTTATGGCTCTTTAGTAAGGTTTTGATGCTTTCCACTTCAAGTGATGACTCTGCCTGGCTTGAGGAGCAGTTTTGCCTGACCCAGGCAGGTACTGAGAGACAGATCTGAGGCTCTTCAAGATCTGATTACTCAGTCAGGTGACAAGTGGCCACTGCCAAATCAACAGCATGAGATAAGGATTTTTTTGCCAGCATGCTGCCTGGCAATTCTGACTGCCCAGTGTCCAGCCCTCTGCCAGCTTTCCAGGAGTATTCTTTGGTGCCAGCTCTTTTACATGGTTGACTTTCTCAGAGGATCCCTGCTGGCCTTGCCTTCTGCTTCTCCTGGCAGGTGCTGTTGAGCACTGGGAGGCAGCAGGACTGGACATGGCCATTACATGTTTCTGAGCCTTGTCTGGGCTGCCCTGGTCACAAAGGTTGTGGGTTTTGTTGCTCTCGATCCTCACCTGGCTGCAATTGCAGAGCTCATGTCATTGTCAAGCTGGGCACTGTTAGGAGATCAGGGCACTGTTTGCAGAGCAGGGCACTGTTTGGAGAGCAGGGCACTGTTTGGAGAGCAGGGCATTGTTTGGAGAGCAGGGCACTGTTTGGAGAGCAGGGCACTGTTTGGAGAGCAGGGCACTGTTTGGGGAGCAGGGCATTGTTTGGAGAGCAGGGCACTGTTTGGAGAGCAGGGCATTGCCTGTGCCTGCTTGCCCCATGTTTGCAATGGCAAGATACTCCTGCTGTGGGAACTCATCACACCCCCAAAGCTGGAGTCATCAGCAGTGCCATTTGGGAAGCTTCAGTGTCCATGTGGATGGATCTTACCCAGCTGGTTGATACAGAGGAGACCTTGCTGGCCCCAGCTCTGTCCCAAACTCCTCGATCCTCCCTCCTGCTCAAACAGCAATTCCCCCACCAGGAAGGGCCCTCCTTGGCTGTAAACCAGGGAAAGGCAAATCCCAGAGGCAGCTGCACTGCTGTGTGTGCAGAAGTTCCCCCTGCTGCCCTGGGAGCAGGCTGGGGCTCCAAGGGGGAGCTGCAGGACCTGCTGGCCTGGGGGGGCTGCAGGTTGTCACTGCTGCTCTGCAGGCAGCAGGACTGTGGGTTTGGGAAATCCTCACTACTGCAGCTGCAGGCACTGCTGAACTGCCACTGGTGCTCTGGAGGAGGAGGAGGAGGACTGGCAGGTGGGACCTTGGTCACTGGGGTGTGTCCCCAAGGCCTGGCAGCTGGACGTGGTGTCTGCAAGAGCAAAGAGGAGCAGAAGGGGTCAGGATGGGCCCCTGTGGCTCAGGGGAGCAGATGTGAGAGCTGAGCTGTGTTCCTCCAGGCAGCTCTGCTAGCAGAGGATTTGCTATTGTGCATAGCCTAACTTTTTGGATCAGAGCAAGAAATAACTTTCTCCTCCCTCTACTGTTTTTGACCTACAAATTCACCTGCTTCTATGCCCTCTTTCCTCTTCTCATCCTAGCAGGATTTCCTTTGCTGTCCAAGCTGTTTTGGGGCAGACTGTGTGCACAGTCACTTACTATGCCAGAAACCTTTATCATAACCTCAGTCCAGTGAAATATTATAAACAAATTTTAAACTGGCCTGTTTGCTCTTATTCTTTGTGGCTGACCAGTTGGATGGAATTCATCCTGATGACCTGCAGATGGATGTGGGTCCCAAAGGCAGAGCACATGGAGCTTGGCAGAGCTGGTGGATCAGCAGAGTTGCAGTAATCTGTCCAGAGGAGGCTGATTAAATTACTGATTACAAATACTGACCTGAATCCCCTTGCAAGCAGTCTTTGACTTTCATGTACCCATTAATCTGTAATTGTGTGCCAAGTGATTTCCGTGAATGCTTTCAACTTTAGGTGGTCACTGAGCAGTTCCTGGTAAATTTTTCACCTGTTTGCTTGTTTGTTTGTTTGTTTGTTTTTTCTATGGTTACTTGGGAAAGTTCTGCTGATGATTATAATATAGAAATAATTAAAAATAATGCCTAATGGATAATGCATGTGTTTGTACACAAATATTCTCATTCAAGGCCAGGCAAAGCAGAACCATTCTGCAAGAGTCACTGAAAGCAAAACATATTTGGCGTTGCTGGAGAAAATCCAGTTTAGTAGTTGCAGTTTGGTTTGGAAGGAAGAAGTTCTGTAGAAATAAGGTTGGCCAACACGTCCCCCACCAAAAGCAGATGGCAGTGTCGTAGGCCAGGGTGGCAGGACCGTGTTTGATTCCTCCTGGCAAACAGGCAAAGCCAGCCTGGGAAGGCTGATCTGGACTGACATTTGACTGGAGGAGACATCTGGCACTCCCAGAGCTCTGTCCCTGCCCTTCACGCCCTTCAGAACTGCTGCCCCAACACCAGCACTGCTTTCCCTTCACAAAGCTGGGCTCGCACCTTCTTGGCTCCTGTGAGGATCCGAGACCTCCAGTGAATGCAGCGTTAACGCTGAAGGGGTGGAATGGCTTTGGGGTGTTATTGATGGCCCTGGACCAGAGCTGGGGGCGCTGGGAGGGGGCACAGCAGGGATCCAGCGGGGATCCAGCGTGCAGATCCCTCAGGGATCCAGCTGGGATCCACTGGGAATCCCATGGGCAGATCCACTGGGGATCCATTGGGGATGCTGCTGGGATCCACCAGGCAGATCCATCAGGGAGCCACCAGGCAGATCTACCAGGGATCCATCAGGGATACATCGGGGATCCACCAGGCAGATCCACCAGGCAGATCCATCAGGCAGATCCATCAGGGATCCATCGGGGATCCATCAGGCAGATCCATCAGGGATCCATCGGGGATCCACCAGGCAGATCCATCGGGCAGATCCATCGGGCAGATCCATCAGGGATCCATCAGGGATCCATCGGGGATCCACCGGGGATCAATCAGGCACATCCATCAGGGATCCATAGGGGATCAATCAGGGATCAATCAGGCAGATCCATCAGGAATCCACCGGGGATCCATCAGGCAGATTAATCAGGCAGATCCATCAGGATCCATAAGGCAGATCCATCGGGGATCAATCGGGGATCCATCAGGCAGATCCTTCGGGGATCAATCGGGGTTCCATCAGGGATCCACCAGGGATCCATTGGGGATCCATCAGGGGGATCCATCAGGCAGTTCCATCAGGAATCCACCGGGGATCCATCAGGCAGATCCATAGGGGCTCAGTCGGGGATCCACCGGGGATCAATCGGGAATCCATCAGGCAGATCCATCAGGATCCATCGGGCGGATCATTCAGGGATCAATCGGGGATCCATCGGGGATCAATCAGGCAGATCAATCAGGATCCATCAGGCGTATCAATCAGGGATCCATCGGGGATCATTCGGGGATCCATCAGGTGGATCCATCGGGGATCCATCGGGGATCAATCAGGCAGATCCATCAGGATCCATCAGGCGGATCCATCAGGAATCCATCGGGGATCAATCAGGCAGATCCATCAGGATCCATCAGGCGGATCCATCAGGGATCCATCGGGGATCAATCAGGCAGATCCATCAGGATCCGTCGGGGACGCCGCGGGCCCCGCCGCGCCCAGCGCTGCCATCGGGCGCCACCAGGCGGTCACCGGCGGGCATTGCAGCCCTCGGGCCGCTCGGGGAGTCCCGGGAGAGGGACACGGGATAGAGGGAATGTGCTGGGAGAGGGACACGGGATAGAGGGAATGTGCCGGGAGAGGGACACGGGATAGAGGGAATGTGCTGGGAGAGGGACACGGGATAAGGGAATGTGCTGGGAGAGGGACACGGGATAAGGGAATGTGCTGGGAGAGGGACACGGGATAAGG
>JAWWEE010000018.1:1158710-1202056 GCA_035221455.1 Xenops minutus | reverse complement strand
GGGCCGGGAGAGGGACACGGGATCGAGGGCAGGTGCTGGGCGAGGGACACGGGATCAGGGAATGTGCTGGGAGAGGGACACGGGATAGAGGGAATGTGCTGGGAGAGGGACACGGGATAGAGGGAATGTGCTGGGAGAGGGACGCGGGATAAAGGGAATGTCCCGGTGCCAGCAGCAGGGATTGGGATGGAGAGAAATGTCCCGGTGCCAGCAGTAGGGATGCGGGATGGAGGGGAATGTCCCGGTGCCAGCAGCAGGGATTGGGATGGAGGGGAATGTCCCGGTGGCAGCAGCAGGGATTGGGATGGAGGGGAATGTCCCGGTGGCAGCAGCAGGGATTGGGATGGAGGGAAATGTCCCGGTGGCAGCAGCAGGGATGCGGGATAAAGCCCCCTGCTCTCTCCCACCGTGGCACCAGCCTGCATCTCACACATCTCTGCTGGGGGACACACCAAGTGCAGGTTGGCTTTTTGCCATTTTTGGGTTCTTCAGGCTTGCCCTTTACGTGGGGAGAGGGAATCCTGGGCAGCTTTTAGGAGGTTTTGGGATGCTGCTTTCGGACTCCCCTTTCAGGCTGTCTGTCCTGCCCCAGTTCCAGCAGCTCGTGGGGTGCACAGTGTCCCCAGGGCCATCTGCAGGGGACAGGTTTGATGGGGCCAGGGTAGAGGGGATTTCATGGGGCTCCCTTGGACCCTTCCCATTTGGGGATGAACTGGTTTGTAGGGGCATTGCAGGCCAGGCCTTGAGCTCTGGAGCTGCCAGAAGAGCTGCTGAGACCATTTGCAGTCCAGCTGTTACTGACTTTCTGCAAACCCTTGCTTGGCTTATGTTTTTTAGATGTGTCTGCCTGGGGAGCTCTGCCTTGACTTGTGCGAGTTGTTCTGGTAACTACACCCAGGGCACTGGCTTTCAACTGGAGGTTCCTTTGTAATGAGCAATTAAGGAATTCGATGAGATTTCTCATTGATAGTGGCACTGATGAAGGGGTTAACTGGAAGGAATTAAGAGCCCTGTGGCAGAGCAGGTGGGACAGTCTCTCACTGAGGATAAGTGGAAGGAAATGCTGTTTTTCCCTTTTCCTTAAAGTCAGGCAGGAACAAAGTGAGGAAGCTGAGAGAGGTCAGCAAAGACCTGTGGGTGCTTATTGCTC
The DNA here is from genome assembly GCA_035221455.1 of Xenops minutus. Classification (NCBI taxonomy): domain Eukaryota; kingdom Metazoa; phylum Chordata; class Aves; order Passeriformes; family Furnariidae; genus Xenops; species Xenops minutus. The sequence goes on along the minus strand of JAWWEE010000018.1, from coordinate 1,200,906 downwards.
ATAGAAGTATTTTATGAAAACTGTTTTGTTATTATTTTCTTTTCCTTTTTCTGATGAAGACTAAAGGGGTGTCTTTGTGTTTTGTTTGCTGTCAGACCTTCTCTATGGACTAGATTCAAGCTAAAACATCCACTGTGGTCTGAGCAGACTCTTATTCATTTCCTGGTAAGACAAGATGACTTGAGGTACAGTCAGATTGTGATAACTTCTTCAGTGGGAAAATACCACCTTGGTGATGTTTTTCATTCCAGGAAGTATGGGAAGGTAAAACCACCAGAGTTTTATTTCTTACTCTGTCAAACTCGAATCATTTATTAAAAAAACCAAAACCCAAACCATGAAAAAACCCCATATTCAGAAAAGATGTTTATTTTTTTGTGCTAGCCCCACCTGACTTATAATGAAAATAAGTATAACTCTTATTTACAAGCAAATAGGATTGCACATCAGTGTGTTTGCTGCCACCAGAGCATTTTCCCCTGCATGTGACATGTGCCTAGGAGTGAAAACATTTATAATAAATGTATGTAGGTGGATCTGTACTCTAAACTCTAAACTCCAAAACCCAGCAAAGCTTTACATGGCTTTCACTCCAGTCAGTCCTGGCGGGGGGACAATTCCTGGTGTGATTGCCAAGCTGGTCCCTCCTGCTGCTGCTCTAGGCCCTTGTTGCTGAAAGGAAAAAAGGGAAGAACCCACTTATTGAGCAACAAGAACTCAGAAAAGATGATTTGATTTTCCTTTTATAACTGATCCTTCTGTTTTCATTGGGTTTGGTGTTGAATTCCCACATACAGCATGTCAGTAGTACTGGACTGTTATCAGGTAATATGTCATAGAAATGTTCTTTCTGTCTCTGAACAGTGGAAATTTGCTTTGCTAAGGGGACCTGACCTGTCTGGGACATGTGGCAGTGGCCAGGTGTTAATATTCAAACATCTTTTACGGCTGCTTTGATAATATCAAGGATTCTCATCACAAGTCATTGTTACATAAAAAATTTTAATGGGGTGGGAGTAAAAAGCCTTTATTAAATGGCATGAACTTCTGCATCTGAATGTAATAAAATAATAATTTATGATATATTTTTAGGGATAAGAGATTAAAATGCATATTAATTAAATGATTAATGAAAACCTTTATGAGATTCTCTGCTACAAGTTGCAAGTAGCTGTTTAATCAAATTCTTTCTACGAAAAAATGCATTTCATTATAACATAATTAGCACATCTATTGTGTTTTTAATATAACTTGTGCTAAAGTGTGTTTGATCTGGAGTTTGCTCAGGGCAATTAGCAGTGAAGGAATTGAACTTTTTTGCTTTATTCCAGGCTTTGTAAATTATAAGAGCTGTATCTGGGGAAAATTGATGTGATTTTTTTAAGTGCTAGAATAATATTGGGATTATATTGGGGTAATAAGAAGAAACAGTAAGAAATTGTGCTATCTAGAGCTGCAGATTTAGGGCTCTTATTTTTCTGTCACTGATGTGTGACAATCCTGGGCTGTGAGAAAGCCAGAGCTTTTCTGTACTCCAGAGTAATCCTGCCTGCTCTGTGGGAGCAGACCAGGAGGAGAGGAGGGCTTTGGGGTGAGGGCTGTGGGCTCTCATCCCTGTTTCCCATTTGGATAACACTCACAGCCCCCCGGGCATGGGGCACGTGTGGTTGTGCTGACACAGGGAGGGAACTGTCTCATCTTCAGTGTCCTTCACCTTCGACTCTTGGAGGGTCCTGGGCAGGGCCAGGGGTTGGACTTGATGGTCCATGTGGGTCCCTCCCAGCTCAGCACATTCTGTGGTTCTGGGATTTGAGAAGAGTTTTTCCAGTTGGAAAAAAGGGCAGGATCTCTGTCAACGTGGTGTTTCCAAATCACCCTGATGCCTGGCTGCTAAAAGCCCAAACCTCTGCTGGAAAATGGAACCCTGCAGCTCTGGCAGGCACAAATCCTCCAAGGCAGAGGGCTCACCTTTGCCATGGGCACTGCTGGGGCTTCTCCTTCCTTGCCTCGAGAGCTTCACCAAGAGCTGTACAGAGAGTGGGAGAAAACTGCTTTTAAAGAAAGTCCTTTGGGGAATTTATGCCTAGTCTGAGTTCTTTCAGAGCCCAGAGACCAGTGTTTTCATGGTTGAGGTCAATGAGGCACAAAGCGTGGTATGTCCTCTGTGTGAAATGCATTAATGCACAGAAAATACAAACTCAAGATTCATTTTTATGTATTAAAAAACCCCAAACTAATAAGGTACAGGAATATAAAAAGGAACTTTACATCTTTATACAATGGAACTGCATACAGTGTTCCTTAAAACAACTTTAAAAAACTGATTACAGGTAATACTTAAAACCAATGATTATGGGTAATACTATCTCGGTGATGCCTATCGAAGTACTTTACTTACTGCACTAGATAATTTAATAAGTAGCTTTACCTGTTGAAAGAATACCTTAATTACTGACAAAAACACTTAAACTGTAAGTATTATTAGTTAGCATTCTTTATAATATACCAACATGTGGAACCCCAATAGCATATGCCATTGGCTGAATTAAAAAAAAAAGAATGAACACATTAAAAATAAAACTAGGGCTGAAATCCTAAAGTGTACTTTTTTTTTCTTTTTTAATAAAGGGTGGGATCCAGAGCTGATTTGACTGATAAACAGAATTCGATTCATTTTTCCTTTACTTCACATTTGAAAATTGGAGTGATGGCATTGTTGATGGGACTGTATATTAGTGTCCAAGCAAGTATTGTCTTGGACAACTTTTTACAGTAATGAGGAGTAATGTGAGACCATATCATAGTGCATTACTATTTCCTACCAAGAAAGAATTATAGGAGAAGGGAGTCTAAAGTAGAGACAACATGAATAAGGGAAAAGCAAAGTTGTGAGGTTCCACTATACTGGTTTGGGAATAAAAAAAAAAAAAAAAAAGGTGTTATTTGGTTAGCTGGCAGATTCAAATAATTAAATCAACTACATTAATACCTACAGCTCCAGCCCAGATTCTGCACAGGGCAGTATCTGGGTGGGAGGTCTCTGTTCCTTGTTGAGGGCAACAGGAACCTGTGTTGCTGCAAGCCAGAGACAGGCCATTGTCCTAAGAGACCCGTTTCTTGCAAAATGTTTTTGGCTGGGTAACTTCCCACATGGGAAGTTTCATTCTGGTCATTCTGTGGCTCTTCATCAGGTGAGAAACTAAACACATGCTTACCAGGGACATACTAGCTCCAAACCCTTCCTTACATTTGTGGTTCTTTTATGCAGACAACTGTGTGGGTGTGTAACATTCAGATTTAGAAGTCTACAATATTTTCCTACGTGGAAAATGCTTGTGTTACAGTACCTGCTTAGAAAAGAAATCATAACAGTTTCACAGTAATGAGGCCCTTCATTTGTTTGTTCCTGAAAAAATACAATTGATTTAAGAAAGCTGAATAAAAACCCTATTCAACCTCTTTAGAAATAGAGAAAAATATAGAGAAACGTCTGTTTCCACCTAGAGATGGAAACATACAGTATTGGACTCTTAACATTCCCCTGATCTCCCCATTTCCTGCCCTGCAGGATATGTTCCATTGAGTAACACAAAAATCCTATTTACAGAGAGAAAAAACAATTTTGCTGCTAGCTAGAGCAAATTCCATCATGCCAGAAAGGTGCCTGAAATCATCACCAGGCTGTTAAAAATGACAGATGAAACCAGATTGTGTGTCTAAAAATCCTGTCTATTTTTATCTTGAGTAACTTGTAAATGTAGTAGAAGACTATAAAGCAAAAATAATTAATAGAATTGAAAGAAGGGAAAAACATGCCTCTTTTTGAAAGTGATGGAATAATTTCTAATATTAAGTGATGGACCATATGTTCCTCCTCTCCTCTACTGGGTGTGCATCAGTGTGGAATATCAATAAAGATGTTCCAGGAGGGGAAGGCAAAGCAGTCAGCTGGAGATCCAGGGGGTTTAAACATCCCTTCCCAATGCACTGAACCTCTCCCTCCCAGTGGATGGTGACCTTGGATGCATGTTGACGAAAACAGTACAGGAGGAGAGGAATGAAGGAGAAACTGGGGACAAACCCACTTTTTTAAGGAGTCTATTCAGATAGAGAGAGGAGGTGTGTCCTAGAAGGCTTGAGCAGGTCCATGAGCAGCAACTTTGGGGAAAAAAAAGTGAATGTTAGCAAGGACAGCAGTGCTGAGGACAGTTAATATACATGGCCTCTGTGTGTCTTTTTAACCCTACTGTTGTCAGGTTTTTTTCATGTCTGAAATCCTAGTATGGCCTGAGGGAAGCGCTGTGAGTTCTTTGGCCATTGGCAGTCTCTTGATGTCTATCTGTAGAGGAAGGGAGAAAATTCACGGCTAATTTGAACTTAATACACAAAATCTTCACTTGGTTCTGATCCATACAGCTCAGCTAACATTTTAAACCTCGGCCCCCAGTCATTTAGGAAGTCATAGTCAATGTCTGAGTCTGAGGAGCCTGATTGCAAAGAGCTGAGCGATTCTGCGATGGACTCGGCCCCTTCATAGCCATAGATGTGAAGTGTGTCATAGGGCAGCAAATCCCTGTCGTTGTCAGCTTCGTTCTTCTTCTCCTCAATCATGGTTTCCATTTCTCCAGCACCAGAAGTCATATTCCCAGGAGGCTTTTGGACTTGTGCATAGGGAGAAGGAACTGCCTCTGGCTTCATGCCGTTCTTGCGGACGGAGTTGAGCACGGACACGTCGTAGCTGGTGGTGTCCATTTCCCCACCACCTTCCTCGTCATACCTGACCAGCTGCTCGTGGATCTCTGCCACGCTCCTCCCGAGGCCGCTCAGGTCCTTCTTGTGCCTCCTCCTGAGAAGGAGCAGCATTGCAAGTACTGCAAAGAAAACCTCAATGAGCACGTGCAAATAGAGAAGTAAGGCAGTCAAACAAATCTCGTTATTGCATTTAAGATATATAACACTGTGGGAAGTGCCTTTTTTTTTTTTCTGGAGTGATTTTTTTTGACATGTTTACTGAAAGAATAGTTGAAAATGCTGTTTCACTGTAGGGTTACTGTATTCTTGAAGGAGTTCAGTCTGGACAGGAGTTGCTCACCTGCCTCTTGAGCTGGAACCACAAGTACAAGTGCATATTGTCACAAGTTCATTGAATCAACTACTGCCTTGAGCTGGCAAATCTCTTAATGCCAAGCATCAAATGTCACTTATGTGGTGCTTGCAAAGGAGACCTGTTCTCAAGCGAGAAAAAGTGCTGTGCCTCCTCTGATAGATTTCAAATGCAGCAAATAGGTACTGGTGTGCTGATTTGTTACAGATATATTTATGTGTATATGTTCACTGTACTGTTTAAAGGGTTTCCAGACTAGTTCAGCCTCTGGAAACAGGAATCCTATTGTAATTGCCCCAGCACAAATTTCCTGTTCTGTGGCTGCATGTGAGCCTGGCAGCAGTAAATCAAGTGTATTATGCATATGTGCAATAACCTTTCCAGTGACTCAGCCTGCCCAATGGAGGGAGCAGCTTTGTAGCTGGAGCTGTAACACACCAAATAGGAAGAGCACGTGAGATGAATCAAATAGTTACAGCATTTCTTGATTTGTGACCATTTTACAGCCACAAAGCTTTCATAGTTCTCACTTAAGGAAGAACACAACATTTTAAAGCAGAGAACATTGCACAAGTCATTACCAATGATAGTGAAGATGCAGATAAAAATGGCCACCAGAGCTTGTATGCTGACTCCAACCTGCTTGGCTCTTTCCTCACAGAAAGTGAAGTTGCCTTTTTCGTTGCACTTGCAGACACTGATGACAAGAGTATTCGTGCTGCTGAGCTCAGGCTCACCGTTGTCTGAGATGATGACAGGCAGGTAGTGGATTTTGGCAAGTTCACGATTAAACTGTCCATATTTGACAGTGATATTAGCTGTGTTATCTGGAAGAAGTAACAACACCTAATTAAGTGATAATCTCTGCCAGATTTTCCTTATAGATTACCAGTCAGTCGGTACATCTTCCCCTTAGGCAGAGCCAGCCTTTAGGGCACCCACTGAAACTTGGGTGGCAACAAACAACCTTTTTTCTCCCCCCCCCCGCCCTCCTTCCCCCCACCCCCAGTATGTTAAGCCTTTAAAAATAAATATTACTTAGCTCAGCTAGACCATTCCTAGGTCACTGCTGCAGCTTTTCTCCCCTGAGTCCCAATGCCCCACTTTGAATAGCTGAGAAAGGCATTGCAGGGACACCCTACCGTAGTTCTCAATCAGGGAAAAGTTGCTGTCTTCTGTGGCCAGGGAGAATTTGAAGAACCCTCTGGGTGATAGTTCATCCTTGTCAGTGGCTGAAATCCTCACAATTACCTGCAAAGATGGAAAAGGTCACAGTTTGCCGTGTGATCAAACCATGGAGTATTTAAGTCAGAGAGGGGCTGTGTGTCCTGTGTAACCCTGCAGCCACAGGCAGGACACAGATACCTCGTGATGCTCCTCTTCAAGTTCTTTCAAGGCAAGCAATTTCTTTGTAGGTCTTCAAAAAGATCAATTTTGCCTCTTCAAATTTGGTGTAATGAAAGCATTAAAAAAGCCTTATGATTTTTTTTTTAAAGACATATGGCTTGTTTAAATGTCTAAGATGGCTGTTTTCTCAAGTGTTCAACCTACTTCGAATGTGACTGACATCCTTGGAATGTCATTGAGGCTGCCACTCCTGAATGAAGGCTTGGGTTTGAAAACCTCAACCTGGCATAGATTAGATGTATTAAATAAATAAAAAAAAAAGGATGTGACAATGTCCCAGAGGTATTTTAAAAATCAAACTAAGGTGAAAGTAATGCAAGACCCAGGTGGGTTGCGCTGCCAAGACTAAAGTGTCTCAGGAGGGTCTGGATTAGCAACACAAGGGGGAATTATTTCTGGCTTAAGGGGCCCAGGATGCCTCAGATCATCAGGGAAGAGATGCAATATCCAGATGGGCTTGTGCCCCAGGGCTGGATTTACCCATGGACACTCTCCCAGGTCATCCATGACTGAAGCGTGCTTTGATAAAGGGGCCAAGCCTGTAAAACTCCTTTGGGATGGGGGATGATGGTCCATATACAAATACTGGAAGGCCTGGCAGATGGATCCCATCCCACTCCCCAAATGCATCAAGGTAAGCACTCCATTCTGATGGCAGTGGGAACAAGCCCTGGATGACTGGAGACACACCCTGTGCCTCAGGACTCTGCCTGCAACACCATCCTGGGCCTGGAAAAACAAGTCCTGTGGGGACATGGCTCACAGAGAGGATTGAGTTGGACAGTGGGAATCCTTTCCAAAACAGCCTCATGGACTCCTGGGGCAGAGAGCATGGGATGGAAGGGGTGGATCATATTCCCTGTCATGCACCAGCCTCTGGGAAAGTTCAGCAGTACAATGGACTCTTAAAAACCACATGGAAAACAATAGGAAGCGGGACCTTCAATCATTGGGATCTGAATTTATCAAGGGCCACCTGATTAGTCAATACTGGAGGCTCCAATTGAGCTGGCCCTGCTCAATCCAAACCTGCAGGGACCATAGAAGGGGATAAAATCCCTGTGATGCATATGAGGAATGTGTGAGGGAAGGCAGTTTGGATCAGTTCTGCCTGAAAAGGAAGGACAAACCCACGACGGGATTGTTTTTGCTCAAAGACCCAGGTGCACTTGGTGGGTGATGCAGAGGGACAGAGAAACATGACATGTCCCTGTAGGGGATTTGATTTTTGGGTGAGAACAGTCTGTAATGTTGAATTGTATGATATTGATTGCTGAATGACACTGCTGCTGTCGGCCATCACTGCCATGGGCAGGGAGGGTGGGCTGCCCCAGACACACCAGCTGAGAGCACAGCAGCCCTCCTGTCCTGGGAGACCTCGAGGAACAGTAAACTGGGGAGAGCCATCCCTAAACCACGCCACAAAGTCTCTGAGTTAAACAAGTGTTACATGTGTGGGCTGAATGCTTGTGTCTGAGGCTAAACAGAATGCTAACACCATTTGTGCACGCACATACATGCAATCTGGTGCCCACTACAGTCATGTTCCATGCAGCAATGTTTCTCTTACTATGCTGAAGTGGTTTCCTTCCCAGTATCACATATTTGTGTGATAGAACTGAGCTGCTGGTTTTTGCTCTGCAAAGCTTGACTGTCCTTCATGGCTCAGCTGTTAATGCACGTACAGGCTTGAGAGCCTGGAGGGAGAAGAGCAGCACAGCCCATGTGTGTAAGCAGATAAAAGTCAATATTCCAACAGTGCAATGTCCTTCAGAGATATTCCTGTCCACTGATGTTTTGGAAGTCACTGAAATGATCAGGAGTTTCGGTATAAAAAGGGAGACTAACTTTTATTAAAAGACATTTTACGCTTGAGCTTACAAATAGCAATTCAGGTTTCAGGGAGAAACTCTCTGTCTCACCTTTCCTGGTGCAGCATTTTCACACACTCTGGGTTCTTCAGGATAAACAAGTTCTGGAGCATTATCATTTTCATCAGCAACTATTACATGAACTTGGGCATGTGATTCTCTGTCGGAAAGACGTCCTAAAATGACAACAACAGTACAGGTCTCAGATGCCTGGAATCCCAGGGCTGGCTAAACCCCCCTTTCCACGCTTTGTGCCCACCCCTGTGTCTCCTGCATGAAGATTATAGAGAATTTCTAGCTCCATTATTAATTTAAACTTTGATACTTAGATATTTTCCTACAAAATTTTCCTAATGAGCTAAATCATCAAGGATCTTTGAAGAATGATATGACCCTTATGACTTCTTGATTTTTCACACTATGTGGGTATGGGAAGATTTGGAAGATTATCCTGGAGCAACCCTGTCATTTATAGCTTAGTGAGAAGAGGCTGGCAGGTTGTGGCTTTCTTTCTGATAAGCTCCAGCCTTGCTGGAAAGGTGTCCACTCATTTCTTTCAAACAGGGAAGTGCATGGCACTTACCATCTTCAAGGATCTCCTGAGCTGCTACAGTGATGTTGTATGAGGAACTGAATTCTCTGTCCAGGGGTTTGGGAAGTTGAATGATTCCAGTGTCGGATACCCTGATGTAGTCTCCATTAGGACTAGCTCTTCGCCGAATAAATCTGGTTTAAAATGGGATATGTCAATGCAAGGGGATAATACTGTGTTTCACTTCATTTCCTCCTAGTGGAAGGTCAGAGAGTTCTTGTGTGACAAATTACATTAATATCTTGATGGGATGGCTGAGAAGATTTCCCTAAAATTATGCAAGCTGTGAGAGTGAAATACATCTGTCGCAAGAAATTCCAGCTTATTGTACTTTGCTGTTTCAGAAGTCTATTTTCTTCTCCAAGCACATGCTTGAGAGAGTTCTTACAGTGAAAAATATAACAGTAAATTATAACCATGTGAAGATATCCAGGATATGCATTTCCCTCTAAATGTGCAAATGTTTCATCAATAAGCTCATGTGTTAGTTAACATGGGCAAGTGTAATTAATGTTCAATTTTTGATTACCATATATATGGTATGTGTGCCAAGGTTGAAGTGGTGGAAAAAATAAATTGGATATTTTGGTTTTTTGTTTGGCATGTAAATTCTGAAAAATTGGCCCAAAATCTCAGTTCTTTGTCAAATTCTTGGCATCCTCAGTGATTCTCCACTTTAAACCAGAATTACTAAAGCTGGCATTGGTCTTACCTGATTTTCCGTTTAGCTGCGTCGGGGTCGTGTGCCCAGACTGAACCAAGTGTTCTTACATCTGGGTCATTTTCCTTTACTTTAAACTCATATGGCAGTTTGGTGAAGACAGGAGGCTCATCCACATCAGTGACTTCAATGGTGACTGTTGAAATGCTCCTCGAGCCTCCGGCTTTAAAATACCGCAGGTCAACCGTGGGATCTGTGGCTTCAATGTCAAACCTGTATTCTGCTACTTTTTCAAAGTCCAGGGGCTAAAACAAAGACAAATACAGGTATTTTTCCATTGGCAGTGTCTAAGCAAACGTTGCATTAGCTACCTGTGCAAATTTAAGCTCTGTGCTCTAATTCATGTTTGGAAATATTACCAAATTCCATCTTGGCTGGACTTGGGGGAGAGCGTTTCCCACCTAAACTTCTCTGTCATAGCATGGCTTGAACAACCTCTGGTTTGGAACAGATTCATCCAGGATTCTAAGTTCAGCAAGTATTCCTTAGTTTCAATAATTTTCTGTTTATAATCCTGTGACAACCAAAACTTGGTTAGCTCTTTTGCCCCAAGGGCTGGGAACCAGGTTTTCTCTTGGCAAGGCTTTCTGTTCTGAAGGCATTCCAAGCAGACTGCATAGCTGTACTGACTGAGAGCTGGGGCTTTTAGTGATAAATGACATCCTTTTCCCTGTTTTTCCCATTGCCTGAGATTATAAAAGGAGTCACACAATGGGAGGAAGTCCAGGAGCTTGAGCAGTAAGATCTATGGCTCATTTCAGAGTCTGGGTTCCTTTGAAATTCTAAAAGCACTGGGAGATATACAGGAATTAATTGTGATGACTCTTCTTCTCTTGGAGCAGACATTGCAGACGGAAGTGATAGTGCTTATCTAGCAGTTGAAATTTTATCTCACATGGCTGCATATTTAAGATTATGACACTTCCATGGCCAAAATCACATTACAGAACAGAGGGGCGAACTTTGCCCACTGCTTGTTAAAAGAAGAGCTGATTCCAACCCCCTCAGCAAGTGTATGTGTGGAGTCTCTTACTGCTCCTTATCCAGGCAGCAGTTCCAAGACTGCATTCCTCAGGTCCTGGGAAGAGCAGGGAAGGGCTGCAGGAGGTGAAGGAAAGCTGCTTACACCTCCTGTGGGCTGAGGACTTCACTGCCAGTCTTGAAGTACTGGTACTGTTTTTCCTGAAAGTTTCCTCTTTTTAGTGACATTCCTAGTCTTAACAGTTACAGAGATACATTTGGAAGTAAAAAACACATTCCTGACAATCTGAGGATTACAAGAGGTGGTTTGTAGTTCTCTTTGCTCTTTTTTTTTAAAATGACAAGTCAATGAAATCAATGAAGTCTTGGTTTGGCAGTGCTCTGCATAACACAGGAAAGTCACTTGGTGCAAATCAAGTAGCTTTGAGAATTTAAAAGAAACAAAGAACAAACCATAATAAATGTTGGACCTTCTTAATAAGTTATAAGAAAATAGGGGGAAGGCCTGAAAATATCCTGACGAGAATAAGGGAGCTGTGGCTCAGAGGGAGCAAAGGCCACACTGGAAAGAGCACTTTTAGAAGAGTGGTCAGGATCTGTTCACATTTTCTGCCTTGGCTTCACCTGGGCTGCAGAAGGGAAAGATTCCTTGGCATGGTCAGTTGGGTCAACTCAAAATCACTGCTTCTTTGAAGCACCCAAGTATCTGAAGTTTGAGAAGAGCCCAAAGTGTGTAACATAAATATCTGACCCATTTTACTCTGCAGTAATTTTGGATTTTTTTCAGGAATGGAGGTTACAACAAACTAGAAATCACAGCTCTTCTTCTCCCAGAGCTTACAGAACAGGTGCTCAGGATCAACATATTTCATGCTGACTGCCAGGCATTTCCATTGTTCCTGCTGCTAGTGCTAAACCAAATCCAACACTCCTGTGGAAAAACACAATAATCATCTTTGTTACTGGGAAAAGTACCTTCTTTGGTCTAATGATTCCTTCATTTGTGTAGGGATTTGCGATGATTTCAAAGGTGTCCCTGTAATCTCCCCGGACAAAACTGTATTTTGTGTTTCTGTGTTGTGGTTCATCGACATCTTCTACTTTGACTCTGCCAACTTCTCCTCCTACTGAAATGTTTTCAGGAACTTTAAAGTGAAATGATGCTGCTAAAAAAAAGAAAAAAAGACTTAAAGAGTGTTTATCTGAAAGTTAGAACTTAGTTAAAAATTATTCTTACTTTATAGATGGACAGAAAAATATTTAATTGAGAATTCAGCATTGTTTATGTCTAAGACAATACTTTGAAGTATTTTTTATCAAAGTATAAATAATACCCCAAATTGTCAAGATCTTGTCCAAAGTGATAAAATGAGTATTGATTTTTGTCTTCTGCTCCAGGGGTGCATTGCCCAGGAAATGTAGCAAGGGCCAAAGCAAAGAGAATTGCTTCTGAATATGTAAAATTCTTTAGGCCATTTTTCAGAAAAGCTGAATTGTGCTGAGCCATGACCTAAATTGATCTCAGGTGTGTCAGCCCTTGGTTTCCAAGTGCTGCAGAGCCTGCCCTGCACTCACGGTGTTTGAACACGGGGAAGTTGTCGTTGATGTCAGATAAAGTGATGATGACGGTGGCTGTGCTGGAATCCCCAGAAGTCCCTGGAGCATCTTTTGCTTTAACAACAATTTCATATGTAGATTGAGTCTCTCTGTCTAAATCAGGCCTTGTTGTAGAAATCACACCTGTGAAAAAATAACATTGAATATGTTTAGATTTTGGAGGTCCAGCATTTCTTAACTTTGACAGCAAGTTTTTATCTTATGCCACACATTCAGCTTTAAGTAACATCTTTACAGTGGTGTTTTTCTAAGGCTGGAAATGTTAGAAATCTTTCTACATTATGGAATATTAGGAGAGTTTGTACAATACAGTCCTTTAAACTGATCTTTGCTGCCTAGAGCAGCCTGACAATGCTTAAACTAGGTCACTGCAGCCTCTAGAGTTTGTCTGAGCAGCTCTTTCTTTGCATGATTTGCTCTAGAAGACCAGTGTAGTTACAAGAGATACTGATGGTGGTTTTAAAACTGCAAAATTTAAGAAGAAAAGTTTAGGAAAATTACTGGTTATTGAATGCTGCTTCAGAATTCATGTGTTCCCTTTTCCTGTTTGGTCAAGGGAATGAGATCTCTGCTGAGCTGGAAACACAAACTTATCATAGCTCCTGACTAGTCTTTTCATCAGTGAGAAGAAATGACCATTTATCTTCTCATTTTGTTCATGGCACCCGGTCTCCTGACTTTATTAGCTCCTTTCCATATGCAGACAGTGACATTCTGTGGGTGTGAAAGAAACATCTCTCTAAATCATGGTCAAAATTTTATTTTTGAATTATTATTCCCCTTTTCCAAAATGAAACAGTCTTAAAACTGTGTTTCGTTCTAAGAGTAGGGTAAGGACAAAGTGCAAGGACATTTGTGTATCTGACTTACCAGAGTCGTCAATGGTGAAATATTCATCCCCTTTAATGACTTGGTAGGTCACTGTGGCATGACCTGAAACTGTTGGGTCATCAGCATCTACAGCTGTCACTTTGGTCACTGAGGTTCCTAAGAAAGGGTTTTCAAAGAGCATATTTAGTATAAATTCTGCATTTGAACCAGAGATATGAAGGGAAATGAGTGACAGAAGAACGTACCTACTGGTGACATTTCTGGGACAGATCCATTGAATACTTTTTGTACAAACACAGGGACATTGTCATTGATATCATAAACCTTGATAATGAATTTAGATGGGGGCTCCAGTGACTGGTTGTTTCTTCTGTCAATAATGAGAGCTGTCAGCTCATACTCTGCTTTCTTTTCTCTGTCAAGCCTCTCAAAGGCATAAACATCACCACTGGTTTCTTCCACTTTAAAAATGGTGTTGGCATATTCCCCTTCAATAATGTACTTGGCGTTGTTGTTCCTCACACTTGATGTGATCTGGAAGGAAAGGATAATTCAGAGAGATCAAAGTGGGTTTTGGCCTGTGGGTGCAGCACAGCTCCTCCCAGAAGACACGCTCAGCCAGGACCCTTCAGCTCAGCTGGGCACAGGAACAGCCACCAACCCTTTGGCTGTCACCTGGAGTGTGACTGAACTAAAGCCCCACGGCAGCTCCAACACGTGGGGTTGTACAGGATGAAACTTGTCTCCATACTGAAACCTGCTTGCTTGTATATCAAGAGGCACTTTTAAAACCATATCTCCAATTTCCCAAAGATATGAATTGTTCATACAGTTAACACAAGTCATTAACTTCTTTATGTCTTTATTTAGATGCACCACCATGTTCAGTTTGAGCTGCTCTTGCTTGCAAGAAACTTTCTGAACCTCCCAGGGCTTTTGCTTGGGTTTCACAGGGTTACAGGAGCAAATCCTGTGAAATCACAGCTACTGACATTATTCAGCATTAGTCCCTTTTCCTCAGCATTTAGTAGAATTCCTGCCATAATTGACACCTTCCCTGTGTTTAGTCATGCAAAGCTTTAATAGTCAGTCTTCAGCCTCATGCCATGACAGTAAGGTTAAATTTCAGCCCACAGATTTGAAAATTGAAGATCATATGCAATGAAAAAGGGATGGGGCAAAACAAATGATCATTAATCAGTTTTAAAATTTAGTTTAATCTGATTCCAAATGCTTTTGCACATTGTTTAATCTGTAAATAATCTGATGATTCTATATCTTCACCCATACAAGGACACTGATAAAAGGTTTAAACCACAATTTTCCATGCACTATATCAGCATTCTTATTTCAGCAAGCTATTTATCAAGGATTGCTGGGTTTCACCAAGAATTTCTAGTCTTTTGTTTCTGATGTTATCACAGATTTCAGCTGTTGAGTGTTCAGGATTTGATTTTTCCTGTAGTTGTCATTTACTGATGAACATATCTTTAATTTCAGTTTTCTATGTTGAAATGTGTCCTTAATATTTCCTTCCCCCATTCCACATCCTTAACCATGCTCCTGGCTGCTGGAGAGCAGTTTACAACAGTGGAGATGGAACACGAGAAATAACCTCCCCCTTGTCTCAAAGATGGAATAATCTGTGCCTTCTGTCTCAGTTTTTATGCACTTATTCAGTGCAAAAAGTATAGACTTCTGAGAATGCCCTTCCTAATGCTGAGCTGAACAGCCAAAGGAATGCAAGGTGGTGAGAGATAAAACCAGGCTGTATCAGCTGCATGTTCCTGGAGCTGTCCCTCTGCTGTGCCCTTGTCCCTGCAGGGTTCTGGAGCCCCAGCACTGCCTGCCCTGACACAGAGCCAGCAGAGGAGCTGGAACTGCTCGTGTAGGGCAGCTCAGCAAGGGCACAGCTCAGTGTGGGGCTGGGCTGGGCTGACCCAGATGTGCTCTGGCTTAGCCAGGAGCACCCTGTGGCCTCTGCCTCTCCCTGCTGCTGCAGAGAGGCTGCTCTGCTGTGCTGCCAGCCCTGGCAGGGAGATGGTTGTACCTGGAGGGGAACACAGCCTGAGTGTGCCTGCAGAGTGTCCCAGCAGCTCAGCTTGGGAGGACCACACCGCAGGGACTCTGTGTGGGTGATGCACAGGCAGGCATGGGATCCTATGAGCACTGCCCTGAAGAAAATGAGTCTGCAAGCAGCTCGATGCTCATTATTATTTTTAAAAATTATTTCCTTTGGCTTTGTGAAACAATCGTTTTGATTGTGTAACAGTGTTCCTAAACATAGCACTTCTGTTTAGTATCCACGTTGAGATGTGTGAGCTGTATGTTTTCTAATGCATGTGTTTTCTTTGCTGATCTCTGAAAGAATCTCATGCTGCCAGAAAAACACTGACATACATCAGGGACCAGCCCTCCTTCCTAACCTGCACACAATGTTCCTGCGCTGCAGATGCTCCATACCTGCCATTCCCTAAAATTTATTGGTATTCTTCAAAAGAATTAGAATCCCTTAGACATGGTTATTGATTTACTCTTTGCCCAAGATTTTAACACAGTTTTTTATGTTTCTCTCCTGCCCAGACTGCAAACAAGCAGTGCTTTCCAAGATGCTCATTTGCTGCTGTGTTTGTGATCATTCTCTGCTGACAGATGGCTGCTTACCTTGCCCACATGGTGTGGCAATGGGGCATCAATCTCTTCTTTGATATGCATTTGGTTCCATATCCAGTCTCTCCTGACCCGTTTATGACTGGCATTGTTAGAGGGAAGGTTTGGGGTTTTTTTCTGACTGTCTCTGTCAGCAAATGCCAGAGCGAAGAGCAATAAGAAAAGTAGAATAATGTGGTCCATCTTCTGTAGCCTGGAAAGTAATATATAAATGAAAATATCAATAGCAAAATCAGATTAAGCAGAAAGAGCAAAGAGACATTCCTCCTATAGGGAAGTTGGATTACTTTATTCCTTTGCTTTTGCCCTAGCACCAAAATGTGAACCTTCAGGCTTTTTTCTTCCATGAAACAGTTTTAGCTGTAAAAACCAACATACAATATTTTAATGAAATAAAACGTTTTGAAAGCTGGCATAAAGGTGACTTGAGTGCCCATTGTTACTCTGAGAAGCAGAGTGAGCAGCCAAGGCAGCCCATGGCACCACAGCTGGGCCAGGGCAGAGTTTGAGTTAACCCCTCTTGAAATGAAAAGTTCCAGCTTAACAAATCCACATGCAATGTTTTGACCTGCCATGGACAGAAAATATGCTGTAGTCAATATATTCATATGGACCATATTGATTTAAAATAAAGTCTGAGTGTTCTTTTTTTTTGTGCAAAAAGTGATTTGTGTGAAATTTTCAATCAATTCCAAGTACAACGTACCAAATTTTCTTCCTCAAAGAGATCTTTTATTGATTCAATACCTTGTCTGCTGAAACCTTTGAAGAGACATATAAAGATTCCTTATGCGCTGTCCTCAGGATTACCATCTACTAAATGATCATTTGTCAAATGTTTCTCAGGTGAAACCATATTTTTGCATCTTGTGTTAACATTAGCAAACTTTAGGCCTGACTTTCATATCAGATTGAGGAGCTATTTTAATGTAGCAAAGCTGATTAATTTTCTTACTAAATTTCCCAATAAAAAGGACTGTCAGGGAAATGTAACACTCAAGTAATCAGACTTTAAATTGCACATAAATGTCTTTCCATTAGCTTTTGGGAGCTGTCAGTGTGCACATCAAAAATAAACCCGTTAATTGTGATGAGAAGTTGACATCACACAGGTTGCTAGATGTGAGATTAAATTAATATCTTCGTCAGGAAGGTGCTGAGACGTTTCCAAAATTGCTCTTTGCTAACCATGCAATCAGTGTTCTCCCATGGTGCAGCATCATTGTCAGGAAAAAGATTTTATTTACCATGAAATTTTGCTTTCCTGTGCTTTTCTCAGTCCCACATTGTTACATAGAAACTGAGGAACGTCCCTCCTTTGTGACTGTGCAGGAAGTGACTGAATAAGGCGGCTTTGAAGTTGTTTTTCAGTAAGTTTTTAGCAAGCTGTGTTTAATATAGTGCTCTGGATTCAAACAGAACATTTTGATTTAGCTATTTTTTTGTACTTTAAGTGCTTACTTTGAGTATTTTTCAGAAAAATGAGTAAGATTTAGTTGGTTTTCTATATTTTATTGGTGTACAGGTGCACTTTACAACTGGAAACTGGCAGGCATATGATTCTGTTGTGATGGAGTGAGTTTGTCTTTTATCCATAAAATTACAAACCATAGTAACCAAATGAAACATGTTGGTTGGTGGTGACTACACAGGCTGTGCTTTTGCCAAAAGCAGGCTGCAGTGACTCAGAAGTCCTTTTCTCTTGTTGCTCTGGTAAGTGGAGCTCTCTTGTGCTGCTGCTTGGCAGCTTGGCCATGGATACAGAAAGTGCTGACCGAATCTTTTAAAATCTGCTTTCATTTCAGCTGAAACTTCAGCTGCCCCTTTCACTCAGCAGATCCATTTTGTGTTCTTGGAATTTGAGGCAGCTCCACTTCCTTTAATTCCTCATTAATGATTCCTTGTTAACACTTGCCCAGCCTCCTTGGTGAGTTAATCTTCCTTTGTGAGGAATTTGGTGGAGCTGCCCTTTGGTACCCACTGTGGGTCAAACACAGGCTGAGATGGGAGAGCCTCCTGCAAAAACTCTTCCTGCTTGGCCTTTGGTGTGTTTCAAAACTGCTCTTTTTGGCTGAGGTGGCAGTGCCCACTCACTCACACAGTGGCTGCTCTTCTCCAAGGGGCATTTGAAGTGCTCTGCTTCATAGGACAGCGTGGCTCTGAGGACAGTTCCTCCAGGATACCATGCAAGTTGTCCATTTGGCCATTGCTGCTGAGTCTGTCACCAAATTCATCACAGTATTTAAGAACAGCACGTGCAGGCACTTCAGGAGCAGTGAGGGGATGAGGGCACTGTCCTGGTGTGAAGGGCACCTTCCATGGGTGTCAGCCCTTGGCAGGATGGACTGAATCTCTCTTTTGTGGCCATGATCATTTTCCTTCCCAGCAGATCTCATTTGAAATGCCAGAGGCAGCAGCAGAAAAGGGCTATTGCCATGCCTGAGCAGGAGGATGCATTCCCATGGAGTCCCAAGAGAGAAAGCTCCTATGGATGACAGGTGGATGGAGGGACTCTTCAGTTCCTCTCCTGTCTGCTGTGGCAGCAGGACTAGGACAGGCAGCCAGGGGCACCCCTTCAAACACTGACTGACCCCTGTGGCCACGCTCCCTGGGTGCTGCCAGGAGCTCCCTGCCCTGCTCTCCCTAAAGTTCACTCCTGCTGTCCCTCTATCCGTGCCTGATTAGCACAAGAATTCAAACTTCATTCAATTTAAGCAGGGACCATAAATATTCCTGAAAGTTAGCAGGGGAATGGTTTATTCCAGCAGCTGAGTTTCTTACAGTGCCCTTAAATTTTCTTTCGATAAATGATGAGTTTTCCTCACCCATATTATTCATCTTATGTGTTGAATTATTTTAGCAAATAACTCTTGGTCTGCAGGGTACTATAGACAGTTAACAGAGAAATTCTGCTGTTCAAAGTGATTTATGGGACACATGGCTCATACAATACAGTTTCTTCTCCCAGACTGGGAGCAATTATTAAAAAAATATCAGGTGGAGATACAGACAATACCATACTAATTAAAAGTTTGCATTTTACAAGTTGTTTTGGTAAGTAATCAACTGTAAGGATGATGAACAGCTGATATAAACAAGGTCTCCATATAGTGAAAAGATGCTGGATGAAATATGAACATTTATGGTTTTTTTTCTTGTATTTTCCTCTCGCCTGGTTTACTTCTCACTCTAAAATTGTATATATTAGTGCTTATCCAAGGTTAGTTTAGTTTTTAAAGAAATTAGTTCTATGCTTGCGTGTTAAACAGAAGTTAAACCACATTTCTGTACAGAAACTTTGGGAATTGAAGAGACAGTTGCAACTGAAACGATGCATTCTTCTGGTTGATCAGATTAAAATCTTATGCTTATCTTTGAGAGTTTTTCAGCTCCCAAAAAACTTGAATAGAGGTAGAGGAGTGATAAGGAACATCCTGAGAGAGAAATTTCCTTGAAGAGGCTATCATACACCAGAAGAGAAATACATTTTAAAAGGTTTGTGTCCATGTTGCTGAGATAATTTGCATATCTCTTTGCCAGGAAGGCTGGCAAGGGAAGATTATTCTTGCTTACACTATCTGGGCTGGAATCAGAATGATGTAAATGAAAATGGAAACCCCCATACAAAAATCAGTTTCACGGGGTAGACAGCACTGCAAAAGTTTTTTCACATGCAAAAAATATACTCTGATACCCATCTGAACAGCTCCAAAACTGTTGTGCTCAGTAAAGCCATGATAGATGCAGAGAGCAGAATCTGGCCCAGTGTCCAGTAGCAGAATGACATTAATTTCTCATCTCTGTGATGTGTAAGACCAAAAGTAAATGTGTGAATGCAGGGAGCCTTAAGAAACAGAAAGTTAGAACACCAAACACAGAAGAGGGATAAATGATATTTTTTTCTTTGCCATGCCTGTAGTTTTGGGAAGGAGGAAAAACATTATTGAAAGAAAATAGCTCTCACAATATTTAGTGCTGCCTTTCAGGGGCTGTAAAGGGCTGTGCAAACACAAATTGATAAAACCCTGTACCTATGTAAATATGTATCTGTGAAAAGTCCCACAACCAGATAAAGAGCATTATCCCTTTTAAAGGTGCACTTGGAGCACAGAGGACTTAAATGTATTTGTGGTCTCCTGGCAGGGGACCAGGGCCAGGACTACCTACAGTCTCAGGCTTTGTTCTTCATTTCATAATTAGCCAACATTGCTCCAACCAGCTTCTAACACACCCAGAGAAAGACCCCCAGAGAGCACATGGATGTGGTTGTTACCTTCACTGCAGGGTCTCTTGGTGACCCTCCCTCTGTCTCTGCTGGGCTCCCAGTGTGATGGGGATCACGGTGACAATGGGAACTGGGGCTGGGCTGCAGGCTGCAGTGACACCACCCAAAAGAGCTGGCTAAGTAAATCCTGCAACGTTTGACTTGGAGTAATCTTTTTTTTTTTTTTTTTTTTGCATTTTCAGACATAGTTTGTTTCAGGGTGCTTCCTCACTGTTTTGTCACATGTCCTCAGCAGTGAACAATGATTAAAATAGGCCTGTCCTGAGAACACTGTGCTGCTTTTTCCTTTCCGGAATATTGGGCTGATTTAAATGGGCCTGACTACCTGGCGTTGTATTTTTGATTGTCTTTATGGCAATTTTATGCATCTGAGAAGTGATTTCCACTGATGACTAAAGAGTCTGGAGTGCAAATGCCTGCCTGCAAACTGATTCTGAAATGACATTTGATATGCATGATAGTACCTTTAAGTAAATAGCCACTTTGATGACTAAACAATCTGCAGTGCAAATGCCTCCCTGAGAGAACTGGTTGTAAAATGACATTTTCTACTTGTGATAGAACCTTTGAATGAATGGCCACTTCAGCAATACCTTAAGTAAACCTGCTGCTTTCAAGCTAAGCCCACTCCTCATCACTCAGTGCTGTGAGAGCAGTCGCTGCTCGTGGTGCTGCTCAGGGCTTGGTACTGATGCTCCTGGACCCACAGCTCAGGACATAACCCAGCACTTTGGACTCTGGGTATGGTTTTCACTGGGGCTTTGGCACCTCGTATTTTTTTTCCAGGGAAAAAGAGAATTAATTATATTCTGAAATTGCTTTTGATTTCATCCCCGAGTTTCTGATAGGGCTGGGTAAAATGTATGGATTTTTTGCCCCGTGTCTGTTCAGCTCACCAGAAAGTTCTCTCCTGGATGATGCAAAATACAACTCAGTCTCTGGGGTGAATGGAGTCCTCAGCCAGCACAGATTCCTCTTTTGGAATTGTAGATATTTGGCTATAAAAGGCCTGTAAATACTTGCTGTGTGTATATTGAAGCTTTATTGCCTTGGTGGAGAGCAGGCAGACAAATTGGGCTCCCAGTCTTTCTGTTATCTCAGATACAGAACTGGCTAAAAAGGGGGGAGGCAAGACCTGGTTTCATTTTTTAATTCCTTCATGGTTTTTTCTTTGTTTCTTTGTTTAGGGTTGGTTGATTTGTTTTTTTGTTGTTTTGTTTTGGGGTTTTTGTTTGTTTGGTTTGGTTTTTAAAGAAACAAAGCCACTTTCCAAGCCTGTGCACTGAAGATGGGTGAGCAGCAAGAATGAATCCACCCAAAGGTCCTCCCAGAGCTTCCTGACAGCCCTGATTGAATTGCAGTGAGTGACCTGCTGGCTCCAGCTTTGAAAAGAATACTGAGAGAAGGAGTGTGAGCTGCAAATAAGGAATGTATGGTCTAAGAAGACATTTGTTGTAAACACAATGATTTTAGATGTGAGTGAGGAGGAAAGGTCTTGTTTGTTACTCACCATGGCACATTCATGGAAAAGGGATGTATAGATTGGAAGTTTGTTTGCTAGAAATACCTGGATCTGGAAGGTCTGGGTTTGGAAGAGAAGTGGGATGAGGCAGGAGCAGCATCAGCTCTTGCACCAGTAAATTCTTCTGACTTTACTGTAGTTGGTTTTCCAGCAATGATGTGTCCTGTAATACTTTGGCTGGGAAGATTCACTGGGGTAGAACTGTTGGCAGGAGTGGGGAAAGCCCAGGTTTAGCAGGCTTTGCTTGTCTTGTCTGAGCACAGTGCAGCTCTCAGGTGCAGCCAGACAGCCCAGCAGGCAGGACTGGGGTGTTTTGTGCTTCTGAGCTGCTCTGGGGTGTCCAGGCACGACATTTTTTTTAATGTGTGTTGCTGGTGTAGGTTCAGATTTAATTTCCTGTTCACAAATACACATTTGTTTGGCTTAGATCTTGATTTACCTGTAAATAACATCTGTACAGCTCGAAATCAGCTCTGCATTGGGCTGCTCTTGGAACTCAAGAAAACCTCAAACAATATCTTTTCCTATGAAAATTTAAAAGAGGTGGGCTGACAGGTTGTTCTGTGTTCTGCAGGTACCTGTGGCCTTGGGTGGGTAGTGTTTGTTTAAATATGTCTGGGGGTGTGAAACATTTCTGTTTGTGGAAATGAATCCCGTATATGATGCAATAAAACATGTGCCTGTATTTCTCTGCCCCTGTAGAGTCCACAAAAGTGAACAACTTCCACATAGGTCAAGAGAAACTAGGGCTTGTTTTTAGCACACAAAATAAGTCACAAATCCTACACAGTGAAGTTAACCAGCCAAGAGGGGCTGCTTCCTCTTGATTCTTCTTCTCATTTTTAATCAAATAATTTTTCTGTCAATCGGTAGTAACTTGGTTTTTATCTGAGTTTCTTCCTTACGATTCTGGTAATTGAGAAGCAAATTAAATCCATGTTTATGTTTTAGTTACTGGGCTGGTCTTTTCATGGACCTTGAGGAAGCACTATTTTTGGACTGGCTAAAGAATGAATTCTTGGATGGCCTTTGTCGTTGAAAGGACAGTGTATTGTGTGAGCGATGGTTGTTTGCTGTGGTGAGGATGGCACGTGATGGAGGTAAAACAATACTTTGAACTCACTAAAATGAGTGGTGAGAGCACAGACCTGCTCTTCTCATCAGGGTGGTTGTGCAAAATTGTTGTTTTAAAGGACTCCTGTTTTCCTTTCCTGTGAGCATCCTGGTTTGCCTAGCAAGTAATCCCCAGTGCTGGTAAAACTGCTGACCTGCAGCCTTGCCCAGGAGAGCAGTGAGTCTGAAGGTCTCTCAGAGCCACACTGAATCCTTGGGTGCCTTTGGAGAATGTTCCTCATTCCCACTCTCACATGCTGGTCATGGCTCATGGCAGGTGCAGAATCCCTCTTTGCTCATTTTTCATAATATTAATTGTCATCACAGAGACTGTAGAGATACCTGAGAGCTGGTGCTGACCAGTCTGAACTGGAACAGACACAGGACATGAAGCACTGACTTCTACATGTCCTGGTGCTGCTTAAGGGTTCTCACTCTGGCCTTGCTCCTGTAGTCACATAAAGCTTTACTGCAGAAACCTTCCCTGGCTGCCCCAAAGCAGCTTAGAGTCCTTTCAAGAAGAAGCAGGTGGTGTTGTCCAGCCTTTCCATGCATAAAGCCTTTTACTTCACAAACAAATATGTCATTTTACCTCATGTACAAATATTTAACTACAAAATACAGCAAGGGATAAAATGTGCTTGAGCACAATACCCAGTATAAACCCAGCTGCTAAAATACATTGAAGCTCAATTGTGATTAAACTATTAAACCATTTTTTGATGCTTTTTCATAACAAATAAATATATTATCATAAAGAGAAGTTTTTGGATTTCTCTGAGTTGTTGACAACATGACAGCATGGAGTTTGAGGTCACAAAGTACTCTGCCATAGCTCTTCCAAGCTCCTGATCTCTGGGAGCTGGGATGTGAGGGCTGAATGACTCCCAAGGAACAGAAATATTCTGGTGTTCAGTGAATGTGCTCAAACCCCCAAGCAGAGTTTTGGTGTTGGTACAGAATATGATCATCATCCCTGTGTCATACAGATCCTGTGCTCTGTTGGTTGAGAGCATTCCATATTTTAAGATCAGAAAGCTGTAGTACCTATGACTGGAATGATTTATTGGCTTTGCAGATGTTGCAGGGGTGAAACTCACAATCAGATGACAGAGAATTTGTTCTTGGCCACATCTTTTGGTGACAGTTGCCAAATGCTGTTGAAATCTGAGCTATTTTGGGGGCTTAACTTTGTGTTAAAGACAGCCCTTCAGTTCTGAAGTGAGTTGATAAGATGGGTGGGATAACCCTGCATGCTTAGTCTGGAACTGCAGACATTTCCCCCTATGAATTCTTTATCCAAAATAAAAAGCCAAGAGGAAAATATCTCCTGTCCAGATTAATTATTGATAAAGACAGATGCTGAAAATAGTTATGAAGTGCCAGTATTGCAGACAGGCAACGAGCTTGTTCCCTCCCTTGATTCCCAAAGCCAGTTTCAGGGACAATCCTGCAGCCAGGTCCCCCCACTGCTGAGAAGGGTCTCGCTGGCTTTGAGGGATGTTCAGTCCCAGGGACGTATTTCTGGGCTGTAGATCCAGCTTTTTTCTCTCTTGTTCTGAGCCTGTTTCCTTTTGCTTATCCCAAACTGTGGTGGCTCCAGTTGCAGAGACAGAGGAGCAGGTGTCTCAGCACTGAGCCTCCCTCATCCCCAGCACCCCCACACTCAGGTGATATTTGATTTTTGGGAAGCAAGGGGGACAAGAGAATCCTCCAAAAGTCATTTGCTCATCCCAGTGCAGAAGGGGAACAGTTTGGGCATACTGGAGGTGTTTGTGGTCATTAAAAAGATTTTTCAAGCATCCCTGACCAGTATTTTGTTCCCTCCAATAAACCATGTGCACCTTTCAGAATGAATCTGTCTTGATGCTGTCCCTGGTTAGCTCCAGTCTACAGAGACAGCTGGAGCTGTCACTGGCTGGTTCAGAGTTTGACCAAGATGAAACAAAATAAGATAGACTGTAAGAATAATGTATTGAAGAGCTTTCTCCACTTCCCCTTTGTTTCCAAATAAAACCATAATAGCAGAGAGGCTTCCTAGCACAGAGCTCCAGTTGAGCTGCTCTCATTAAGGAAAAGTCCCAATTCTTTGAGAAACCACACACAATAAACAGGATTTTTTTTTAAGGTACAATGTAGCTGTGTTTACAGCAGATAAGATTTTTTTGACATTTTCCTTTAACAAAAGCTCAAGAGCAAAAGTATCTGTCTGGAACACAAGCATGGTGCCCAGGTCACAGTAATTGATATTTACTGCACTAACAGTAATGGGAAGCAGAGGAACCGTGTTCAGCTGGCTGTGTGTGCTCCTTCCTTTGTCCAGGGTATTCTCCTGGGTAACTGAATGCATTAAGAGTGCCTCTGAAAATTAATTTTCTGGCAGATAAAGAAAGCATGTACATATACATAAATATCTTGTTTTCTGGCTGGGCAAGAGGCTAAAAAAACAGGGTGTGCCTGGTTAGGTTTTGTTTAGTATCCAGTATTTTTCTCCCTTTTTAAAACGTCTAATTCAAATGTCAGTTCATTCTTCTCTGTTTCCTGCCCTTATTTAACTAGACTTCTAGACCAGGCTTAATTAACTTTAAGACCTTTCCTGCCCACCTCTATAGTTACGGTCCTTTCCTGGAACATTTCCATTGTTATAATCTCCATGTGTTGTGAGATGATGCAAATGATGTTATTACTGCCCCTGTGAATTTACAACGAGCCTTTCAATAGTTTTACTTACAGCTTAGCTCTTGTCAGGAAAATCTCATCTGCAAATCAAACTAAAACTAGGGAAGCAAATTGCCAGTTTAATGTGCTGATAAAGGGAAGTTAGCCTAAAAATTGAGGCCTCAGACACAGGGAAGCTTAAAAAGGTGAGGAAAGCTGTTGTGAGTGGTGTGACTGTTTTTTTAATTTCAGTGTGGATTTGTTTCTGTGTGGGAGTGATTGTGATTTACCAGAGAGTTGTGCTGTGTTTTGCTGTGTTTCCTGTGCTCTGGCTTAAGCAGATCATTAGGCTGATGAATTTCACCACCCCAGAGCAGAGGCCAGGACCTGTCCCCAGGGACCAGAGCTGCTGCATCCCCTGGCAGGGGTGGCTGGGGCGTTCTTGCTCACAGCAGTGCTGCTCTGTGGGTTTGCTGCCCCAACCCCAAACACAACTGGAGAGATTTTCTGTGCTGAGGGGGGATTTTTTTTTCTCTTTAGTGGCTGTGTAAGTGGAACATTTATTTCTCCCACAGCTCATGTTTTAATCACAGCCGCTGAAAACACCTTTCTTGTGGGAATGAACCCTTTCTCATCATGTAAAGAAGCCAAAGATCAATCCATGTAAGGCAGGTGATACAGCTCACCCTTTCACAGTGGGATAATGAGACCACATATTCCACAGAGAAATGTGCCCCTTTCTTCTTTTTTGAAACTGAAGTCACCTCCAAGTTCAATTACTATTCAGTAATTCAATATCTGTTCTAATCCTAAACTTTGACCAAGGCTGCTGCCTGCAAGTCTAGGGTACAAAGCAAATGTGTTTGTTAAATGGTGCTGCAGAGCTCTGCCACAGCTCTGTCACTGTCAAATTCACATGATTGTCTTTGCAAAATGAACCCATTACAAAAAACATTCCAGCTTTTTGTGCCCTCTGCTTTCTGCCCTCACTTCTTAATTTCTGTGCTGGGTAAGTGTGGGTGCACTGGCAATCTGAACAATACTAGAATGTGTATGGTGCAGCAATACTTGTCTGTGTTTTAATAAGAACCTAAACCCCTAAATTAACAGTATTGAGCAAATAGACCATATATACTATTAATTATACTACTAAGAGGTTATATATATTATATACTATTTCATTGTAGGTTCCTAGATTAGGTGGTGAAAAGTCTGATACATGATTAGAGGTATTGATTGCTTAGCCTAATTCTAACATAGAATCATAGACTCTTTAAGGTTGGACAAGACCTTTAAGATCATCAAGTCATGAGTAAACTGGTTGTCTTGCAGATAGATCATATATATCTGAAAGATAATGACAGTAAAAGCCACTAAGACAATGCAAATCTCTTCTGAATTGAGGTCTAGCACTGGAGGTAGGGGGAGGGAGTACCCAACAAAAAGAATGGAGAAGGGAACCTAAAGCTCTGTGCCAGTGGAGATTCTGCCAGTGAAACTGAACCTCTCACAGGAACAGCTCCCATCAATGGCAGGATTTCCTATAATTTGCATGAGAGAAGCAACAGGCCCTTGGTCTCCTCAAGCAATCTGTTGTAAGGCAGACTTTGCATTCCTAGAGGATTTCCAAAGCACAGATCCATGCCAGATAGCATCATGAAAGGAAGGGGAAAAGGAAGACTGGTCCTACCAAAGCATTGCTTAAAAATGTGGACAAAGGCAGGAGGAGGAATTCAACTGTATCCTCCAGACACACTCTGGAAGTGGAATTTCCCCTTCCACTGTCATACACAATAAGGCCAAGGGCTGTGTGTGCTGCAGATAACCCACCTTGTGCCCTGTGAGCTTTGCCAGGTGTTGGGAGAACCATTCCAGATGTTGCTGTTGGGCTTGGGGAGAGAGGAGGATGCAGAGAGTGCAGAGGAGGGGTGACTTCAGTAGGGACAAATCGAGGTGGACTCCTGCGAGTTTGTGGAGACTGGAAGAGGCTTTTTAAAGGAATGTGTAATAGAAATGGGGGGATCTTTCTGCTCAAGTTTTGCAAGGGGATGCTGGTGAAATTGGACAGGAACAGAAGGGTCTTGATGACAACTAGACTGGGACAATAAAACTGGGACAATAAAACAAATAGACTGGGACCTCTTTGGATTTTGAAAATGAAGATATGAAAGCGTTTCTGCTCTTACTTTGCCTCTAACAATGATGGTGCTCTGTACCCCCTGACATTGCAGGTAGCAATGTCAGGGCAGGAGAACACTTCTTCCTCTCCACTGGGGTTTTGGGAAGGTACCTGTGTAATTTCTGCAGTGTCCCAGGTACCCATACTTGCCTTGCCTTAAAATATCAGTCACTTTCACTGTAAGTTCTGGACCTTCAAGGGCAATACTTGATAACACTTTCACATGCAGCTGCTAATCTTTTCTAAGAGTTTTGCTGCCTGTCTCACACAAAAATGTTCATCTGGTGTCCATCCACCTGCTTGACTTCTTCTGGTTTACTGATTGTAAAGATTTACTGGGATATTCTCAGAGTAGCAAAACTGACATGTAGGCAGTGCAATGGATGGTAAGTTGTCCTTGTGTCCTTCTCCTGTGTTTGCCAGCCCTGAAAATCACAGCTCTTGAATTGTTCCAGGCTCTGTGAATGTCCATGGACTTTAATAGAACCTAGAAGGGCTGGGCCCCAAATCTCACTGTCTGACCTACAGATGTGTATAGCAGTATATGTATAAAGCATGGTACAAATTTCATGGCACAAATCCATTTTGGAAGTACAACAGAACTTACTTAGCACATTCAGCAAAATCTGACATTCAAAATACAGCTAGTTCCATTCTTACTGTCAAAATTGAAATTCAGATGAAGGTGAATGAAAATCAAAAGCATTGCAAACACGTTGACAATTTTATATCAATTTTCCCATGTTCCATGGTTAGACTCTTTGCAGTGACCCTGAGCTGAGCTCAGCTGGTTAGGGCAGGGTGCTAAAACACCAAGGTCGTAGGTTTGGTAGCTGTATGGGCCAGTGACTGAAGGGCTGGACTCAGTGACCCTGGTGGGTCCCTTCCAAGTCAGGATGTGATCCTGAGTGATTCTGGCAGGGTAGGAGGTAGGTGGGATGTGTTGGGGGGCCCTCTCAGTGCAGGTGGCTCAGGGGCAGCTGCAGGCTGGGCTGTGGGCAGGGGCTGTGACTGTGCTCAGCAAGGGCACAGGGACAGGTGGCCCAGCCAGGTGAGGGACAGAGGGACATGGCATGAGCTGAGACCTCCAGACCTTGGCGTGCCTGGCTGAGAGGGGATAAAAGCCCAGGGAGTCCTGTGTTGGGGGTCCCTCCTTGGAGGCACCAGGTTGGGCTGTTCCTGTGCTGCTGCTCTGGGAATAAACACCTATATGGAACGAGACATCTGGGACTGTGCCATGGGAAACCTGGGGTGGGACTGGCGAGGAAAGTGGTGTGACTGAGGGTGTGGGAGCCAAGTGGGACCTGCTGGGCCACGGAACTGCTGCTGTGGAGGGGCGTCAGTGCCAGCAGGGAGAGCCTGGGGTGGCAGGGGCACTGCCAGAGTGGCTCCAGGGTGGCTGGACAGGGAAGTTTGGCACATCAGTATCCCAGCAGCAGTCCCTGGGTGCAGTCCCTGGGCTCACAGGGGGCTCTGTGTTGGGACAGACCCCAGGGCAGGATGGCTGAGAGGCAGCCAAAGTGGGGGCTCCTGGTCATGCCCTGGCACCAGAGTGTTGTCTGCTCTGTGTGTGTGCAGTGAAAATACACCTGCATGAGCCCCTTGGATGGAGTAGGGTGCTGGACTGAAATCCACAGGGAAATCAAGCAAACTCTTATCATGGAGGAAAGGAGGATCCAGCCCTGGGCTTGCCAAGGTCCATTCTCTGAGTTCAGGTTCTGCTCAGCTCTTCAAAGGCACGTGGGGAATTGTTGTAGGGCTTACAAGTTGGCATCTCTCCGTCCTAGCAAATCTCCAGTTTACACAAATAGTCGCTGCTGTGTTCCAGGGTGGAGGGAAAACCAGACACACCAGGGCTGAACCTTGAGGGGCTTTTGGTTTGTAAACCCACAAGGATAACAAGGGGGACGACATTTGGTTATTAAAAAAAATACACCAAAATGATTTCATGACCAACAAATGTCTCACAAAAACAGGGAACCTCTAATTTTCTTCTTGGCACTAAGATCTGAACCCCTGAATTAAACTTCTGGAACCCGAGCAAGACCTGGAATTATGATGAAAATAACATGAAGTTTCCCTACAGAAAACTCAGCTGCCAGAATTAATCAGTTATCTCGATTCTGTGAACCTCTGTTTTTTTAGAAGATGTAAAGTATTATCTGGCCTGATTTAAGCCTGTAGTTTTGTAGACATGTACCCTGACAAGGAAAAAGAATTTTAAACAAGTTTTTGTATTTTTCATGTGAAGTATTAATTGCAGTAATTGATTTAGGGATGCGCAGTGAAGTCCTTTGTTCCAGGAGTGCTGTAAATCAGAGCAGCCTCCAAGCCAAGCCCCGTGATTTCTGCCTGTATCCTGTTTCCAGGGCAGTTTCCCTCAGCACAGGAGGATGTGGAGCAAACCTGGCAGCAAACCTGTTGACTCTGCTCTCCACAGCTCTGAGCCCCACATCTCCCACCCTGTCAGCTGCAGAGTGCTGAGGGACACGAATCCCTTGAGTGGCACAATTGCAGTGTTAGCATTTGTTTGAAAATGTTTTAAAAACGGGTTTATGACCTTCTGTTTGGGAATTACTTCTTTTGCAATGCAGTGTAGCTGCAGCAGCCTGAAAAATAAAGCCAGGTTTGTGGGCAAAGCAGGAATGATTTGTTAATTGAGTTTAACTTTTGCTCTCAAATTAATTTGTTTTATTGTTTGTTACTTCACATTCTATACTATACTGCACCATCCTAAGGCTCTCATATGCTGAACTAATCCTGTGCCCTTTTCTTCTGTGGGTCACCCTTTATTTAGGGATAAAAAGCACCTCCTGGAGATACTGCAGATAAATTGCAAGTCAGCATTCCTGTGATTTGTTTCTGGTGTATGAGCTGTTGTTACAAGGCGCAAATTAACCTAAGATGAGAAGCTCTTGTAAATCATTGGAGCATCCTTGCTTTTGTCTAATACTTTTTCCTCCATGAGCATCTGTAACACCGTGTGCTTTTACAAATGCTGATCTAATGATTTATAATCAGTGGAGGCAGGAACACATTGATTAACTATACCTTTGTTAACTGCAGCAGCAGCCAACTTGGAATGTCTTTGGTAGCTAAGAATGGAAGAGATTTTCTCACAGAGATCCATCTTCTTCATATCTTTTTTTTCCTTGCATTTCTTTCCTACCTTTATCTTTATTACAGTGTGACAAGCAGCACAGTAAGGTACTGTGCACACTGACAGTCCCACTGCAGCAGAATGGAGTTCCTACAGAATAAAACACAATCAGTTCATCTCTTATGCACAAATGCTTTGTCTTGGCAAGCTGTACCATGAGCTTGTTAGTTCAGGGACCTGCTACAATAGCTTTAGGATAAGATAAAAGCCTTTTCAACCAACTTTTTGTAACAAGTCACCACTCATAAAATACCTCATCAGGAAAAATGGGTCTTTTAGGATCCCTGAGATCAAGAAACGTCTGAAGTAAGAATTGCTGGTCTCTCAGAACAGGGTCTGTAAAACCTGACAGTCCAAGGTTAGAGTGCTAAAGTACCTGGGCCACTTTAAACTTGAGATTTAGGAGACCAAATCACTGACCTCTTTATGTAAACTCCCCTCTAAGCCTTAAACAAGTCTCTCAGCAGGAGAGATGTGCCAAATCTGGGACATGGTGGCTGTCACCTCTTGGCATTGGGCACAGCAAAGCTGTGGCACCTCAGAGACAGACACTGAGACAACCCCCACTTTAATCCCAGAATATTCTGAGCTGGAAGGACCCACCAGGACCATCCAGTCCAACCCTCAGCCCTGCCCAGGCCCATCCCCAGAGTCCCCCCCTGTGCCCCAGAGCATCATCCAAACCCTCCTGCAGCTCTGGCAGCCTTGGGGCTGTGCCCACTGCCCTGGGCAGCCTGGGCAGTGCCCACCACCCAGTAATAAAACATATTGCACCAAATCACAGTCCAGCACAGACCTGCTGCCTCCAAACAGTCCTAAACCTGCAACTGTCCACACCATGAGGGAAATCCTTTCCTAAAGGGTTTACAGGTGCAATTTGCAGTGTCATTTCTGTCCCTTTTCCGTTAAGAATGAGCATCAGCAACATAATCTAAATATTTCAAAACAATCCTCCAAAAAATCATAAAATGTCTCTTTTAAACAATCTGGGAGCATTGTGTTACAGCCCAACAAAGCCAGAGATTTCCCTCTTGCAGTGTGAACTGTAAATAGCTCTGCTGTTGTCGGCACTTAACTTGGGAGTGCCATCAATGTGAGGCCCAAAGGATTCTGTGGATCTGTATAACATTCATAGCCTGTTTGCTGGTATTTTTTAAATTATTTAAGACATTAGAAAAGGTAAAAAGCCTTTGAAATGAACTTCACAGCTGAAGGACAGCAAATAACATTTATCTCTTACCTGACTCAGAATTGGTGGAGCTTCGGTTTGTCCCCAAATTCAGCAAACTAAAATCAGCAGTATTCCAAAGTGTTAAGCAGTATACAAAAAATGAAGACCAAATAGCAAAATCCACTTCTCTTTTCGTTAAGCAATACTGGGAGTGTTCAGCTCTCCAGTCTCCAAGGTTTTCCAGCTGGGAGCCAGCCTTTTCCCACCCTGCATCCCGGCATCCTGTTATTGTTCCAAGTTTTAGTAATACAGTGAGAAAAGGGAGTGGAGGAAAAGGAAACAAGATAAACTTAGCCTTATTATTACTATATCTACTTATTTGTTACTGACTCTAATGAGGGAGCTGAATAAAAGGAAACTGGCTCTGAGAGAAACACCAAAGTTGGTTTGGTATTTAGCATTGTTTTAGAAAGAGCTTTAGGAGTTGCAAACACCTGAGTGGCACTTTCAGTGGCTGATACCTGATCAGCACAGACTATGCTCTTTTGCACAAACAGGATTTTCAAAGCAGTTTGGAGGTGTCCCATCTGTAAGGATTGTCATAGCTGGAAGCCAAAAAGGCAGAGCTCTCATGTGAATGAGAAGGGGTTCCTGTAAAACTCTGCCAGTGTTGGATGTAAAAATGAAATATAACAGGATTTTTCACAGGTAAAGGGAAGATCCTACGAGCAAGACAGGGTAGGTGGGCCTTCCAGGAGGAGAAAATATTCCTAACATCTTGATTATGGTGAATTTTAAGCCTGGAGATCACTCAGGGCAGACAGAAGAGAAAGCCTCAGTGTCTGGGTTAGGTTTCTGAGGGTGCCTGGTGGGGCAGTGACAGTGGCAGTGGCAGTGGCAGTGGGGGGGTCACTGAGGCACAGGCATTGATGGCTCTGCTATTGTCACCATCAAGCCCACCCTGAGGGACCAGTGGGCTTTCCTAGAGCCTGGCCCGGGTGCCCCAACCCTTCTGTGGGACTGTGCTGGATCCTGCAGAGCCCCCTGCCAGGTCCTGAGCCCTGTGTGCCCACTGAACTGAACATGAGGGTACAGCTCTGGCATTGTGCAGTACAAAAGAAAGAGGGTTTTTTTGAACTAAATAATGCAGAACAAAAGGGGGAACCGTGGGATTTACTCAAAACTTACTCTTTTGAACCTCTTACAATAAATGTAGGCAAATGTTCAATGTATCTTAAGTAGGACTTTAATAATTTTAATTCTTCAATTAAATTAGATTTTTAATAATGTTCCACAGTTAACTATTCTCTTGCTCCTATTTGCCATCACAGCCCAGCTCGGGTGGTGCTGTTGATCTCCTGGCTGGCCAGCAGGCTGAGCTTGGTCAGACTGTGTCACATTTCTATGGTGTACAGCAGTAAAGACAAACTGCTGTTTTAAAAATTGTTACATTCATTATTAAAAAAGAAAGGTGACATTTTTCAAAGTGTTCTTTTGAGGAGCCCAAGCAGAGCCCAGCTTCCTTCCAAGGATATGTGCCTTTGCTGTGTCACTGGTGGGCGAGGAGCAGGGAGGATGTCGAGAGTTTTCCAGGGAAGGGCAGCTATCTGGTCAGGATGCAGCTCCCTGATAATGCTGTGCCCACAGCAGGCAACCGTCCCAGATATGATTTACCCTTGCAAATGACTCCAGCTGCACTTCCAAATGTCCCAAAGCCTTTGATGTCCGTATCTGCAGCCTGGGAGCTGCTCAACCACTGCAAACACAGCACAGGAGGGGAAGGGAAGGCAGCCCGTCATCTCCAGGGCTTGGAGAGGAAAAGAGGAAAGCCCCGTGTTTCATAGAATTATATTTCACAGAATATTCTGATTGTAAGGGATCCACAAGGGTCACTGCTCTCAAGTGAATGGCCCATGCAAGGTTTGGCCACACAACCTTGGGTTATTCAGCACTTTGCTCTTATCAGCTGAGCTCAACTCATGGCCTGAGGCAACAGGCCTGAGTTAGCCAGCTCTGTTTTGATGCCTGCTAAAGGAGCTTTGCATTATCTGACTTGTTTCATCTCCACTGAAAAGTTCAAGGAAAGAAGTGAGAAAGTTTCTAGAGGCCTTTTCACATGCTCTGTTTCAGAGCTCAACAGAATAACTGAAAACCATTTATAAGCTTTGAGAGAGAAACTTTCACTGACATTTTAGAAAGCTGGTTTCCTCCCTAGACCCTTCCCCATTATGCTTTGGAGATATCGTCTCTGCTGAACTGATTCTTTAAGTCTTCTTTCTGGCTATGAGGAAATGCCCCCCTAGCCCATCCTTCAGCCCCCTCCAAGAGGCAGCAAAGCTCCTGATGGTTCAGGGCACCCTGTGGCTCTGACTCAGCCCACACACTGCCCTGCTGCCCCTGCTAGGCACTGAATGTCACCACGTTTTCATAGCTGCTCACTCAAAATGCTGGCAAACAAGTTTTCTTTCAGGTCTTAGACTTTCAGATTTCTTTCTCTTCATCATTAGGGCCAAGTAATAAGATTTTGGAAAAATTTCTTGATGATTGGTGGCTTTTGCAAGCACAGGGATAATGTTTTAAACCAAATGTTAGTAATTCACAGCAAATTCTAATGAGAAAAATCCTGTGCTTGATCAGACAACATTGGCAGGCATACTTACCTTTAGGAACCTCATTTTGTGTATCAAATATTATTTAACAGCCAAAACTGTAAGAGTGAAAGAATCAGGTAAAAAATGAATAGAAACCTTAGCATCTGGCAACTCTCCACTGTCTGTGTGACTCATGGATGGAGATGGAGAAACAAGGGAAAGGATGATAATTATTTCCTTGGCATTTCACAGGGTTTTCCTGCTGACCCTTTTCCCAAATGTCACCAGGCCTTTCTCACTGGTCAGTTCAGTGAGTTTTCTTTCCTGTTGTATCCAGTTGTCCCTACTGGATCATTCCTTCTCTCCGTGTGCTTTTGGCACAGATGTTCATTAGCTGCTGTTTGGGGACTTTGTAGCACCTGGTTAGACCTGTCTGGTTCAGATCAGCATCCCTTTCTATGAAACTTTATGGTGTCAGCCTGTGTTATTTAAATGCTGGTGTCTGAGCAACCTGCCAGACTACTTATGCTAATAAAATTTAAAATAGTCTTGCCTTTTTCAATAAGGGGGTAAAACTCAACTCTGCTTTGAAGGTGCCTGTGCATAGCTTGGCTTTGACGTTTCTGGGGATCTAAAGTAATAGCTGTCATGGTGCTGCTGCTGCTGAGCACAATGATGTGTTATTATGGGCAGCAGCAGAGCCCTCATCCCGTGTGCTGTACCTGCAAAATGTGCTGCTCTCCCCGTGCACAGAGAGCTGTGAGCGGGTTAGTGTAAGTGAATGGCACTGGGAAGTGCACAGAATAAATGTGACATTAAAGCTTGCATCTTCCTGCAGAATTATGTTTGATCTGTTGCTGAGGGGATTGGTTGGTGCTCTGTGGCTCCAGCTTCATTCCTTGCAGCAAGGCAGGCTCACTCCAGTGGTGACAGCCCTTGGTTACAGCTGGTTGCAGGTTTGCACTGCAGTGCTTGTTCACTGCCCCCTCTGATCAGTGCTCTGTGAAGTTCTCCTCAAAGAATTCATGAAAACCATAGCTGTAGGAACAAGCTCATTGCTTTTCCAACCACACAGATTCCAGCAAAGTTGATAGAGCAGCCCGTGCCTTTCACTGTTCTTTTTCTTTACAAGCAATTCCAGTTGTGGTGAAATTCCACATGATAAATAAGCCTTTCTTAATAAGGACAGTCATCAAAACCAAAGGCAGCTATTGACACAGCTGCAACTAGTGATCTTTCATTCTCAAAAGCAATCTTCCTACTGTCTGACTCTCACCGGGGAAGGGCTTTACCCTTGGCAATACAGCCCAAGAGTGCTTTTGTAACAGTACATGAAAGGTAGACTTAGTCTGTCTTGTTAAACCAGTTACAGGCACTGTGCAAGTGAAAGTCTGCCAAGATTTGAAATTCACTCACAGCAGTAATAATGTGTCAGTGTTTTTCTGACCAGCCAGGAATTATGGAAGGGGAGAGTACAAGCTTTCCTTTGGTTATAAAAATAAACCCAAAATGCTCATTTTGAACAGCTCAGAGAATCATTGTCAAATCCCTCCCATGTGACATGTGCAATAGCATCTGACTGTTTGAAGCCTCTCTGGAAGAAGCATTACTTAAAAGTTTAAAAAATAGCCATTACTGCTCCATGTGGAATGCATAATCTCTGCAGCACGTTGTGTTGTTATTTCTGGGGCTTTTAATCAGGGCAGTGCAGTGCTCTTAGTCATTTCCACCTGGTAACTGGTTTCCTTTTTGTCACAGCTTGAGGTGTGTATCCTGGAGGGATCTGACTCAGCTTCCTTTTGTCAGGTTTGTTAAACAAAAGAATGTAGCTCTGTTTTTTTTTTTTTATTTTTTTATTTTTTAATAAATTGTATTTAAAAAACTGCTGAGGAATTTCTGTTAAAGCTGGTGGGATTGGATGTTTGCTGAGGATGTGTAATAGCATTTTCTGAACTGCAGAGCACTGTTATGGCTGTACCACACACATTTCATTAAATTAGAGCTCTCATGGAAGGGTCAATCTTATGCTCCTTAATCAGGCAAATCTGCCATCATGTAGGAGACCTCTGGCTGCATAAAGACTAATGACTGCAGGGCTTTTTC
Source organism: Xenops minutus (assembly GCA_035221455.1). Lineage (NCBI taxonomy): Eukaryota > Metazoa > Chordata > Aves > Passeriformes > Furnariidae > Xenops > Xenops minutus. The sequence goes on along the minus strand of JAWWEE010000018.1, from coordinate 1,164,330 downwards.
TAAAATGTTCAGCAGGGAATGATCCCAAATGATCTTGTTGCCTTGTTTGGAAATGACAGGAAAATAAAAGATGTAGAAAATACACCAGTATTGTACAAAAACTCTGCAGCACTCTGAGCAGGAGCCGTAAAATGGAACTGCATCACCACTGAACTGAAAGGAAGGAATCATGAATCCCTTTGATTTGCTCACTGAAGACACAATCCAAAGGGATTTGGAACAAGTAAGCCTTCAGGCTAACTCAGGCACCCCGACCTTCCTATGTGATTTCAGTTTGAAGAGCAGGTCTAATGCAGAAGTGTGATAAAAAAATTCCCACAAATTTTTTAATAAACAATCTTGATTTCAGTGAAATTCTTCTTCGCCCAAAGAACCCATCTACTTTAATTAGTATGTCAGTTAAAATAGAACCTCTAAACAACACAATGTCTTCTTCTTCCACTTAAACAAAAATGATGAAAATCATCACCTTTCATTCATTAACTCTGCTGGTTGTCTGTCGAAGCAGCCCAGCTTCCACCTCTGAGTGGCAGTATAAATAGGAAGCTCATGTTTTGGTGTAGAGGAGATTCTCTCTGCTATGCCAGATCTGAGATATGAGTGGCAATATCCATCTTATTTTTCGTTAAAGTCTGCAGTGCAAGCACCCTTTATGTCTGTGGGATTAATTAAAAAGATAACCAGAACCAGAGCATGCAGATGGTGATGGAGAGGTGATGCTGTGGAGCTGCTGGGGCAGGAGAGACTGGTGAGATTTCCCTCTGTGTGAGCCCTGCCTGATGCTTCCCAGAGCCTCTTCCCTTTCCTTCCTAAACTATTTACACAACTGATATGCCCAGCCTGATCCTGGCTTTCATATGGCACCCTTCCCACTAAGGGGTCAGGCTGTAAGCCCCTGGCTCCAGTGGTGGGGTGGCCAGGGCAGTGGATCTTGGTCACTGCACTCAGCACCACTGGCTGCTCCACCTGGTCTGCAGTTAAATGTTTGCCAGAAAGCTCTGAAACAGAAAAAGGTTTTCAGAAAGGTTGGAATAATCTTGATTTTTCTTTCAATAAAGGCTGCAGCCTAATTTTTTTATGCATCTTACTATTCTGTGAAAGATTCAGGGGAGATAAAAAGTCAGATTATTGCTTGAACTGCAACCTATATACCAAATAACCATTCCAGACACAGGAGAGCTGTCATCCCAAAAGCTGCAGCACAGATAGCTCTGCTGTGCTGGGATTTGTGTGGCTAGCCAAGTGCAAAAGGGGCTTTATCTTGAGAGTAAGATTTTGCAGTGCTGGGGTGAGAAGAGCAGGGTGCTAAAAAGAGCAGGTCACAGACTTTGGGCTGCTTTCAGGGCCACGCTGGGGTGTTGTTCACCTCAGTGTCTTTCCCCATCCACCATATCCACTTGAAAACGTGCCAGGGAAGGGATGTGTCTCACAGTGCTTTGTTCCCTGACAGATGAGTCTGCCAATAAACAAGTTCCCGAAGGGAAGCTGCACTGGCTGTTTACAGGACGTGAGATGACCCACATCTTAAATGCTTTCTTTGGTGCCCCTTGAAGTCTCCAGATTTTCCTTTCATCTTGTTGCATTGAGCTGCCAGCGCTGCAGTGGTTTGATCTCCATGTGTGAAGTCATGCCATTGACGTCGGTGTCACGAGTTACCCCTTCCTTGTCCCAGTGTTACCACACAGGGTTGGAGCTGTGCCTGCCATGGTGAGCCTGTTGTGGCACACACAAACACATACAAACATACACACGTGAACACACACACAGACACACAGGTACACACACAAACACAGCACACACACATACACACACAGAGACATGAACAGACACACCATCCCACATAGAGACAAACACACAAGCACACAAACACACACACACAGACACAAACACACAGAAACACATACACAAACACAGTCACAACATACATATGCACAGACACACCTATACACACACAGTGGCATAGACACACAGACATACATGTGCAGACACACACACAGACACACACAGACACACACACATACAGACATACATGCACACACCACACACAGACACACACACAAACACACACAGACACACACAGACACACACAAACACACACAGACACACACACAGACATACATGCACACACACAGACACACACACAGACACACACAGACACACACAAACACACACAGACACACACACACAGACACACACACAGACATACATGCACACACACAGACACACACACACACATAAATGCACAAATGCACACAGAGATAAAAACATACACACATACACATACCCCCCTGCAAAAACACACAAACACTCACATACAAACACACACACTCAGACAAAACATGCACAGAACACACACACGAACACACACAAATACACATGAACACACACATAACACAAACACATAACACAAAAACATATGAGCGCACACACACACCTGAAGATACACCCGAAGACACCCACAAACACAGACATACATAAGACAACACACATGAACACACACGAACACAGACATGAGACACACAGATATTCACACACATGAATACACACACACATGAACGCCCACACATGAACACACACACACATGAACACACACACACATGAACACACACACATGAACACACACACAACACACACATGAACACACACATAACACACACACATGAACACACACATGGATATTTACACACATGAACACACACACATGAACACACACGAACACACACACATAACACACACATGAACACACACACATGAACACACAGCTAACACACACATGAACACACACACACGAACACACATAACACACACATGAACACACACATGAACACACACACACATGAACACACATAACACACACGAACACACACATGAACACACACATGAACACACACATGAACACACACATGAACACACACATAACACACACATGAAGACACACACACACACACATAACACACACATGAAGACACACAGACACACACATGCATAACCACACCCGTGCAGTGCCCTGCAGCACAGCCATGGCCCTGCTGGGATGGGAGCGCACAGTGCCAGCCCCGGCTGGCTGGCACAGCTCTCCCTGGCATGTGTTCGCACATGGGGACAGAGGCTGGGACACGCTGCCACCCCCGTGTGTGGCACCAGACGTGGGTCCCAGGCTGTGCAGCACCGCACACACACACACACACACACACACACACACGCACACACACACGTGTGTCACACGGACCCAGTGCCACCCGCTGCCACCCTGTGCCCAGGGCACGGCGCTTCAGGCTGCTCTGCGCTGTCAGCAGGCACACGGCAGAAGGGCAGGGATGCTGTGCCTTGTCTGAGAGCTGCTGCTGGACCTGTGTGCTGGGCTGAGCCTGCCCGAGCACTGGCCAAGGGCAGGGTGGAGGGAGCTGCTCCGATAGAATTCTTGCTGAGGGGCTGCAGTGCGAGAGCCAACGCTCTAATGCCTTGTAAATTGGTTCAGTGACTTTTACTCATTTCTCTCCACCGCCTTTATTACAGCCCCAGACCCAGGCTGCCCGAGACCTGCCTCGGCTGCCAAACGCTGTGCAAATGCAGATGGTTTAAGTGTATCGCTGACATCCCCCATGTATTGTTCCCGTGCTGCAGTCGGCATTGTGCCTCTTTTAGCCACTGAGTGGATGTGTAAGAACTCCTAATGCCTTGGAAATCAGTCAGTATGGATTTTTTTTCCTCCAGCCTGTTGAAACGGAGCCATCTGTGTGGAGGCTACAGCAGCCAGCATTTGCCTTTATTTAAACAATGCAGGCCATTCTCTCTGCAGAGAAGCTGCTCTGATTTGCACTAGTTTGAATTTAGCCATTGCAGTGGAATGTGGAATATAAAGTTTCAGTCTTCCCTAGAACTGATAAAATAGAATTTCATTCCTAATGGAAAAAGTATGTTTTTAATTGCATAACTTCCCAGCTTTCTAGCACAGGAATGGTGCAAACCAGATGGAAATCTGAAGGTTTAGGTTTGGGTATCCCTGTTTGTAATTTTGGCGTAAAGAAATGACCTGCAAATAGTCAGGGAAACCAGTCACTGGGGTTGAAGGGCTTGATCTATAAAATGCCAGATTTCAGCGACTGATCTTTGCAATGCAGTGGAAAACCAGTTTTTAATCTTCTGTTTACCTGTGAATGGCTCAGTGTGATAGTGCTGAGATGTGGGGCTGGTCTCCCCAGCTGCACACCAACATTTCTGAGCTGTGAGGATCTCCCTGCAGCTCTGCTAACTGAGGGAGCACTGCACGGTGAAAAATGGGTAATGAATAATGAAGAAAGCCAAGCTTTAGGAATTAATGATTCATGTTGAAATATATCTGCCCTGGACAGTTTTCTTTTGCTGATATTTCATTGAGAACATACAAATGGTTCTGCTGTGCCCATCCCTGTGCACTTTAACAGTGATTAAAAAGAGTAAGAGTTGCTTTCTAACATTCAAACAGAATCTCAAAGGAGAGAATATGTATATTTAAAAGCACAATGGAAAATTTAAGACAGTTAAATCCTTGCTTTGACTTTTCAGGATTTACATTAATTTTGGAAACTCAGAGAAATAGAAAAATGATTGATCTTGCTAGTTTGCAAAGGTTGTGCATGAACACTCTTATTAGGATCTATCTTCCAGAGTGCTCCTGAAAAACTATGCTGCAAAATTAACTTATTCTGTAAAGATATATTTGCAATAAACAAGAGGAAAGATAAATGTTTATGAATTACTTCAAGTAGACTTGCAGCCATTTTGACTTGTCACCAGTTTAATGTAGCAGAAAATTATGCTGTTTTAACTTTAAAAATCTGTTTTGGAGAGAGAGCGTAACATTAAAACACTTGATTTGCAAAAAACCCCTACCTTTTATGTATTATTTGCACACTGAGTGCAATATTTTTAAAAGGGCTTTGAGAATCTATGAAACAAAATGGCTGGTAATCAACATTATTTGTATTGCAGAATAACTCACAGCCTCCTCTGAAGGTTAAACCAGAGCACCAGAACCCGAATTCAGGCCCTTTTTCCAGCTCATGGGGCAGTTCAGCCACAGCAGGTCTGCCCCAGCCCTTGCCCCTTCCCTCCCCTCAAACCCCAGTGCTGTGGCTGTTCCTGTGCTCTGGAGCCCCACAAAGACCTTGGGGAATGTGAGGACCTGGCCTGCCTGCATGATGGTCTGAAACAGGCAGATGTTGGGGCGTTTATTCCTCAAAACTGGGTAGGGTAAAATGGACCATTTCAGTGGGAAGGGACATGCAGTGATTGTCTGTATTTGGCTTCTGCAAGGCTGGGCTAAGATCTCATTAGCAAAACTTTCTTAAGACACTTCCAGTGTTTCCTGCTGCATTCAGATGACAAAGGAACTGGCTTTCTTGAAGAGTTTTGTTGTTTCCTCTGCTGACCTTGGTCGGCAGCTGCAGGTGTGCAGCAGCACAATGAGAAATGCCTTCTACGTGCTTCCCTCGCAGCTTCAGCAAGGTTGGGTTAGGGGAGCTTGGGTGAAACAGGAGCCCTTTCTAATCACCAGCTTCCTCAGGAGGGGCAGGCACTGATCTCTGCTCTGGGGGGACAGGGACAGCACCCAGGGAATGGCTGGAGCTGTGTCAGGGCA
>JAWWEE010000018.1:1137454-1155954 GCA_035221455.1 Xenops minutus | reverse complement strand
GAACTGCCCCGGGAGGGTTGGAGTGCCCACCCTGGAGGTGCCCAAGGCAGGACTGGCACTCAGAGCTCTGGGCTGGGCACAGGGTGGGCTCTGTGGGCTGGGAGGGCTTTTCCAACCTCAGGGATCCTGGGGTTCTGAACAGGCTGCCCAGGGCAGGGGTGGAGTCCCCACCACTGGAGGTATTTAAATTCCATGTGGATGTGGCACTTGGGCACATGGGTTAGTGGTGGTCTTGGCAGTGTTGGGGAATGGTTGGACTCATGATCTTAGAGGCCTTTTCCAACCTAAGCAGTTCTTTGGTCCTATGGAACAAATTTGTCTGTGAATAGCTTGAATATTATTTCTTATTGGTTTTCTTATGGATTTCCCAGTTTTTGTGGATTGTATCTCTTTAAGGATGGCTTAGATTTTTCCTTCTGGATCCTCATCTATGACTCACAATTTCATGATAATACAACCAACTCTGCACCCCATGGTGGGAAGGATTCCCATTTCCTCTATTAGCACTGCTGGAATGAGTAAAGTAATCTGAATTTTTGCTTTACTGCTGGAACCTGTTGTGATCTGAAAGTGTATCTTTTGAAAGCAGCAAGAACTACAATGGTCACAGGAGGAAATTTTTATTGAAGAGAAAATAACTAACAAATTTCTCAGCTTTTTGAAGACCTTTAATTAAAACTACATATTGTGGTGAAGGGGAGAATGCAACCTGGGTGCCAGTGAATGATCCCAAATATGCTTTGATTAGAATAATAGGTGGGAACAAGAGCTTTTTTTCTTTCTGAGTGCAACAGTCGTGGTTTATTTTGACCCATCTCTGCTTCTGGCGAAAGGATTTCCGTTGTATAACAAAGCTGGGGACAGGAAGCACATTGTGTTTGGGCTTTTGCTGAAACAAGGTATACACTTGTAAAATGGTAAACTTGTACCTTTAAAGTGGGTTTTCTCTATTGGGATTGTTTGGGATTTTTTTCCCTCTTCAGAAAGTGGTTATTGGGGAAACAAAGCAAAGTGTACAGAAAAGGAGAAAATTGTTTTTCTGTAGTATTTTAATACTAAGACGTTTTAGAACTAGGAGACCTTGGAGGAGATGCAAGGTAGTCTTTGCTGTGTGTATCAGTTCCTCCAACAGATAAAGCTTGTGTCTCACCTTGCCTACATCTGAAACCCTCTATTGTACCCCAAGATATGTTGATCACCTTGTGTGCTGATATGACTTCTGCAGGCAGACACCTTCTGCCTGGTTTGTGCCTCTTCTGTGGCTGTGACATCTCTTTTTTTCTGTATTTAATGACAGCTTAAAAGAAAATCACTACCATTGGCCCATTAAAATCAGTGATAGCACTGGCAGATTAAATAACAGATCATGTAGATTAATGATATGTGAAAATCAACAGCAGTAGAAAGATTTAATCTCCAGGGTTTAAATTTTTTCCATGCCAATAGTGCAATGATGCTTTTCGGTCTGAATTCAAAATGTTTTCTGTGATCTTATTTGGTATAAGTCATCTGAGTTTTAAAGAGTCAGATTGCACTAGTGACTAACCCTACAGATGAAAACTTCATGTCTTTGGTTTTGTGACCAGCCCCAAAATCACAGCTGGAGTCACAACAGTCAAATCTTCAATGACTGAGGACTTACTAATAGGAATGTGTATCTGTACCATGCAAAGGCAAACCCTGTTATTAATTCCCTCCAAACCTTTCTCAGTAATTTGATGAGGAGTTTTGTTATTTGATGTGTGTTAATTACATCCTAATTCCTCTTGGTTGCAATGTGAAAAGAAAATGGTGAGACATAAAATGATGCATGACTTCAATTACAGAGAAAGCTGGTCTGTGTTTTCTAACAGCTCTTCTCCTGCAGTTGTATGGGAGAGTTAAGAGGATGAGGGTAGATACCATGAAGCAGAGAATATATATATGGAGAAAAGTCATTGCCTATTAAAAATTATGTGAAAAATACTTTTACTAATTTCTGTCTATGATGTTGGGTTCATCACACAGACAATACTAATCCAGGCTAGCTATTGAGTAGTTTTCTGTTCAGGTCCCTTCCCTCAACAGACTTCAAAGATGAGAGAAATTGTTGATTTTTTTTGAGTCATATTCCAGGTTAATATTAATGAACCTTAATGCAGCCTAATTGGGACATCACTTGAGGTTACAGAGTTTTTGAGAGGGAGATGCAATGAGCTGCTTGGTGCAAGGTCGTGGTAGAAGAGGTATTTGTGTACTTCTCTGGACTCTTCCTCAGAACTACCCCAGGTCTGTTTTCACCACAGTTTTATCTTTTCTGCATGCTGTTTTGTGCTGACCAGCTCTCATTGCAGCGCTTAGAAAATGTACCCCACCTAGTGTGATGAATGAATTGGCTTTAAAGAACAAGAGGAAAAACACATTGAATCCATCACCGGGCAGAATCCCCTGGGAAGCAGGAGTTCAGGAAGGATGCAAGAATGTGACCTGAAAGCCAAAGTAATCTTAAACACACTTTTTTAACCTTGAGAGGATAACATTTAAGGTTACATAGTGGATGGTTCTGTGGCCAGAGGCTACTGAATTTCAGAGCAGACCACAGTGGCCATGGAAGTTATTACTGGGGGAGGTGGGGACTAAAGAGAGAAACAAGGGCTTAGGCTTCTTTTGAGAAAGTTTTTCACACAGCACACCAAGCAGCCTAAAGCAGCTGCTTGTAAACCAGTGTGCTTTCATGTATAATCTTTAGAGGCTTTCTGCTCTGAACGATCAAATAGCCTGGGATGTTTGTAATGGACTGTAATGGAGCTTTTAACGTATTCTTGCAGGAGAACAATGTTCAGAACCCACGGAAAAAGGGGTTTCAAGTACATGGGCCATGTAGCATCTACTAGACCTAGACTGGTGGCCTTTTCAGTGAGTTAAGGGAAAACAGGGTGTGGTGGAACTCAAGCTGTTGCCTTTCCATGAAAAGAAGGCTACTTGGACAGTTGCAGTTTCCCTTGGTGAGCAAAGAGAGCTTGGGACTGACATTTTTGAAATATTTAGAAACTCGGTTTCAGTTCAAGCATTAGACTTTGGGAAGTAAATTTACACCTTTGTCCAACATGTGGCTTGCTTAATATGAAAAGAAGAAAGCACTGTTTCCATACATGAGTCAGAATGATATTTAAAAGAAAATTAAAATAGTCTCCACATAGGCCTGAAATGCATCACCAAAGATCCAACAAGAGCAACATTTTCTCCCCTTCCCCAGAGATGCACTTGCAGTCTGCAGTGCTGGGCTTTGTGTGGGAATTGCAGTCAGCCCTCAGCTGTTTCCACTGGGGATGTTCAGCTTCAGGCAGCTTCACCTGAAATATGCCTGGGCTAGCCTGCTCTCCCATCATTTCCCCTCTGACCCTGGTGCCTCCATGGCACTGGTGTGGATGGGTCTGATGAGGACAGTTCACCTCTGCTAATGCAGCTTGGGAGAAAGAAAAGAATGTGGTTTTATTACAAGCAAATAGTTCATTAACTCAGGGATTATTTTCTTTAGGCACACCATAGGAGTTGTAAGGTACCAGATCCTGTCTGGAACTGGTGCCAGGGACAATTTGTGTTCGGAATAGGGAATTATGAAAATAGATAAAGATATGGCTGAAAAGGGCCCCCACCACGTGGCAAGCTCTTTGTGTGCAGAGGAAAGTGGTCATTGTGACCAGCAGACCCCATCTCCCTGCACAGGGGGCACACCAAACCCAATCAGAAGAAGAGGCCCACTCCTCTCATTATGCTAACAAGGCAGGACTCTGGGGACACATAAAAAGCAGGATTTTTGGTGTGTGTGTGTGCTTTTTCAGACCTTCGTGGCCAGGGCATCCAGCATGTGCTGAAATAGAAACTTTCCTTTTTCTGCTGAAATTCTTTATCTCACAGATATTTGTACCTTAACAAAATTGAATCAAAGAGATTTTTCTCACACAGCTGAGTGTGAAAAGGAATTCCTGCTTAATGCTGAATGAGTTGTCTGTCTTTAGGCCCTATAAGGGTGACACAGCCAGCAGACCTTTCAGCTGGGGCACAGAATTCCCATCAGGAGGTATCCCACTGAAACCTGGGAAATGGTGTCATGTTTTACACTTGCCAGGGCCACATTCTGGTACCTCAGCTGATGCTGGGGAGCCTCATAACTGGTCTAGTTGAGACTGTTCAGGAATTTCAAGAAAGTAATTTTCCACGTGAGAAATGATACCAATTGGTCCCCCAATGCTGTTTGCTGGTGTTACTCATAAAGCTCTAATGGTCTGGATTGGTAACTGCTAAATCACTGCAGCTCTGTCATCTTTACTGATAGATTTACTATTAATGTGAGAGTAAAGTGACACATTAAATATTATAGCTATTATTTCTTCTTCTTTTAAAATATAGTCTGGCTTATTAAGTGCAATATTACTTCAGCTAGACTTGTGTAACGTATTATGCCAATATAAATGGCTCTACTGCAGGTGAAACAGAACTCTTAGTGAGGTCAGGATGTATAAAGTTTAGCTAGCTGTCAATTTTTATGTATCTGTTCTGAAATACTTATGCCCCCAGAAAGGGAGCCATTCAACATAGAACAGGATTTACAGCTTTTCATAAACTATAACCAGAATATGGCAGTGCTGTCCTTAATATTGAAAACCTGAGAATCTGAAAATGAAAACATGGTGGGCTTGCAAAGCTATGGACAAAATTATATTGCAGTTAAGAAACCAAATTAATGGAATCAAACACTTACCCTTAGAAATGGTAACACAGCCAACAATAATAACAGTGATAAAGGAACATTCATGTCATGTCTCCCATTCAGGAGTGGCAGCTTTTTTCAGAGGGCATAAGAGAGTTGCTATCACAATGTTATTTAATTTTGAAGCAGCAACATGTACTATTCAGACCCATCAAATAGTGTGTGTTAGGTGTGACAACCATCTGACACTAATTCTTGGCCTTTTCTTGTGATGTCACAGCAGTAACTTTTAAATGTGTGTAAGTGCACCAAGAGCTTAAGTGTTCCAGCTCAATTAGGAGGTAGATAAATGGCAGCAGTGGTGAAACTTCCATTTGGGTTGAGAACAGCTCAGTATTGATCACCAAATGGCTTGGGAATGACCAGGCTGGAAGACTGGAGTAGGGGCTGTTGTAAGGCTTCTGAACTAGGCTGAATTTGTGTGTCAGGTTGTGATTAACAAATTCAAATAAAACCACACCTTTGCTCCTAAAAGGAAAATTAAATTAAATGACCCCAGAAAGAGATTATTTTGCCAAAAGCAAATTTCTCAAATGAATTCTTTAACAAATATTGAAAAAGCTGTAGTTGCTTATTTCTCCAAGAAACCAAGTATACATTTTGTGCAATGGCTCTTGGCTTGAATCAGTTATTCCATTTTGAGGTCAGGCTGCTTTTACATTATCATCACCTCTAAAACATAATGCCATATCCAGACAGTCATAAATTGCCTCTTGTAACATGAGAAATAAAAATGTAATGGATTCCCATTGCATTATAAACGGCTGTGCTAGGAAGACCTTCATAATTTTGTGGCTCTACCACATATGAATTATAGGCATGATCTCTCACCAGCAGGATGCATATAAATATCTATAATCATTGTGCATTCATTTATGTATTCTCCATTACGCTTGTAATGTGTCCAAGGGTAAAAATTATGGCCTGTAGCTGACAGCAGAGTTCAGCAGGAAAATATTTCTGACATTTGTGCCACAGTGATTTGTGCTGGAAGGAGAACCATTGCAATTGCATCTTGCCATGCTGTTTGGAGGGTTACCCTGACCTGAGAGGGACTGAGGACATGGGCAGAGGCACTGCCTGCTCCTCACAGGCAGAAATGCAGGGTGAGATTAATGAGCAGGCAACAGTCCTTGATGTGCTGGCCCCACCACTGCCAGCAGCCTAAGGGTGTTTAAAGAACACAGTGCAACTCCCATCACTTTGGCTTTTCCATTCAGGGTTTCATGAGTTTTGTATAGAAGCAAGTGGTTTTTATTCAGTCTGAAAAGTGACAAATTATCAAAATGAAAAAATTCTACCTGGTTGAGCCTAGTCCATGACTGCTCTTGTTAGACTGGTTTGTAGTTCATGTCTTTGCCGGGTGCCCAATAAGCACTAAGCAGCTGTTTGGGGTTCCCTCTGTCCTTGTGGGCAGCCTGAGGCTGCTGGAGTGTTCAGGGAAGCTGGGAGCCACATCTGGGGTGTTTATAAGTTTGCCACTGTCACCTGGTGTAATTCAAACACAGCAGTGTCCCTGTAGCTGTCAGCCTAAAACCATCAAACTCTTATGCTTCTCTATCTAATGATTTTGATACATCCCATTGCTCCTCTTATGACCTAATTTAGGGAAAATATGCTTGCCACTCCTGTGCTTCCTGCATGTGGCATGACTTCAGTGATTCCTGCCGTGCATGCTACAACTGCTGGTTAAAATACAGGCTCCTTCTTTCCTTTCCCCCCCTTTTTGTGCATATGTCTCATGATCATCAGCTTTGTATATTTTAGCTATTTTACCTCAAGAGAAGACAACACTGAAGAAAAGGTGTGAAAACCAGGTTCTTAAAAGTGCCCCATCTAACAAAGACATCAGCCCAAGGGGAGGCAGGGGATGCTGTGGTGCTGGGGTTGCCCCAGTGTCCTCCTCTCTGTGGTTACAAACCCAGGTTCCCCTGTGCTGGCTTGGGAATTCTGACTGCTCCTTCTGCCCCAAAGGAATGAAACATTTCCTGTGAGCTGCCAAAGAGTTTGTGGGTCCAACCCCCCAGGAACATGGTGTTTTCAGCTTATTTCTGCTTCCCTTTTCAGTTTTGTGATGACCTCAGTGTTTTCAGGGGTAAATGACAGTGCAGACTGTGTTGTATTTCCAGTCCATTAAAGGCTGGTTCCAATATGAAAACCTTGAGTTAATCTGGTTATAATTACATGGAAATATTCCTATTTGGCCTACAAGAGCCCTAGGACAAAACAATGTTCTGTGGGCACTGCTGGTTTGGCAACTGAAAAGACCTTGGGACTCTCTCAGATGGGGGCTGCTGTTTTATTCCAAGTTCTTTGTCCAGCCTCCACTGTCTGAAGATTTATTTTAATGCAGTTACCTGTGGAGTTATTTAAAAGCATTTGCTGTTGCAAGTCTCCTCAAAAGGATGCTGCAAGTGATACACTTAATTATTTCAAAGAATGAAAATGACCTTTAATATGTTCTCCAACATTAACCTTCTTCCCTGTAGTAAATAAGATGGTGCAAAGTATAATTTTCCTGTACTAGACATTGCATTAAACAGAGAGATAAATGAATATTTCCACAAGCTCTTCTGTATAAATCTATTACATCAGGTTACTGCTTCAGTAATCTGTTTTTGTGGTTTTTTTCCCCTACTTTTGTGCATGTTACTCGCAATTGTTTGGATCATATGAGCTGCATGTCCTCTGCAGCTCTGATGGACAGACATTTACTGCTCCTATGTACAGTAAAAAATACTGTCAGGATTTGAGGGGGGGGATAAAGTACCATGGTTATGTTGTCACTGTGAAATTTTATTTTTTTTTAAAGAAATATGCTGCTTTTAGTTTGACTCTTGGGAAAATATGCGTTTTTACATAAAAGACCAAGTATAATCTTGATTTTAGAGAAATGTATAAAGGGTTTTTTTCACTGTTTTCTCCAGAATCAACTCCATCCCAACAACTTCTCCACACTGAAGGCTGTGCCAGGGTCAGGGGCTGAGCCATTGAGTGAGGGGTTGAGCAATTGCATGTGCAGTTTTCAGCACCAAAGAGAGAAGCTGATGGTAAAAGTGGCTGGAAACATCATTGTTAGTAACTCACACAGCTGAGAAACTCTTTAGACCCTCACACATCTGCCTGTGTGACTGCATGGACAAAGCCCTCCCTGAAGAGCAGAACACAAAGCTCCCAAAATCTCTCTCTCAGGACACTATTAATGGAGCCATCCCATCCCATCCTCAGTGCCTTCCTAAATAAGAGCAGTCAACTCTGTGGCTCATATTTTGGGAAATCATGCTGTGAGAGTCAGAGTGAGCCCAACCTCCTGTTCCTGGAGCTGAGCAGACACAACCAACCCTCTGGGGCTGCCCCAGCTGCTCGTGGCTCCTCCGAGACGGGGAACTGTCTCACTGGGATGTTAAAGCAGGTCGAGAAGGCAGAACCTGGAGCCCAAGTTCCCCTCTTAGGGGTCACTTCAGCCACTTCCTCAGCCTGGGGAAACACTGGAAGCCTTTAGTAAGGGTCAGTTAAGTTGTATGAGTGAATGGAGGCAAATGTGTGTGTGTGTTAATTTTATGTGAGTGTAGTTGATAGTATTTTAAGTCATGAATTTAAATGCATGCAAATCCATCTAAAGCATTAAATTGATAGTTTTTTGGAGCCCAGCTTTCAGAAATAACTCTGTCATGGAAATGAAATGGTATTCAGAGACAGTTTGCCTCTACTGTAGCTATAACTAAAGATTACTTTTTTTTGACCGTGACTGTCATTCTCTATTAACTAAAAAAATAAAATACAAACCAATGCCAAACCCAACAAAATAAAGTATCTTAGAAGTAAGTGAAATCTCCATATAAATAATTACTTTCTGAATTCTCTGATAAATGTTATCGAGTTGAAAGTTGAGAAATAAAGCTGTGGATGCAGTAAACTCGATTGCACCATTATGTAGGTTTTGCTGATTGCAATGCTGAGAATTTGCTACCTTGCATGTTTGAGTTGAAAGATTCACTTCCTTCCTTTTCTCTCCAGCTTTTCAGAAAGTTCACAATTTCTATTCCCAACCTAAAAACTTTGTGCTTCCTTTTTCAGGTTCGAAAAACCTGTTTCAGCACCTCTCAAAGGAGCCTCAGTTTACAAGTACTGCAAACTGTCAGAAAGTGAGCAAAAATGTTCTCCCCATTGGACATGGGATGTGGAGGCCTGCTGCAGTTCAGTAGCTGGCATTTTATTGCTTAAAAGATCTAACCTAGTTTAGCTGCATTTAGTCTCTTGAGTTTGTCTTGATCTCTTTAAGCAGTCCAGGAAGGTCAGGATGATCTGCTGCCTGCAGGTAAAATACCTGGAGTTGATCCACTTTGCCCACTATAAGGAATATCTCCAGGATGTTCAGCCCAATAACCTTGAACAGAAGCAGAGCAGTTTAGTTTGACACTCCTGGTGTTCTCATTTGAGCCTCATGTTCTTTCTTCTTCAGGCAGAGTTTAAACACCTGACCCCCAACATCCTTTGTGTGCTTCTTAGAATGTCACAGCTTTGTTTTGAAGGAAAGACCCATGGACAATTTTCCTTGAATTTGCCTCAGGCCTTTTTCCAATTAGAAAAGTGTGATGGGGTAAGGACTTAATCTGTGTGCTCAACCAAAAGTAGTTTGCACCCAGAAATCGTGCGAGGGGAGAAACAAAGCATCTGTCAGTAAGTTGGAATAATGGAGCCTCTGAAAATCATCGGAGCAGGACGAGCAGGAGGAATGGCTTTGTTTTCCTGAGTTAGTCGCTGGGCAAGACTTGGGCTGTGATTGATGAGATGCCTAGGAACACCAAGGGCACCAGTCAGCTGGCATGTTCTTACTGCTGGGAGCAGCTTGAGACAGCTCAGGATGGTACCCCAGGGAAGCTGACTCTTGGGGGAAGCTTTATTCTTGCATAATTCAACCATGGCTTTGGTGCTTCCACTTTGGAGCCTTGAAAACACACACTGTGTGCTTCACCCAGTCAGTGCTCACGTTATATAGATGGCATACGACAGCAGGAGGGGAAAAAGAGCCTGAACATATGGCACTCCTTGGAAAAAGGGAGACTTCAGCTGCCCTCTTACTTTCAGTTAGCAGAGAATTCCTTAAAAAACAGTCGACAATGTGCCAGAAAGAAGAAAAGTAACAGCCGAGACCTGATCTGCTCATCTGCAGAGGGAATTTAATTACACTTTTGTTTTGCTTATGTAATTTCCTTCCTTCCCTCCTGTCAGACCCTGTTCTCATCAAGGGATGTCTGACAAGGAAAAGATGTGAATAGGACACAGCTGAAAGCTTCTGAGCTCTTGGGATTTAGGTAGGGGATACAGATTCTGATCCAAAGCCTCCTCATCTCTGTGCTGCAGGATTTATCTCCACCTCTTGGAGAGGAGAGAGGGAAGATGGGCAGGACGTGGCTCCAGGACACAGAACCAGGACTGGGGCAGCTGAGGGGGCCACTCTGGCTGTGTGAAATGAGGGTCTCACACTGCCCTGCGTGCCCCAGGAGAAGAGAGCCCAGCCCAGGGCAGCAGGGCTGGAAGGCAGGAAAGCCTCACCCCCCTTTATGGATTCTCTGCATGAGGAAACAGAAATCCTGCTCGTTCTGCCACCACAGGCTGGGCAAGAGTGGCCACAGCTCTGGGAGCAGAGATGTCCACTTGGGCCCCAGCTGGCACCCTGAGGAAAAGGAGTCCAAAGGCTGCCCTGAGCTTGGATTGCAGGTTACCAGAGGGTTGCTCAAGCTAAATTAACTTTATAATTTGTTAGCTGTTTTATTTAGCTTTCTAATTATGCTTATTGTGGTTTCCCCCCGCTATTCCTAAACCAATGAAGATGTCTCTGTGCCCAGAATGTGATGGTAGGGCTGGGCAGAGGATGGGCTCTTTGGACCCCCAAAACCCTTGCCCCTCACCTACCTAAAGCCACAGCACTGCTCGGGTAGTCCTGATTTTCCTGCTGCAGTTACTCCCCTGCAAAGCCTGAAACAGTCTCCAACTCTGATCACTAATGCTCTTCACTCCTCACATCATTTACACTTTTCTTGCCTCTTCATCCAATCTGTCTTTATTTTACTGTCTTTCTGGCTTTCCATTGACATTGCTCTTTGTCAAGTGAGTCCTTGTTCCCCCAGTATATTGCTTGCTATCAATTCTTCTTGTGTGTTTGTTTTTGTATTGCTTGTAAGTAAACCCTCTTGTTTGGCATTTTATTCCATTTCCAGTTGTTTTCTCTTCCTCCTCTGAAATGTCTTGGCTCTACCAAGGAAATTTTTCTAAGGAAATGCACTCAGTGGGCATGAATTTTACTTATGAAGTCACCTCAGAATCAGGCAGGTTATCATGAAAAGTAAAGCTAGCTGTATTTTGTCTCCTTGCTCCACAGTGCTTACACACTCTTGATCTTCAAGTATAGAAGTTTGTCAAAATTTGTAGTTAACTTGGGCAAAATGAATTTGTTCTTCCTTCAGGAGCATTCTCAGAAACAGCAGAAGTGTGGTTGAAATGCTTACATGAAATGTCTCCCTTTGAAATGTCCAAAGTGATTAAGATTTGACAAAGTCTGCACCTGCAGCTGGTGTTCTGTAGTTCCCAGTGTCAGGCAGCCCCATTACAGCCCCTGCTCTGGCTGTGGCTGAAGGAATTTCACAGGGTTATGATTTCTGTGTGCTCTCATCCCTCTGCTGCTTTGCTCTCTTCATCCTTCAGGTCTGCCAGCCAGATATGTCTCTGTATAGCATTCAGGCACTTCTATTCTTCTGCAGGTATTTAAATTCTGTAGCACCAAGAACCACAAAGGAAATCTGTTGATAGGTTTGTTAATTGTTGGTACATAATGGTATCTTCTGGAGAACAGCACCTGGCCAGGCTGGAATGTGCTGCCAGCTGGCACTGTGGGGATACCTTAAAGTCAGGACAAAAGCTCTCTGTGACGCTGCTGTATCACACCACTCTCACTGTGCAGTGCACAGAGCGACAATATCCTGCAGGAAGAGGTTCTCTGCAGCATCTGAAGGGCAAACAGAGGGGAAGGAGCCTTGATTGTATTACACAGGGATCAAAGGAGATAAAACACAGTCTATTGCACTGTTTGTAAAATAAAGATTCCAATTACAGAAGGTGGTGCTGCATCTGTGTCTCCCTGACAGCTGTGAAGAGAATGAAAACAGGAGCTCTCATTGCATTAAGTTATTAATAATTAATTCTTCCTTGGAAGTTTGTGTGCTTAGGCATTGCACAGACTTGTACAGAAGGCTGGTTTGGGTTAAGGCTGAAATTTTCACAACTGCCCCCTTCCTCCTCCTGACTTTCAAAGGACACAACTGTTCAGGAGCCAAAGGTCTCCCTGCAGCGATGGGTGCAGAGAGCTCAGAGCAGCTCAGGGATAGTGTGTGCCCTGAGGTACAGCTGGGGATGGGTGTGAACCCTCCCCAGCCATGGGGACATGCAGGGGACAGGTAAAGCAGCTGGTGTGGCACCAGTGTCTGCCTGACAGTGGCACCACATGGCTGGAGGTCACCCTGGCCCCCACGTGCTCTGGGTCTTGGCCATTCCCTTTGGCCATTCCTGACCAAGAAGGGAACCTGGGTCTGGGTTGTTGCTTTGAAGAACACCCAAAACCTGGTGTTTGAGGCTTGCTCTGACAAACAAGCTGCACTGAAAAGGGAAAGGTTTCCTCTGCTATCCCCAGTGCTGGCTGGGTCTGTGGGATGTGGGGGCTCCATGACCTGGCCTGGCTGTGCCCCTGGATGGGAGCAGGACCTGAGTGTGGGGAGTGCCCCCTCCAAGGGGTGAGGGGCAGCCAGCCCTGCTCCTGCCCCTGGTGCAAGGACCTGCTCTGGAACCTGCTGCTGGGCTGTCCTGGGGAGCAGGGCTGCTGGTGCTGAACACCCTCCCACAGCCCAAGAGCCCCAGCTGCACTGCAGGAAGGGATGGAGAACAGCTTTTCCATTCCACTGCGTGGGGCCAGGCCAGCCCAGCAGAACCTGCCTGTCTTTGAGAAAGGCTTTTATTAGTTGGCTGTGATGTGTGGGTGAATTAGGGCATATGAACGTGCCTGCAGTCTCCTGCTGAGAGGGAGGATGCTCAGAGATCCTTACACACACCGCAGAGGTGTTTGCACATTACACGGTGTTTGCAGCCTATTTGTCCTGCCTTTGATCATGCCCCTGCTGAATGTATTCTAGTTGCATTCCCCTTCTCAGCATTGATCCTTTTTATAGTATTTTATAACAACTTGGGTAAGAATTCTCTTACAGTTCTCTAATTAGTATTGTTTTCTTACACTGCTGAAGCAAGCCCTGGGTCTGTTATACCAGCTGATAGTGTGACCCAACATGCACTCCTTAATACATGTATACGAGCATTATGTAGTGCATAATATGTGCTGCTTATTAGATTTGGCATTGGATATATACAATAAAAGTGGTATCTGGGAGGCATATTTTTGATGCCTCAGATTTCAATCATACAAACCGATTTTACTTATTTTTCATGGCAGGGGGCAGAATTAGACCTGATGATAAACTTTAATTCAGGGAAAACCTGAATTTTAGGATAGATGTATCACCCCTGCAGGAAATAATCCATTGGCACGGGAGGGGTTGGCTCTGCTGGCTGATGCCACAGTGAAGGTGTGAGTGTGCCTCTGGCTCTGTCACAAGCCCTTCTCTCTGCATTTTTGGGCACATCTCCTGCCTGGGCTGGCTGTGAGGAGCAGGATTGGCTCCTGTGCCTGCTGGCGGGAACAGAGTGGCCGTATGGTGTGCTTGCCAGAGATTTACAATGAATACACCAAATATCTTTCCTCAAGCTGTGCTAGGAGACTGTGTGTGTTTAGACACATGCTGGATAACAGTACACCATCCCATGTACGCTTCCAAATCCTGTAAAATATCCCCTCTGCTTCCATTTCTTTTCCTAGAGAACTTACCAGATGCTTCGTTATTGTTTTGCAAAACAGGCTGCATATTACCCATATGTTTTCCCCCTTGTTTTTCAGGAGGCAAACTAAACGTTGGTGCCTGTTTCAAGCATTCATTAAATATTTTAGGCAGGTTGGAAGTGAAGAGCAAGAGCTTTTCACAGCACAGAGCAGACAAATCTGGGCAGTGGGGCTGGTTGTGCAGGGGATGGAGCTGTGGAACCTCCTGGGTGGCACAGGCTTAATGGGAAAGGATTAATAACCTTCATACGCTTGCACAAAAGGGAATATTTCAGGGTGTTAGCCAAACCTCCTGGCGAGAGGTGGTAAGAGGTTTTTGATCCTTTAATCTCCTTTTTGAAGAAAAGGAGATAAGTTTCTTCTGCTGCATCTTGGGGGGTTATCAGCAGCGCTGAGGTGGAGCAGGAACAGGAGGGAGATTGGGGCAGGCTCTGGGTCTTTCTTAAAGCCAGGCAAAAAAAGGAGAGGGGCTGTTCCCTGGGGCTGCTGAGCAGAGGCTGGCTGAGGTGAATGAGGCTTCATTACAGGTCTTCCTTTTATATCCTGCTGCTCCACAGAGCCTCTGTTCAGGGCATAAAGCTGTAGCTGCACACCCCCTGTAAGAATGGCAATTCTGGGGCAAATACATCGTTCATGTGATGCAGCTATTCAGGTGAGTTTAGGTCTATGCAGGAAATGAAGACATGACTGAAAGTGAATTGTTTATAAATGAAGCACCTATCCCAGAGTAAATATAAGGCAGAACCAGGGGATAGATTCCCCAGAATAGTGCCCTACTTCCCAAGTATTCCCTCTGGTGCTAATGCAGCTGTGCTGATACTTAGTGATTTGAAAGAATTTAGATGGAAACTGGCAGATATCCGTGTTTTTCTTTGTTGAATTTTCAGGAAGAAACTACTGTTTCAAAGTTTCTGATAAATATTATGCTGTGTAAAACTCAGCCAAATGATGCATGACCCAACACATTTCCCTGTCATCAAATTCTTCAGTAATTTCCACACTGTTTCATCTTGATTTTCTAAATGGATTTTTGTTAAACTTCTTTGCCATTCTTTAATGTATCTTTTTGCACCTCTTCATCTAGTACAATGCTATAATAAAAAGCTTGCCTAGCAACCAGTGGGTGCATTAAGTATTGTGGGAAAACTTATTAACGTCACTTATTGACACAACCTCAACAATTTGGCTGTCAAAAGGTTGACACTTCAGTAGGTGAGAAGTGCAAGAGATTATTAATAGTGTAATTTCTACCGTGTTTCATGTGTTTCATGTTTCATGTGTTTCATGTTTCATGTGTTTCATATTGGAGTGGAACTATCAATTGCTTAAGGGTTAAATTTTGGCTGCTCTGAGGTCAGCAGAAGGGACCAGAAGGAAACCAGAGGCCATAGGTTGACCACAGGTTCTTACTGTACCTGCTTTACTGCCAAGGGAGAGAAGGGCTCACCCAGTGTGGGATGTCTATGGAGAAGAAAAGGTGATTCTGTGAGAAAGCTGGAGGCTTCCCTGGTTCCTCACAGGGGTCTATATTTGGGAAGGAAAAGGTCTGTGATCTGGCAGCTTCTCTGCCTTTAGAAGGCTACAGACAATTCTGCTTAGCATAATTTAGAAAGGGATGACCTTTCTCCAGAACACTTGAGTAACATCCCAAGCGATGCTCCATGACTCTGGCTCCAGCTGTCTGTGTTATTTTGCTGTAAGTGCCACAGAATTTTATTTTATTTTAACTGTATCCTGACTACTATGCAGTGCTTTACAAATGTTTTCAGCCAGATGCCAGTGTCTCCCATGGAAGGGGTGCTGTGATGCTGCTGTTGTTGCTGTGAGGCAGCAGCTGCTTCTCTGCTGCAGTAGGGGCTGTAGCTGGCAGGGTGTACCTGTGACCTCCCTCCACTACCTGCTGCAAAAATGCTCCAAAGGAGACAGGCACATGAAAAGAGGGAGCCATGCTCTGACCCCGAGGTACTGTGAGCAGGAGCTGTGCCCAGGGTGCAGCTTGGAGGATGTGTCCCCATCTTGGAGGGGGCACCTGCTCTGGGTGGGGGGATATAAAACATGTCTCAAAGCTGATGAGAATTCTGGCTGCTGGCTGCTCTCACTGGTGGGCTCTGCTCTGCTTTCCTGCCACGGGGGAAGTTTGCTGTTTAAGGCCATGATAAATGTTTTATTGCAGTGTTACTGCTCAGCCAGTGGTCGCCCCACACTGATACCAAGTCTAGTTCCTGGTGCCTTTGGCACACCCAGCCCCTGTGACCAGCTGTGAGCTAACCAGGGCCAGCCAAGACCCAAAGCCCAGGAATTTGGCCTCCTCATATGTGTGTGAGATCAGGGTGCCCAGAACTGGATGGCCTCAGCAGATGTAGGTCAGTCAGCCCCTGAGTTTGTGTCTGCTCTCCTTCTGTAGGGTAATGCTAATAAAGGCATGACTTGAAAAATTAAGTAAGAAAAATAGAGGTTTGCAGTGCCTGTGCTGTGCAGATCTGCAAGGGAAGTGGCACATGTGCCAGGACAGTGCACACACAGTAAATCTCTGCCCTGCATTGAATATAAAATAAGCTATTTAATTACAAGCTACTAAGACTTTACAAGCAAGCAAATCTGATTCATGCACATCATAACTTGCATGAAAATAATGCCTGTACTTCAACAGATGAGCATATAAATGAAAATGTTAAAACTAAAATACTTTATTTCATCCTTAATTTGTGGTGGTTCAAGGCAATAACTGTCAGAGACAAATTAATATGCTTTATTAGGAAATCAACATGTTGGAGATGTAGCATAATCTGTTCTGCAAGGGAGCCATGGCAGCATGTAATGACTATACATAATGTACACAATTCCTATTGACTTTTTCCTGGTTAGCAGAAATGAGTAGTAGCTTCTGAACTGGTAAGTGGAGAAATCTTGCAGAACTCCTGAAATCTTTGAAGCTAAGTGACAGCAATTTGGAAAACATATTGCTAAAGCATAATTAGTAGTAATTTTTAGCTGAATAGGAAAATGACACAGGGATGCTGATCATTAAATATGCTGAAAGTGTTATTTACATGCCCACTCATGAATTTGGTCAACTTGTGTACGAGACACCTCTCAGTACAAGTTAGAAGATACCAGTTCTTCCCAATTATCCACAGCTAGTTAGACCTTTAAACATCACACAATAAACACAGGAAGCTCCATTTCACAAATAACTAAAAGTGCAATTGTCATTTAATGCTGTGGCCTTGGTCTTGCAGCCCACTGATGCTCTTCTGCATCATGCTCTGGCATGATGCTTTAGGCTCTTCCATGTGTATTTAAAAAAATGCTACTCCTGATTGCTGTTCTGCACAGTTGAAGGAACTTTCGTAACTAAAGGTGGAGAAAATTGATTAGAACAGCTAGACTGTGGTTAAAAGAAATAGTCATAAGTTCCCTGTTAATCGATGAAGTATTCTGTAGAGCAATAATGTATTCTGATGTTTTTCTCTGTATTTAAAGTGACTGGCAACAGGCCAGAGGCACAGAGGCCATGGGGTGCAGTCTGGTTTGAAAACAGCAAACAGGATTTTAACTGTGTGGTGCCAATTGCCTCCCAGCGTTTACAAAAAATGGATTTACAGCCCCAGCTATGAGGGCTATGAGAGAATTAGTGATACTTACCTTGCTCATTTAATACACTACCAGCTGTCTTGAAGTGCTGGCTGGATTTGATCATTGGCATTCTGCAGAGGTAGGGGCAGGAGGGACAGGTGGGGGATAAAAAGCAAAGCAGGCAACAGCCACCTCCCCGAGGTGTTAATTACCCCCTTCTTAAAGGGGGACGCTGTAATTCACTGTGGCTTTTCGTAATTGAGGTTTACTCTTTGATAAATACGGGTCTGACAATTTGTCTGGCAGGGCCTGGAGTTCCTTCTGTAAAGAAGCTCCTGGAAAGCAACCCAAACCCCAAGCCTTTCCATGAGATTAGAGGCCACCCAATGTATTTATTTTGTGCATGTGTGTCCCTAAGTATGGGTACAAAGGCAACAGTGGGTGCCATTTGAGCAGTGAATATGCCATTTCCCACGTGCTGTGTGCTGCCACTGCCTGACATTGCACAGGTAGAGTGCCCTGTGCTCCCCACGGGACTGCCTGGGTCACGCTGTAGAGCAACTCGCCCCTTTTTCTTTGGTTTTGGTGTAGTCATTCTTCCATTTCTTTGAAGCTCAGTGAACCTTCCAGTGCTTAGCTGGTAACTCCCCTGTCAGCACCTTTTCTGCAGGTGACACCCCAGTGTGGCTGGAGTGCTGCCCCAGTGGGGACGGGCTGTGCCAGCTGCTGTCCTCTGCTCCTGAGCTGCTTCCCACTGGGCCAGGACTCACTGGCACTTGAAATAAATGCTGTCAGCACTGAGGAGGAGAAATATCTCAAATGGCTTGTCCTTTCCCTCTGCCTGGGAGGATGGAGGGGCATAAACTGACTCAGGGAAGGGCATATAGGAAGCAGCTTAACAAAAAGACCCCTCCTCCTTTGCCTATGATATTCAGTAGAAGAAAATACATGTATATTAAAAGGGCCAGCTGTGTTCTGGAGTGCATTTAGCATTGCTAGCTGGTCAAAGGAGGTGATTGTCCTGCTCTGGTCTGTGCTGGGGGGGCCTCACCTTGAGTCCTGGGGGCAGTTTTGGGCACCACAACATAAAAAAGACATGAAGCCATTGGAGTGTCCAAAGGGGGACATGGAGATGGGTCAGGGCCTGGAGGGGAAGGTGTGAGGACACTGAGGGCACTTGGGGTGTCCAGCTGGAGAAGAGGAGACTGAGGGGAGAGCTCATTGCAGGGACAA
>JAWWEE010000018.1:1120612-1137354 GCA_035221455.1 Xenops minutus | reverse complement strand
GCCCCAAGGCTGCCAGAGCTGCAGGAGGGTTTGGATGATGCTCTGGGGCACAGGGGGTGACTCTGGGGATGGGGCTGGGCAGGGCTGAGGGTTGGGCTGGATGGTCCTGGTGGGTCCCTTCCAGCTCAGCACATTCTGGGACTCTGAAATACAGGAGAGTCTTGTCTGTTTTGTGCAGCCAACTGTGGCTGCAGCATTTTGCAGAGCTCCTTCATGAAGACAGTGCAAGACAACCATCTGGTCCCTGCCCATCAGCATTCACAGCCCTCTCAGCAATTTGCATTCTTAGTTTGCAGTGGAATTAGTGCTGTTTCCAAGACACAGGGGAGTCTAGAGAGACTTGTGAAGAGACCATTTTATTCCTTGTGATACCATTTATTAGGGAGATAATTAAAAATTCACCATAAATGTTCTTTAATTAATACATCAAGATGAGAATGTAAAGTCCTTAGGGTGAAAGAAGAAACTTCACCTTTAAATATAAAATGTACCTTACTTGCTTTAAAGTAGACCTTTGAGAATGGCAGTTTTACTTATCTCAGCTTTTAGGAAGTTAAAATTTCTTTGTAACAGGTAGATAATGGTTTCAGCTGTATTTTTTTTTTTTTTTGGTGTAGGTAAGGAAATAACAGCACGTATTGAAGTGGAATACTGCTATTTTCATAGCTGGGAAATTATCCATTTTACACATTTGGTAGATAAATTATCTGAATAATTGTAGAAGAAATTCAGACTTCATGAGTAATATAAAACACCAAAGAGAGCTTTTGAGGAGAAGAATGTTTTTCAAACTTTATTTTCTGGAGGTTGGAGAAAAGGGAAAATACTTAAATAGGTGTCTTATATATAACAGGCCATACTATTCAGAAAAACACAATAGCATTATAAATTAATTCCACAGCTTATTTCTCTCGAGGTCTCAGTATCTCAGCATTTAACATGCGCCTTCTCAGATTGCCTGATGTGCTCTCTGGCTTTGCCTGAAAGTGTATTGAAGTTAAACCTACCTCATAAATATTCACAGCTTGGGAAACACGAGCAAAACACACCACCTTTGCTTCCCCTGCCGCAGACAGCAAAACGTTCTGCTGCTTTTTGTGGGTGCTGAGAAAAATCTCTGGGGAATAAACTGGGGCTGAGCCTGCCAGGAGCACTTGTGTCTGGCTGTTCCACTTTCAGGGACAGCTTTGGGCTCTGTCTTCAGTGGCCACCAACTTGAGCTGCCCCTGCTGCCTTCAGTGAACACAGACACGCAAGTTCCTCGCCAAAATAGGAGTGTAATAGGACATTTGGGACCTTGCTTGGTCCTACTTGGTACTAACTAGGTGGTAGCTCCAAAAAGTGGAATAGAACGTTGTGTTTTGCTTTTAATTAAGAGGCAAAGTCATTTGAACCTAAGTGCAAACCTGCTTATGGTTGCTTGCTTGCTTATTTATTTATTTATTTATAATCTGGTTACAACTGCTGGAGCATGAAAGAAAAATAAAATAGTGAGAATGAAACAATAATGTAATGAAAGATATCAGAGAAGATCAGAATGAAAGACAATGCACTGTAAGTTCCTATGAGAGGTTAGTTCACCCAACTGCACATCTGGCCACATCCTGAGGCTACCGAGGCTCTGTGCACTGCTGAGAGGATGGAACTTTAACTCTGGAATTAAAGCTGCTTGAGGAAGTATCAACTTCCCCTCTCCGTCTTCAAAGAGAGGAATAAACTACAGTAAGTGTGAGCTGCTCATGGAAGAGCTGTTATATAGAACTTTTGAAAAACTATACATGAGAGGAGGAGAGAGCGGTACGACTATTTTGAAGTATCGTAGAATCACAGGAGAGTAGGTTGGAAGTGACCTCAAGGATCATCTGGCCCAGCCTTTTGTGGCAAGAGCAGAACATGGAGATCAAATTGTACTGGGCATGATTATTTTATGCCAAGAAAAATGAATGCATTGAATATACATTGCTTTTCTGGATTGGTACAGCAATATTGGCATACTGGATAATCAAATTTTAAAGAACCTGAGGAAGTGGTGATTGCAGAAGCCAAAAGAGAAGAGAGCAGACAAACTGAAGATATTTTCTGGTGTAAAACCCAAAGAGCATTAACATATATTGCAGATATAAGCCTACATGAGTTTTAACACAAGCCTACATGAGTTTTAACACAAGCCTACATGGGTTTTAACACTGACTAGGTATTACAAGCACAAGTAGGTATGTGAACTTTTTTTTTTAGGCTTTTCCTGCATATAACTTGGCACAAAATGATTTGGAATTGAACTGTTAGCAAAAAGGGCATCCTTCTGTCTTTTGCAGAACAACCACTCCAGGACTAAGTAGAATTGTCTGGTTGCAACAAATGGCATCCTTCAGTGTTCCCAATCATTTATCTCTATTCTCTTTGAACTTTCACTCTGATTTGAGTGATCTTAAAGACTGAACTCGAGTTTAATATTTCAGGGTCAATATTAAGGAGTTAACGCACAGAGTATTGTAAAACTGTTACTCATGCAGACAGAGCAGCAGGTGAAGTGTTACTCAACAGAGGCACTGAAAATGTCCTTTTTTCTGCAGACTGATGTGGGCTTGGCCATGAGTTTTAATACAGGATTCAGTGTGGGATTTTTTTGCTTTGTTTTGTTTTAACAAAACTGGACTCCAAGCATGAAATGATGCATCCTTTCTTCTTTAGCTCTGCATTTGGAGCTGTTGGGGAGGGCTGTTTGTGATCTCCATCTGACTGATGCCGTTACCTAAAGCATTTAGTTGTGTTTTATTTATTTAAGTGTGTCTAAATGTTTAGCCTTCAGAATATGTATTTTTTGCTCTCTATTCTGCTTTGTCCTTGTAATAAAAAGTTGTATACATGTCAGAGAAGTTTTATTTCTACCTCAGTTCTGATATCAGGTTTGTTCTTTTGTGACACCAGTAACTGGTCTGTAAATCACTGTTGGAGGAGTGTTCCTGACCGAAGGGGAGGAGCTCAGTGTGCTGTTTATGAGCACTTCGTTCCAGGGAGCAGGATGTCTGTGATTAAAGCTAAAGTTGCTTGGAGTATGCTCAGACTCCAACGTCCTGTAATCCCCACGTGGCCTCAGTACCTGTCCCAGCTTGCCAGGGGTGCCAAAATGATGATCATTCACAGGCCTGGAGGAGTTTTGTAAACAGAGCTGGCTTTATATCCTTGCTTTAGTAGTGTGAAATTAAAATAACTGATTGATTGATTTTAATAATAAAATGACTGATATCTGATAGTTTACTCAGGTCAGACATACCTGGCTACCAGCCCCATGTCCAGTCCTCTTGGGTCATGCTACACAGAATGCGATTTTTTAGCATTGAAATAAAAAAATCTTTAGAGTCACCAAAACTCCCTGTTCTTTAATTTAAACGAAGAAAGGCTGATGCTCTCATGTCTGCAGCAAATGATAGATAAGGAAACAAGCTGCATGCGGTTCTTAAAAATGCTTTTGACTCTCATTTTCAAAGTTGAGACTTTACAGCATACTCTTATTAGATGGGATGATAGAGCTGATGAATTACTCTTTAGATCACAGAAGAATGCTGATAAGTTGGATTTGGTATTGTAGCTGTCATTGTGGTAAAAACATTATCTCTACTAGAAATACATTTTGAAGAATCTTGTTTGCCTTTGCCTTTGTGAATGTCACACATACGATAACACTATGTATTCAAACAATCAGGATGAAGGGGCTTTGCTCGTGAGTCCTCAGGCTCCACACTGCCAGCTCCGTGGGGTGGGTGCCTCTGGAAGGGCACAGTCAAAGCATATGATTGAATTTTAGAGGCCAGTCCTTTGCATCCTTCCTGACCTCAATGCCAATGCAAAGCTGCTCTCGCTGTCTCTAAGACGTAGCACTTGCTGAGGTTTCCCTTGGCCACGTGAGGACAAACAGGCAGTGCAGGAGAGGCTGTGCTGGGCAGCTCACCTCTCTGCCCCTGCTCCTGGTGGGGACGGGCGGCTGGCCAATCATTTCAAGAGATGTTTACCCCAAATTCCACCACCCCCTCCCCAGGGTGATTTTGAGCTGAACAGGGTTAAACTATAGACCTGTTTCTCACAAAATCTAATTTCCTCCTGTACCTAAGAATAGACCTGCTGAATGCAGGGTACGACACTTCTACTGAACATCAGTCCTGACTCATCTCTGGGTTCACGTTCAGAGCAAAGGGGGCTAATTAAATATGGGTCTGTGTGTCTCAACAACTTCGGGGTGTAAGCAGGGAATGTCATCTTGGATTTTAAAAGTGTGATATGTGGCACAGTCTGATAAGTCCAGAAGAAGAACCACTTATATTTTATGCTTTCAATATGCTGCAGAGGCAGAAGGAGTGTGCAGCAGGTGAGTCCTTTCCAGCACAGAGGGGAAATGGTAGTGATGCCTGCAGACCACCCAGCACATCCTCCCAGGGTGTCATTCAGACCCACCTGTTTTGCTGCAGAAGAAGCATTACCTGTAGCAATGTTTCTGAAGGAGGGACTCTTTGCCATGGCTGCCAGAGGTTGGGGCTGGTGTGGCAGCTGATGCACTTTGGCAAGAGCTTATCTTGTGGGTAGGCTTGATGAGCCAGTTGCTGAAAAGGCTCAGTCTATTATGAGTAGTGTTGGGGCAAGTCTTCAGGTTTGAAAGGAACGTTCAGGTTCAGAATTTGCAGCCCGTCCCTGCTGCCCCCCTGACTGTAGAGATGTAAGGATTTCTCTCTCTGGCACCTAATTAAACTTATTCAATATGTACATTGTAATCTGTAGAAAAAATAATCATCTTCTCTAATGGCTGGAAAGAGCTGTTGCAGTTTAAAAATATTAAATCATTAACCTTTAGTCCTTAGAAATAAGAAGTTTAAAAATTACTTTAGTGTCTCAAATTTCAACAGAGGGCAGTGTGACATTGCTGTATGCATCTCCGGAGCATTTTCGGTTGTGATGATTTATGTGAAGACTCTTCCACTCAGTGTCCTCATTAAGCTTATTATAGGAGTAATAGCGTTGCTGAAAGCACAGGGAAGATGTAAAACAGAAGAGATTTTTACAATGTCTAGATGTGATAAAGGCAGGATAAACTGGAGAACATTTTAGGGTAATGGATGGAGTCAATTACAGCAGCATCCCAGGATCCAGGATAGCAAACAGGGCTCTGCAGTGAGCATGGGCAGAGGTTGTTGTTATGGATCAGTTCCCAGTCAGGGAATATTTCACTGGGTTTGTTTGGTGTGCAGACCTCAGCCACAAGGTTTCAGGCTATAGATTGTGGTTCCATTGAGCTGTTCCTCCTCTCCCATGAGCTGGATGTCCCAAATGGCTGTGGTCTCCAGAGCTCTCTGAGGAGCAGCTGGTTTGAGGGGTCCCCAAATGCTGCATGTCTTCTGTCAGCATCACTTGCTACACAGGTTGCTCCAGACCATTCTCTTACAGCTGCTAATAACTAGTGTCTGGGAAGAAGCATTTTAGCAACAGAGGACAGGGAAAGAGCTTTCTGAGTCATTGAGTTCAGGCCCTTGCTCTCACAGAAAGCCATATCATTTCATACCCTTCAAAAATTCCTCACACTTCATTTTGGAGCAGACATGGCCTTCCTCCAGGGGTGACCCAGCTCTTGGGAGGGCTGGGAAATGCAGAAACCCAACCTCCTTTCCTGTTCACCCACTCCAGTGTTCTGCCTGGCAGAGCTCAGGCAAGGAGACCCTACCCCAAAATACCTACCAGAAAGTGTAACTATTTCATCTGTTAAAGGAAACAAACCCAAACAATAAGTCTTCCATTGGGATTTTTTGCCTAAGGAAAATAATAATAAGTATTTGTGTACACCCTGTAGGAACGTCATGTTTTGTACTCTGCCTGCGAGCTCTACAGCAGTAGTTAATTAACAAACACAATTCCCAGAGCCCTGTTGACATTAATCATTGTTGCTGGTGCACAAACACAGATGTTTTGGCATGAAAAGGTGCTTTGGTAGTTGGAGTTCTTGCTGTTGCTAAACTGAACAGCAGTGCTCATTTAAGCTCAGTTTAAAAGATAAGGAAAGAACTGATGTTTATAAATGGATGAGAGCAAAGCATCACTGAGAAAGGTGTCTGCAAGAAAGAAGCAACGGTGGGCATAGAGGTTACAATATTTGGATGTTACTTTGGTAGCAGCAAATATTAAATTACTATAAGCAAGTAGTTGTGGTCTGCTAACATGAGATATAAATATGCAGGAATCCTTTTAATTCTGCATTGAAAGGTGATGCCCAGAGAGGTTTGGAGTTCCCACCCCTGGAGGTGTCCAAGGAACGACTGGACGTGGCACTCAGTGCTCTGGGCTGGGGGACAAGGTGGGGATAAATCACAGGTTGGACTCAACGGGCTGGGAGGGCTTTTCCAAACTGATTAATTCTGTGATTCAAAAGCTCTTTAACTTGTCTATTAGAGCTGCAGCAGAGACTTGTTGGCCAAAAGTTGGTTTATTGTCATCTTGTTTTCCATGACTCATGATTTCTGTCTACATAAAGCTATAGTGTGTATCACTCAATTGTAGTGTGTCAGCAAAGGGAAAAACGCATTGCTAAGCATGAAGAGAAAGACAGGAAACCGTGTTTTTAACTCAAAACTGAACCTGCATGGTGCACGTGTGTCCTCATGAACCCCTGGAAGAAAGAGGGAAAAGAACTCGTAACCTTTGCAATAGGAATGAGTCTGTAAAGCAGGGCTGGAGCTGAAATCAGGAACTCAAATGAGATAGTTGGGGAAATGTGTGAATGGGGCAAATGAAGAAAAAGTTATTTCAAGAGACTATTTTATGATAGACAAAATGAAGATAAGCAGTATTTAACTGACTTTATTGAAAATGACGCCTATATTTAGCCTACTGAATGGCTGAAATGACTTTTAAGGGAAGCAGACGATATCCATTCTGGATGCAGATTGCTGCCATGGGCTGATGAGTGTGGTTGCATTAGTCCCAGCCACAAGTGGGGCAGCTGGGCTGTTCCAGAGAGCCCAGGAATAGAGAGGGAATGCACACGCAGTTTGCCCTCCTGGAATCCCGAAGCAGCTTTGCATTGCTGTCAGTGCTTCTTCAAAACTGCCCTGAGCTGACTTGGTTGAAGAATTCCTGTGCTGCTTGGTTGGTGTTGGAGAGCAGAGCTCCCCGTCCCCTTCTCCCGTCACAGACCTTGTTCTGTCCGCTGGAGAAGCTGCTGCCAAAGAGTTTTCCTGCGGGCTGTGCGTTTCCAGTTGTTCTGCGGGTGTTTCAGAGCGGGTGATCCGAGGCAGCATCACTGCTCGGCTCCCATTCCTGCGGAGGGACCGGCTCTCCGGTGTGTTCTGCTCTCCGCAGGGTGCGGGACTCCCGCACAGCCTCACCCGCATCCCTGCCCGCCCTCGGGATGCGGTGGGCAATGCGGGCCGGGCCGTGGGCTCGGCAGAGGGCAGTGCGGCTCCAGGGACAGCCTGTGCCCCCTCCCGCAGCCATCGCCAGCCCCCGACACCGGCACACGAGCCTTTCAGAGAGGGGAACCAAATACGGCTCGACAGACTGACTTCACCCCATCTCCAAACTGCTCGCAGACAGTTTTTTCTTGACAAAGCGCCTGTTGACTCCAAGTTCACTTTGCAGTTTGATTGAATCCCGGGTTCGGTCGGTGTTGCCCCCCCAGGAGCAGCCCCCAGCAGTGATGCTCAGGGACACACGAGTCGCTCCGGGGTGTCGCCCCTGCCGTGGTCCTGCAGCGCTGGGCTGGCAGTCCCTGGGGCACACCGGGCAGGAGCAGCCCCTGGGCTTCCACCACCGGCTCCCAGCACGAACAAAGCACCTTCTGAAGGCATTACAAAAGCAGTGTCTACTTGCATATTGAGCAGAAGGAGGACAAGCTATTATTAAAGGATTGTAGTGAAGAAGAACATTTCTTTCCACCCTTAGGCTAATATTAAATATTCCCAAGGTCAATTGTAAGAGAAGATAGAGAAAGACAAGAAGCATAGGTGCTGTCAGTTGTATTTTCTGTTTTCATTTAACAGTAGCCTTAAAATCAGAATTATTTATAGCTGTGATATAGCTCCTGTGACCCTGCTTCTTGCTCTTCAAGAGTGCCTCTTGTTTGTGCTCTAAAAGAACCTGCAAGTTCTGCTTTGAGTCTCTCCCTTTAGTGCATACTGAACAATAGGAATTGCCTGGAGTTTTCCTGCCTTCAATTCTAATTACAATTTTTTTGCTGCATATGTATTTAATCTTTTCAATACCTGAAGAGTCCTATATGCTGAGCCTGCCCAAATGTGACTACATTGATTTGCATGGATATATCCTTTAAACATAATTAATGTGCTAAGGAAACATCTAGGTACAAACAAAGGCATTTGAACTTTAAAGGCAGATTTACACTTGTGACTTGCTTGTGTTGAAGATGGAACAGTGAGGGCATGGCTGGCCCCGGGCTGGACCAGTTGCTGCTGTTCTTTAGGGCTGACTCTGCACACAGTGGAGGGACCATCGCCCTGAAAGGTGACACCATGGACCTGAGCATGACGGACCTGTGGAGGTTACATGATAAAACTTATCCTTTCATTCACTCTAAATTTAGCTCAACATCACTGACATCAGAATAACTTTAAAGCATTTTGAAGTTAAATATTGCTTTCATGTACGTGAACTTTGCTGCTGGTGGAGGGTAATAGAAAGGAAGCACCAAATGCTGAAAAATTCCAACAACCATTTTAAAAGTAAAGAGCCTATTTTTAATTCATTTCTGTATACATATTTACAGGCTTTAAATAAGGGGCTATTCAGCCACTCTCCTATTCATCCTTCACAACAGCATCATTTCTAACCTTCCATGTGTCCTTGAACAAGTTGCTTGTTTTTTGCCTCAGTTTCTCATTTATGAAGTGCAGAGAGATAATAATTCTTGTCTACTTCACATGAGTTATAGGACATAAAATGCAGGACTTAATGTAATCACAAATGCCAACCCTGCTGATGTCATGCAATCATAATCTGTATGGTTTTATACTAATTTTGCACAAATTGATAATCTATTTAATTAAAAAGTTGCATGCATGCTAGTTCAATGTAGTTGAATGTGTGTCAGTCCTATCAGTGGCTGCAGAGTTGGAGACACATGTCCATACACAGGGGATATTGGAGGTTTTATGTCAGCTGGCGGGGGCCAGACATCACTAGGTGCCCTTATTTTTTGAAACAAACATGGTTTTCTAATGTATGAGTTTTGGATGCCTGAGTAACTATATGAGTACAGTTGGTAGGTTTGGGAGGAGTTGTATAGGAAATTCAGCCTGTGAGAAATGCCTCCTATGAGCTCTGCTCTGCAACCAGAGAGTTAATTTTTGGGTGTCTGAACATTTTCAAACCCGGTAATGAATGAGGGTGAATCTCAATCAAATCTGAGTCCAATCAAGCATGGCCTTCTTTTGAGCTTCCTAGAGTAATTCAATTTTCTTTTCATTTGAATTCTTCACTACTTTAGATTTTAAGTGTTTCATAATCATTTTTTGATAGACAATTCTGGTCCAGCTAGCTACCAGCCTATGTGCTTGTCATGTTTATGATAAGCAGCTTCTGGCAGTTGAAGGTCCAGCAGCTCTTTGTGTTTGTCCCTGTCTGGCAGAGCGCTCTGGTTGATTCCAAACTTGAGGAATGTGCCAAGGCTGCCCCCAGTCTGAAGCTGTGTGTGCTTGTGTGCTTTCCTGGAAATAAATGGATTTCAGCAAAGCAATGAACACTTCCTAATTGGGACTTAATAATTAACTTCCTCTTTATTTGCGCACGAGGCACTATCAGATGTGTCACGGTGATGCATTTCCCTGTCTCACTTTCCTAACTCCACATGCACTTGGAAAGCGATGACGCTTTGTCGCAGACGCTTTTCCCCGCGTTCTGTTTCCCAGAGCTCCATCCCTCCTCACATTTCCATGCCAAACAGCTCAGTGAGAACCAATCAGGGAATGTGACAAATGTTGAGAAGGTTTCTATCTCCCTTGGCTGCCAGTGGAGCACTCATTCTGTTTTCAGGATGTCAAATGATGTGTGCAGGCAATCAGCTCGGCTCACTAGCACTCAGCAGGGGAGAGGGAAAACTACCTGGGCCTCTTTGCCTTCAGAGGTGAAGCAAGGGAGTACGTGTCTCAATTGTTCTTTTAAAACATTCCTTAGAATTTCTTTCTTTCCTATTTACAAGCTTTCCTCTGTTCATTTCAGAGACTAATTCTGGTGCAGTATATGTTTTTATGTAACCACTGATTAGATGATTATCAGCCGTGTACTCATCTCACCCCCTCTCTCCAAGGCAAGCTGATGCAGAAGGCAGGTAATGCAGCAGGGTTATGAAATGAGCACTATCATGAAGTGTATTATTTGCTATTCAGGGCTTGATTTCACAGCTCATTATTTATGTAGGTTCAGATACACTGAGTTCCCTTGGGCCATTTGGGTTTTATACTGGTGCAAGTGCGAGCAGTAGCTAGTCCTCTTATTTGTGTGTTCTCAGCATACATCTCCACCTTTTTAATCACCTAGTTTATGTATTTGCCTGTGCTGCTCTCCCCTGCCACCCCACCCTGGCAGGGGCTGTCTTTTCCAATGGAAACATAATCCAGATGTTACACTTCACCCCTAGTGCAGCTCTGACCAAGGGGGTGCAGTACCCCGAAATTCAAATGGCTTGGGTCAGCTCTGTGTTCACACACGTGTGCTTGCATGTCCACATGAGCACCCGTGTGCCGAGGACAGCCCTCAACATGCTGTGCTGTTTCTCTTGCAAGTTCAATCAAGAGTACAGTATCTGTGCATGTGCTTTGTCTGGAAATCTGTAATTAAGGTCTAATCAGGAATTTGTGCTGACTCTTCATCATATATTTTAATAAATTCCCACCAAAGAGCTGTAGGTGGTGAACACTCGCAGGTGGCCTGTAATTCTGAGTTAATGTCCAAAACTGAACTTCTGAACTCAGGCAGAAGCCTGCAGTGGGATGGCTGTAAAGTCTGATACTGCCTGAATTAGACAAATGGCACATCCCAAATCCTCTCCTTACTAAGGAGACACGAACCAGAACCACTGACTGGGAGTCACATGTTGGACTTTTGTACACAGACTGTAGAGGGAAAACTGAGGTCTTGGGTTTCTGGAAAGCAGAGCTGGGGTGGCAAAAGAAGGGTTCTCAAAGTCAGAAGTGGTCTCAGAAAGAAGAGGGATCAGAAAGGATAATCCTGACTGGAGGAAAGATCCTGGATATGGGATATGAGTAAGGGGATGAATGCTGGGCATGCCCAGGGACCTTGTCCAGGAAGACCTGAGGGGTAACTGTGCAGCTGCTGCACAGCAAGACAGCTTTCTGCCTGGCCTCCCTGCCACACAGGGAAGTTGAGACCTGATGAGCAAAGACAGCACTGAGGGGATGAGGGTAAAGGCTCTGACCTCCTTGGGTTTTTGGAATAAACCCCAATATCCAAATCTACTATAGTTTGTTGCTTGCTCTGACCCACCCATGACACAAAGGGGAGAACCCCCTTTGTGCAGCTTCAGAAATGTCCTTTACTGCATCCTTTGGCTTGTCCACTGCAATGCACCCAGGCAAAGCCTTTGGGATAACTCTCAAGGGCAAAATTCTCTCTTGGGAACCTCAGGGAAAAATTCAGCCATTGCTCTCTTTGGTGTTTGGAAATATCTCTGGTGTCAACAGGAGAGTCACATCGTATTACACTGTAGGTGTGAAGGACACAATCATTCTAGCTGCATATTTTCAATAAGCCAGGACTCAAAGAGAGATCCAAACAAATGCTCTGGTGGGGAACAGAAAGGATATTACTCAGAAATATTGAAGGTGCACAACTTTGGAGGGACTACCAAAAGCAAATGTCAGTTGTTTGGCTGTTATACAAGTCTGCACCATATTTCTTTTGCCTGACAAAGGGGAGTTGGGAGAGATGAAATCAGCATTCATAAGGGAGCTGGGAAATACAGGTTTTCTCTCTCAGCAGCATGAGTGATGTTCAGGTCTTCCTCATGCTAGCACAACTCGTTTTACAGAACAAACTCTTCTCTGCTGCTTTATTATCAATGTTCTTCCAAGAAACAATCCTATCTGTGTTATTGTATTAATATATTATTTTCCTGTTTCTTTTGCCTGGTACACAGAAATATACAGGGAACATTCCTACATACTATAAGGTTCCCTTGTGCTTTATTCCAATTTTTAATGTTAATGTTTCTGTTGTATAATTTTAGTTGGAGATCATTTTATGTGAAAGATAGTGAGCAGGAGTAGGTATCTTATTAGTTCTTCCTGTTTCTGGCTTGGATTACAGACCCAAAGGGAAGAAAAGAGATTCTGCTGCAGTCCCTGCATGGCAAAGGGGAGAGGGTTAGAGGGAGGATCCAGTCTGTCTGTCCTGCTTGGCAGCTGCTGTGGTTTCTCTCAGGAATTGCAACAAAATAAGTTTCATCTCCTCTAAGAGGTGGTACAGCAGAATCCTGTGTTTCTCATTTGTTTTGGAAATGTGTCCCTCTGAAGGGCCCTTCCTGGGACAGTGTATTTACATATTGTCCATGTAATTAGATTGAGTCAAACACTTCTGCATTATAAAATAAATGTCAGGACCACCTGAATTGTAAAACAATCTAAAATTGCTTATGAACAAATTGTTCATTCATTTTTTCTCTCTCATCCAGTAATTTATACTTCCCATCCAGTGGTTTTGGCCAGCTATCTGGAAGAAACCTGTATGTAGTATTGATGTAGGAGTGATATAGTAAGTTGCATAAAGCTTCCCTATGGCATCTTAGGAAGAAAATAAATATTCCAAAGAGTGGAGGTTATGAGTCCCAGTGAAAAACAACACTTTAGCCTAACTGCACATACAGGCTGGGAAATATACTGCCTTCTGTCAGGGCAGGAGGACTGTAAATGCATATTAGCTGAATCCAAGCCAAGCAGTGTGGCTGCTCTTGGATCCTCTCGGCCATAGGGGAAGTATGACTTCATGTCAACATAAATTTTTAGATTACTTTCACAGTGGGGAAAAAAGAACTTGTTTGAGACCTACTGCTCTGCTTTATATCTGAAATACAAAATGCTGATTGTATAAATTTCAAACCCAGGACAATTTAGAAAGTTGAAATGTTCTAGATGCCTTGTGGTGTTTGTGGCAATTATGTGCATCTTGTTGCTCAAAGAGGTTTATTTAAGTTTCTGTTTTTAAATGAGAAAAGGAGAGGTGTCATGCCAGAAATTCAACCTGCCAAAGGGATACTAAAAGGACTCTAAGGGCAATTCAGCTTCATTATTTTCTACTGAGACAAGCACAGAGTAGAGAATTGAGGAAGCTGGTTATTGTTTCATTTACACAGAGGACAAGTGATCTGGAATGTGCGAGGCTCACCTGTCTGAGAGGGAACAAACACCTCAAAGTGGCCAAGCTTTGAGTAAGCTCAGCCTTGTGTCTTTCAGACCTGCCCTTCAGCAGCAGGCCTTGGAGATAACCTCAGAGCTGTCCTTAATTTAATTTGGGCTGAAATTCTGGGGAAGGGCTTAGGCAAGGCCTGTAATTGCTCAAACCATTAAGATTGAAAATAGCTGCTGATGGGAGTTATTTTCCTGTATGACACCATCCAGGAATTACAGTCAGGGGTGTGATAGCCTTTCATTAACATCAGCACCCAGGATAATGATACAAGTGAAACTGTTGTACTTTATTACATTCTTGATGTCACTTAATTGCTTGATAATAGGTTTTCATAACAATAGTGGCCCATGGAAAGTTGGCTGGAGTAATCCCAACTGGTGAATTCACTGCAGCAAAGTTGCCATTAACAAAGCAAGTTGTTTGGGGAGGTCACTCAGAACAGATGGCCATTATTTAGGGAAAATAGCTGTGGAGCTGGGTCTCATGAGAGAGGCTAAAGTTCCCATATTTAATATGAACTATATGAAAATGTGCAAAAGGGTTCTCAGGGCTGGGCAGACAAAAGGAGTGCTGTCCTGAGAAGCTTCACAGTGATGCCCTTGTGAACAGCGAGTGCTGAGAGGTGGAACGTGGTGCTTTGCCTTGTTTTTAATATGGCCATAGATCCTCTTCTCTTAATGAACTTCACCATAAGCAATCTGCTTTTGTTTCATTTCATGAGCCCCTTCTGCATGCATCTGTGCAAAACTCACCCGGAGCGTGGGCAGACTGCTACCTTGGAATAATAATATTAATTGCTATTAATAATACATAATGCTTACATGCAAATGGGTGCTTACATATGCAAACATGGGGGTTCAAACATGGGGATGCAAATGTTGAAACGCTGGTGTTTGTTACATTTGATGTTCAGGAACTCTAGTGGGATTTTCTTCTCATGAAAGAGCTCATGTCTCATTTGATCATGCTGGGATGCAGTTGGAAGAAAATTAATTACTTGGAGTGGAGTGGACTATGAATTTTATTTTCACGAGTATTGGACAATGTGTTTTGTAATGCAGTTGTAATTTTCAGTGTGAGGATGGGTACACAAGAGGACAGAGGGTAACTGTCATGGTTTTGTTACAGGGAGGTGAGGCTGAGATGAAATCAGGCTGTTTTCCAGGGAGATTTCTCATACAAATTGAAGTTGTAGCTGCCAGTCAAATTTCTTTTCCATTTGTGACTCCCAGATTTCACTTATAAATTTCAATGAATAACAAAGGAAGTTAAAGTCCTGCAAAAGACCACAGTGAGCAGCAAACTATTTTTTGAAGAGCCCTTTTTCCTCCCTCACTTAGATGGGAAATAAATACAATCCCAGTTTCCTCAATCATTCTAAAATTGCCAGATACGCAATTTTCCTCTCATCAGAGGCATCTTAACCTCCCAGAGAAGGGATATTTTACTTTTTGGGATTCTCTGACTTCTTTCATCTCAATTTTAGGAGGTATTATAGGAGGCATATGTGTGATAGTGCAGTTGGGTCTGTTACATCAGAGGGGACTTGCACAGCAAACTGGGATACAGGGAGGGTCTCCACCAGTGTAACTGGTTTGCCTGCACTTTAGGGGCTGCATTTTAGCAGGCTGAGTGTACTGCTGGAATGATGTGTTTTCCTATTAAGTATAAATCCAGTACTGGAAATGGCATGGTCAAACCACCTGTACCTCAGGTCTTGGAGCTCTCACAGGTCTGGAAAGGCCAAAGCTCGTGTGGCCCTGATGGGACTGCAGGTGATGGGAAGGAGAAGGTGGAGCTGCAGCCCTGCCTTGCTGCTGCCCATGCACTGGCACTGCACAACTTCTCCTGCTGGGCTCAGGTCTCTTGGGGCAGCTTTTCCACACCCTGGTGCTAGAGGGGGGAGGGCAGACACAGAGCTGAGAATTAAAGGCTCTCTGGA
This sequence comes from Xenops minutus, assembly GCA_035221455.1. Taxonomy (NCBI): domain Eukaryota; kingdom Metazoa; phylum Chordata; class Aves; order Passeriformes; family Furnariidae; genus Xenops; species Xenops minutus. The sequence continues at coordinate 1,121,996 of JAWWEE010000018.1, read as the reverse complement.
GAAGATGCAAGATGAGGGTTCGTTTCTGAGCTCCCAGGGCTACAGACAGCACAAGGCATGGCCAGGACCCCTGGAGGGGGGCAAGGCCTCCTCAGGGAAGGTTCTGCTGTGATTTCTCTCTGACCCTTCCCTTCACACGTGCGTCTGCTCCCCTTTCCACCCTGCAAAAATCGGTGCTTTAGATACTGCCAAGAGCTTTGCCGTGGGACACTTGATGTTTTAGGTGTAACAGTGCAGGTTCGATGTGTGATTGTGGTGTCTCAGTAGTAACAACTGGAATCATAGAATCATAGAATGTTAATCTTTTGGGTTTTTTTGGAGGGGTTACTCATGGGCTGTATCCCTGCTTGGGAGAAAACTACACAACTGCTCCGAGAGCATCCCCTCTGCTCTGCTATTGATGAGCTCATGGGGTGATGCTGGTACTCCACAGAGAAGCTGCACCATGACAGTCCTTTCAGCCACAGGTCAGGGAAACATGGGAAAAATACGTGTAATCAACACATTAAATATGAGGGAAGTTTGTAACTTGCTTGTGTGTGTGCTCTGGAACACATGACAACTCTGTCATTGGTGAACTGTTGTGGTCACTGTTTTAGGGATTATGAAATGCCTGAAGTTTGTTCATCTATTGGAAAAAACATTCAAGTTGTTCACATGGAAAGCAAATTGACTTTTTTGACTTTTTTTTTTAAATGCAAACATTAAAGTTTATGTATTGTAAATTAATTTGGTTTTAGTCTTGTATTACAGTATTCCTCTAAATGCAATCAAACAATGCAAAATGTATTCAGGGAGGTAATCGTGCAGAAATGGCTCAGTGAGTCTTGAGGCTGGACCAAAGCTATCAAATGGAAGTCATGGAAGATAGGGATGTGAAAACCTATTAAATCACTTAACCCTTCAAGCCTCTACATGCAAGGTATTTTCTTGGAGTGAAGGATGTGTCAATCTAAGAAGAATTATTGCAGCAATGAGTACTTTGTGTGGTGTTTATTTTGTTGTGCTGATACATTACAACAGTGGGGGAGTGTAACAGCAGGGTGTCACTTGCAGGGAGTCACTTTACAGCCAGGGTTGTGTAACCCCTGATAATCAGTGTGTTACTGTGGTGTCTTTATTCTGGGTTGCAAGAGTAATATTGTGTGGGGATGGCATAAAACAGCTGTATGTGGGGACTCCTCCAGAGTCGAATTATCGGAGTGGGGTTTAGCAGGCACTGGATTAGGCTTGGGATCACAGAGGGCTTGGGATTCACAGAATCACAGAATGCTTTGGGCAGAGGGAACCTTAAAGTCCATCTCGTTCCACCCCTGCCATGGGCAGGGACACCTTCCACTAGCCCAGGTTGCTCCAAGCCCCATCCAACCTGGCCTTGGACACT
>JAWWEE010000018.1:1099864-1116994 GCA_035221455.1 Xenops minutus | reverse complement strand
CAATGAGCTCTCCCCTCAGTCTCCTCTTCTCCAGCTGGACACCCCAAGTGCCCTCAGTGTCCTCACACGCTGCCCCTGCAGGCCCTGACCCATCTCTGTGCCCTCCTTTGGACACTCTCCGATGGCTCCACATCTTTCTTCTGTGTCAGTGACCCAAAGGAGCTGGGCTCTCTCAAAGCAGCAGAGTTGGTCTTGTAGGAATATTAGTTTGCATCACGAGTGGTCACATCATACATAGTCAAATAGGAATTTTGAGGAAATGTCTTTCAAGTGCAGTCAGGGACTTTTTTGGTTTTGTTTGTTTTTGTATTTAATTTGGGGTCTTTTAACATCTGAAAGACTTTCCTCAGTCTTTCCCATATTCTTGTACATAGTCTAAGGTTTTCCCCTGCTTTAAAAAAACTGTATCTTCTCAATTCGTTGCCAATTTGAAGTAAAATCTGCACTTTGCTGTGACCAAAATCAGGGTATTTTATTGCTAAAAAGGTTATTTGTCTTCCTGTATGGACTCTGGGAAGATCACAGTGTGATATCATCCTCTTTGTGTGAGGAGAAAGCTGCAGAGTGAAGGATCAAACTCTCTCACCCACTCTGGCACTGTCCTTCCCCCTCTCAGCTCTGCTGAGCCAGTCCCAGGGGCACAGTGGCATACAGGAATCCTTTACATTTGGGTTCCAAGTGTGAATTGCTCCAGTAAAATCAGAAAATGTAGAAAAAGTAACTTGTAGCTACTTAACAAAGGAATAACAACAGGATAATAATAGAGGACTGTTTCTGCCGTGGAAGTGGCATTCCAAGTGTGTCTGGCTCTGGGTGGGCTCCGAGATGAATAGGTGTGTGGGTGACTCCAAACGACGTCAGATACTTTGTGTGCCATGAGTTAAAGCATACACTGTTGCTACCCACAGTGACTTATTTCAAGTGCCTTATATTTGGCTCAGTGTGACTTTAGATTACAGAAGGAAACGCTAGGCATGGAGCTCTTATTGCTCCACTCAGGCTTGGCAATTATGAAGAATAAAAAATTTACCAGAGTCTAAGCTCTTCCATAGTTATAACATGGGGAGAATTAAAGGACAGGAAAATTATAGCAACTCAGCTAAACAACTATAATTAAGGCTGAATTGCTTTTTATATTACGGCATTCATGAAGTAGAATGTTGAAATAAATAAAAAGTAAAAGCTCAAATACTGTTGCAGACTTAAATTTCGGTAGGAGAAATCCTTTTGGTCTAACAATGTGTGTAACTTCCAGTTTGTCTCGTCCTCCTCCTGTTCTTATGGATAAAGCCTTGCCCTCGGAATCCAAATGCGTGCTGAGCTTGCTGTGCTGGGAGGGCTGGGCTCACAGGTCCTGCCCACGAGCACAGCCCTCTGCCACGCTCAGGACCTCTTCCAAAAGCTTCCTAAATTGCTTGTGTGGGTTTAAAATCCCACTGTTATGGAATGGGAGATGCCCTCACATCCTTCACATTCAGCTTGAGAGCCAACAGACTGTAAGGTTTTGGTGTTGTTTATCTTTTTTTCTTTTGGGTGTGTGTGGGTTGTTTGCTTTTAATTTTAGCTAGTTTGTTTGTTTTTAATTTAGCCTAATTGGTGTCGTGCACTCAGTGCTGACATGCTTGTAGCCAGCAGACCTGTCTGACCCACGGTGCATCTTCATCACCCCACTGCTAATTACTCTGAAGTTCAGGAGTTGGGTTTCACGGAGGCTGACAGTGATGTAGAGTCTTCAGAGATACAAAGTTCTCCCAAGTTTCGTGACAATCCTCAGTCTGAGGAGAAAGAGCTCCACTAAAGCTCCTTCAGCGGGCAAATCCGGCCGGACTCAATCCGGGCTGGCTTTGGGAGGCAGCAGCCACAGCAAAGCAGACATTTGTTATCAGCCAGGCAAACAGGGGATGTGGGAAGAAGCTGAAAGTGTACTGGGAGGAGGTTGGCGAATACAGGACATGGGTCTTGCTGCTGGTAAGCTTGTTTGGGTCTGCAGGTTTGTGATGGGAATGAAATCCCACGTCTCAATTTCAAAGGCAGCTTTGGAAGTGCAGCTTTATTCCTGATAGGAAGAGTAGTCTCCAGACTCTGAAAGTGATAAAATATACATGGAAACAAAGAGGTCTTCATGGAGGGAATTCTCAGGTGATACCATGCATGTGTAGACAGCAGGAATTTAATCACAACTGTATTTGCAGTATTGTGACACAATGAGCTGGACTGCTGGCACTGCTTATGTGCCCCCCCACCTTCCCCATTTCATAAACCATAAGGCAGTTCTTTTAGAAACCATCAAACTGGCTTAAAGATCTCACAATTTAAAGGAAGCCCCAAATTAATGCATCTTGAGTTATGAAATGACAAATCTTAGAAGCAGCTCTGAGTGATATTCAAGGGAAATTGGTGTCACAGAGGGGGGAGCGAGGCCACCTTTGAGCACTTCTGTACGTCCCAACAAACTGAACATTGATCTCAGCATGTTTAGGAGAGAGGGGACCCAGATTTCCCCTTGAATGGAAGCAGCAGTGAACCTTTTTTCTCTGTTTCCAGATTCTGTTTCATGTAAGCTTTGCTGTGTCTTTGCAACCATCTGCTGCCGTGCTCTGCACTCTGAGCTTGTGTAACATTTCAGAGGGTTTTTGTTTGTTTCTGTGGCTGTGGAGAAGAGCTGGAGGATTTGAGCTCTGAAAGTTCAGAAGCAAAAGAGCAACTGAGGCAAAGGGCAGGCCAATTTAAGGTAATTTAGAATTTGTTGTTAAAAACATAGCTGGTTAAAAAATCCTGACAACATAAAATACAGTTGTTAGGCTGTTGTCTCCACCATCTTCAAGATCTCCACTTAACTCTAAAGGGACCTTCAGGTGTCCCTGCATTGTTGGCACCTGAAAGGTGGATGTTGTCTCTCTAAGCTCTTGGTATTTTTAAGATGTCTTTCCTTTGGCTTTAGGGACAGTAAAGGAATAGGCCCAAACGGATTTTAATTCATAGGAGTAATAAATTAATGTGTCTTCTAGAACTCTCAACAGGATGTTTTAATTCACTTTTTATATGTGGTGAGTTTTTGGCATAAAATTCTTTTTATAATTTTTATTTTAAGCAGTAGGTAGTTAATGTTTCTTTGTCATGTTTTCAGACAGTCTATTCCAGAGCCTGGGCAGTCTGTTCCAGAGGTCCACAGCTGGGCTTTTATCCTGCAGGGCTTTTGCACTTTTCAGTGCACACTGGAATGTGATGGGTAAACACAGAACCATTTTTAGGTGTCTTTGAGCTGTTAAATGTTTACTAACTCTGCCTTTCTGTAATTATACATCTGCCAGGGTTTGGGCATTCACATCCCCAAGAGCTGGACTCCATGATCCTTGTGGATCCTTTCTAACTCAGAATATTCTGTGATATAGTTAGAAGCAAAAGATGATGTTTCAAAATCCGAATGATCATTTGGAAGCCCCCAGCCAGTGCCAGACTGGGGGCTACTGCTGCTCCTCAGCAGCTGGAGTTCAGGATAGGGGATGGGGCAGCTCTGACCCAGTCACCCCAAAGTTCTCTGTGTCTCTGCTGGAGCAGCAATAGGAGCAGAGGGGGCCCAGTGGGAGCATCCCCAGGTCATGCTGCTGCAGTGCCTTGGGCTGCTGACAGGCTGAGTTCAATCTAGTTGAGTGGGTTTGTTTATTTTGTCAAGAAATATAACTATGATGGTTGCCAAATGACCAACAGAAATGAGGAACAAATGTTTCCAGGACTGTAAGTGAGGATTGGAAGCGATAGCAGAGTTAAAACAAAATTTTACAAGCTGTAGATTATTACTAGAAGGTTCTAGAAATATGATCACCCTGCAAAGAGATTTCAGAAATTGGGAATGTTGTTTAACTTCTGTGGTTTCACTCTCAGTGAAACAAATGTATCATGTGTATGCCAGGGGTGTGGATTCTAAAATGAGTGTGCATGTCCCAGACTCTTCACTACTCCTGGTTTGAGACCTCCCAGCTAATGAAAAGTTACTTGGGGTGAATTTCTTTATGATGTGGAATATTTGGCCCAAATTTCTTGAGCAGGATGAGCGCAGGCACACTGTGATCTTTCAAAGCGGATCAATTTAGGTTCTTGTTTAATTCACGAATTCTTGAGTAGGGGTTTTTGCTTTATTTTGGTTTTATTTTATGTTTTAAATAAATTATTTTTTGTTCCTTCCAGAGCTGAAAGCCATCTTGTGGGGTGTGTTTCTAAGAGCAACAAACAAAGGCTCAGCTCAGTAAGACACTGCAGGGCACAGGCCTGGACTCCAGAGCAGTGTGAAAGCTTGAGATCAGCACGGGCAAGAGAATTGTGTGGAAACCCCTCGCTTTCCATGTGTTTGGAGAGGTGTGCCATATGATGGAAGATTCCCAAAGACTGCTCTCAACAAGTGGGGATTTCTGCATCCTCAGTTATCTCGAGGCTTGTGTTTTGGAGCTCCTGAGTTCCAGGCTCTACGAGAGCTGTGTGAAAGCTGCAGGGGCTCTAAAGCTGGCACATGCTTGGGCAGGTGTTGACTTCATATGCTGCTCTGGCAAGGCTGGTGTCAGCTCAGCTCGAGCTGCCCCACTCCTTTACCTGCAGGCAGGTAGCTCAAAAAAATTACTGAATGCTTCTCTTGGCTTGATGCAAGGGATTTGAGGCAACAACCTTGATAATGTGATCAAAATTTGGAAGAAGCAAAGCTGGGTGTGGCAGCTGGAGAGGTGACAAGGCCAAGATAAAGTGTGCCACAGCCTTTAGGGAGCAGAGAGCTGTGTAGGAGAACCCCTAGAACTGACAAAGAAATCATATTGACAACTGAAAATTTTGCTGGACTTTCAATTTCTTACAGAAAATACATTCTGTGTGGAGTTTAATTAAGCTTAGGGTAACTTCCAGTAGTCCATGAGCAGAGAAACAGTAGGAACATTTTCCCAAAGGAGCACTGGTTTTGCCTTCACCTTATTTTGTATGAAATATAGTATCAAACACCAAAAGAAGTTAGCTGTGGATGGGATTCGATGCCTAAGTAGGATGGGTTTGAATTATGACTTATTTTAAAAAAATAAAAAGTCCTCTTCAGATCTAAGACAAGAGAAAAAGGGAAAAGATGTGCTTATTATAGTCGAGAACTGTGATACATAAGCATCAGTGATTCCATTTGTTTTATATACTTGCTTGTCATTTTAATGGTTTATTATCAGGGATCCAGTCAAAATTGGCAATAAAGAGAACATAGCTTTACTTTGATTCAAAGTCTGCCGCAGATATGCCAGCAGAAAGGATAAATAAGGCATGGAAAATATGCTGTTAATAAGGGAAATACAAGTAGTTCTGAGCATATTTCATATGCTTTTTCTTTATTTTGGTTTCAAGCAGTGTTGAACACACTTAAATTATTAAGTTATAGTGAATAGTACCTTGAACATGGGTTGAAATATTCCATTCTAGAGCAAACTTGGGTTTGTTCTTGTAAATCTATTCTTATAAATAATTTTCAGAGAAGAAGAAGAAAAAAGATACGGTCCTTTCTGATTTTGTGTACTTTACAAGAAGGGCGTATTTTCTGTATAAGAAGCTCGTTGCTATTCACTGCAATTCTCCATTGGAAGAGAGGAAATACACTGGAGAACTTTGTGGCATCAGGACAAGGTCTTTTTCTGTCCTTCACTGGCCAAGCACGATGAGCAAATGCAAAGTGACTAAGTGCAGTTCAGTGCTGCCCCTGTTCTTTGATGCCAAAAAACCACTGACTGGCCAAGCAATTGGCTGATGAGAGCTCAGCTGGCCCTGGGACAGGCAGTAAACTACGTCCTGCCCTTCTGGGCCACTCTCTCCATCCAGCTTGGCAGCCTTGTGGGAGAAAGTCTTGATGGAGACATTCACAAGCAGAGTGGCTTTGGGTACAATGCATTCTGTGCCTCAGGTTTCCTTTTCTGACAGCTCTCTTTCTGTGGCAGGAAGGGAAAGCAAAATATTGACTTCAACAGTTTTAAACAGCGTGTTTGCAATTTTAATCAACTGGAAAAGTGATGGGGCTGAGATGACTCTTCTCTGGGCTTTCCCAGATCAGTGGTCATGTAGACACTCCTCCTGCAGGGCCCTTCTAAGTTGTTTTGCTCTTTTACCTGTTGCTTTCCTTTTATATCCACCAAGGGTGTAGTCAAATGTCTTGATTTCTTTTAAGACAGATCTAAAAACCTCCAGAACTTGAAAACCTGAAGTGAGAGGAGTTTGTAGGCTCCATGGCACCACCTCATACCTTTTAACTTGGGAGAGTGGGTTTGTTAACTTCTTGTGAACTTAATTGCTACTTCTTATTCAGCAGATTAAAAATGACTGTCTGTGCTACAGTATTTTGGGACAGATCAGTCTGGAGACTGTGGCAGAGAGGAGAAAGCAGTTTGCTTCTAGTTATCAGCCTAACACAAACCTGATGGGAAAATCCATTGGAAAAAGAGTCCCTATTGCTTTGAGACACCAAGCTTGCCTCAGCATCGACCTGGAGCTCCAGAGGCCACTGGGGTTGTGTGTAAGACCCTCAAGCCCAGAGCAGCCCCTGTGTAATGGGGGGGAGCTGCAGCAGCTCTGGGGGCCTGAGCAGGGGCAGGTGCTGCTGCAGCTCAGTGATCTCCTCAAGTTACATCCAGGAGAATCAGCAGAACAGAGGGGAAACAATAGCAAAATTGGGAGCAAACTGAGGAGGGTGTGAAGCTAAGTCCTTATCAGCAGGCCAGGCAGGTGTGGTGTATATTTGTGGTCTATATATTGTGGTGTATATTTGTGGTCTATATATTGTGGTGTATATTTGCTACTGCTGGCACAGAAATCTGCTGAGGGAGACCTTGCTGCTGCCCCATTGATTTCAGCTGCATTTGGGAGTATTTTGTACCTGTCTGACTAATGCCTGCCTGGAAGTCACCAGGCAAAGTGAAAAAATATATTTAGGGCAAGAAAATAGAAAAGCAAGTTTCTCTTTTGAGGACACAAGTGTGTGGATGGACCTCCTGATCTTCCCAGGAAGGAATGGGTAACAGCTGGAATGAACCCCTGACAGATGTTTATGGGGGGAAATAAGGAGAATAAAAAGAGAGAATGAGGAGGACTTCTGGGGCTTGGGGAAGGAGGAAGGGCTGAACCAGGCAGCAACATGGCACAGTTCAGCATGTTACTGGAGGCTCTGTGGAAGTGCCCCCATGTGCAGACACTCAGTCTTGCAGTGGGCAGGTTTGTTCCACTGCACCAGCAGAGCTTTGGAAGTTGAATTGTTCTTCCTGTGCTGCACCCAGGTCCCCAAACCCTGGTCACATGTGCTTTCAATCATCCCTTGGCCTGAGTTGGCAGCAGTGAGAGCTTTCTTTATGGTGGTTCTGCTCGTGTGCTTCCCTGTGCTGGTTCTGTGCAGAAGCCAGGGCTGCCCTCTGTCTGATTGTCCTGACCTGTTGCTTTTTTCTGCCCAGAGTCCTGGTCTGGAAAGCTTTGAGACCCATGACACAGGACTGGCACTTCTGGACACCAAATTGTATCTGACTGGAGCAAGTCCATGTTTCTCAAAGCCTGGCCCTATGTACACCACATGGGAAGATGAATTAATCCAGGGCATTTTGGACTGACTGTACATGCTCAATAAATATGACACCTTCTGACCAGGGCAGCAGCTCATGTACACGGGAGCTGAAGTCTCCAGACATAATTCTTACCACAATTCAATGCTTAAGTACCTGTTCAAACACCCCAAACAGCTTATGAGCAATCATTCATCTTTCCCATCTCCAGACCCCTGAGATTTACCACTCACTTGTTATGGAATGTATTTTCAGGTGACTCAGGGCCCCAGGCTTCCACAGACATGCACTGGTCTCTAATTTAAGAGTGCTGCCTTATGTGGGCATTTCTCTGGACAGGAGTCATCAATATACACTGACCTTCTGTTGTCCCTGCTCTGGATGTAGGTGACCTGTCCAGCTCCTCCATGGTTTTTGGAGGTGGTGCAGCGAGGCCATCGAGTTCTGTGTATGCACATTTCCCAGAGTGTTACACTGGACTATGAAAGGTGACTAATGCCTACCTGGAAGTCTCCAGACAAAGTGGAAAAATATGTTTAGCACAAGAAAATAGAAAAGCACATTTCTCCTTTCAGGACCCAAGTGTGTGGATGAACCTCCTGATCTTTGCAGGAAGAAATGGGTAACTTTGAAATGGTTTTCAAAGCTGTGTTAGGAGGCTGTTCCCTGTTCCTTGTGTTGTTCAAGGCTCTCGGTGCTGACTGGAACTGTAGTCTGGAGTGGAACTGAGTGTATTGGCTTGAGCACAGACAAACAAACACTTGTGTTGACACCTCCAAATTGTCAGGATGGGATTGCATTCCCAAGAAAAACAAGAGGAAAGAGGAAACTGTAGTGGTGAGTTCAAAGGTAAAGGGCTCCCCATCAGGGAGGGAAATGGCCTGGTGTTTCACATGCAGTCCATCCCTCCCTCTGCCCAGGGAGGGATATGCACAGCAGAGCTCGTGTTCAAAAGGGAGTAACTGCTCTTGCTTTGCTCCCCTTCCTCGATGTCCTCATCCCTCTGTCCCAAGGGCTGTCCCTTTTCTGTGCTCCCCACTGCTTTTGAGATCTCAAAGGCAGCATGTGTGAGCAAAAAGGGTATTTCCAGGAGAAGGGAGGCCAACTTCTGTCTGGGGAGTCTGGAGCCCATAGCACGGCCTGGAGCCCATTCCTTCTGCTTTGGATGTGCCCCTTTTCCTTAGGGATTTTCTGCTGAGCAGCTGAATGCACTGGATGGTCCTGCTGGGGGGCTTGTTATCTGAGGCCATTAGCAGAGGGTTGAGCATGTGAGCAGGAGAGTCCAGAACAGCATCCTGTGCAGCCAGGGGGAATCATGAACTCCCCTTGGAATGGGGGGGGAGGGAGGGTTGTAGTTTCAGCCTTTTTAAGAGAATGATGCTGCTAGTATGGCTGAAAACATTCTATGCAGAAATGGGGATTGGTATCCAGCCCCTGGGTAGTGATGCTGGGGCCTCTATTTGGGAATATGCCAAAAGAAAATTCCTTGCAAAGAATATGGATTGTTTTCACACCACACAGAGGCCTGTTCATTTTGCTTCACTAGTTTCCTAGTTATTTTTGATTATATGGCTGCAGCTGTGAAAACAGTGGGCTTGTGAATACTTGCCTGCTCTTAGTCAGGTCCATACTACAAACATTGTAGTTCTGAAAACCTCAGTGCATTGCAGACAAAAAAAATACAAATGTTAGGGATCCCTGTGTATAACTGTGATTTACAGGCAGCAGGGTATTTTATGGTCCTTTTCGCTGGATATACAAGTTCCACAGGGCAGTGATGTGCTCAGCCAACTAGCAAAAGGCCTAAGGGTGCTCAAATCAGAGTGAAAGATATTAATGACTGTGGGTTTGCACTGGACATTTGCTTGTATAGCCAAGGGTGTTGTCAGGTGTCAGGGCAAAGAGCACTCCTGTTAGTCTGTGCAGGGGGAACGTGTAGCACTGAGTGAAGGTTTTTCTGTCCCTTGGAAGGGGAACTCATCCTGCTGCTCCAAGGGCAGCTGGCACTCGGGCACAGCTGAGCAGAGCCACAGCCTGGGGACACTCGTGGTGCTCAAACCAGCCATGGCTTCACTTACTTGTTCTTCACACAGTGGGGTGAGGGAACAGGCTGTGGGTGTGTGTGCCCGGCCTTCAGCAGAGCCTTTGACACCATGTCCCCTGTCACAGCCCTGGCACAGCTGCAGCCCAGCTTGGACAGGGCACTCTCTGCTGGGTTAGGAACTGGCTGATGGGCAGTGGTGCTGCACCCGGGTGGCATCGGGGCACCAGGGGTGTCCCAGGGCTCAGTGCTGGCTGAGGAGACTGTAGCATTAGCAAATTCGGGTGTGAGGGTCAACAAGACCAAGTGCTGGGTCCTGCACTTTGGCCACAAGCCCTGCAGCTCCAGGATGGGGCAGAGGGGCTGGGAAGGGCCCTGGGGGTGCTGTGACAGCAGCTGGACACGAGCCCAGGTGGGCAAGAGGCCAAGGGCACCTGGGCTGGACCAGGAATAGCAAGGCAGCAGGACCAGGGCAGGGATTGTCCCTCTGCACTCAGCAGGGCTGAGGCCACACCTCAAGGTGAAGAGGGACACAGAGGGGCTGCAGTGTCCAAGGAAGGGAACGAAGCTGGGAAGAGGCTGGAGCAGCAGGAATGGCTGATGGGGCTGGGGGTGCTGAGCCTGGAGAAAAGGGAGGCTCAGGGGGGACCTCACTCCCTACAAGAACCCAAAAGGTTGTAGTGAGGTGGGGGGTGATGGGACCAGAGGACTTAGTCTTTAGCTGCACCAGGGGAGGTGTAGGCTGGACAACAGGAAGACATTGCTCACAGAAGGGGAGATTACATATTACAATAGGCTGCTCAGGGAGGTGGTGGAGTCCCCATGCCCGAAGGTGTTCAAGGAATGAAAGAGGTGGGATGTTATTTTTTATTAGAGGAAGTAAGTGAAGTGCATCAAGTGAAAGCAGCTTTGTTGAATGGGTCTTACCAGTTTGAAATCGTGGGTATTCTAACCCTACCTACACTTGTGCAATTCCACTGAATCCAGCAAGTTCTTCTGCTCTACATGCATCACAATCCAGCTGTAGTTCTGCAGGTAACTATGCAGCAGCAGTCCCACTGAACTCAGTGGCTGAAAAGACAGAACCCAAACCCCAGTTTTTGTAAGTGATTGGAGAAAGGCTTTCAGGCTCTTTTACCCCTCAGTTTCTGCAGAGGGATTATTTCTCTCCAGTGCTCATGACATCCCCAGCCCTGCTATGGCTGAGCTGAGGAACAGTGAAAACACAGGGGCACTGAATGGTATTTGTTGTTCCTTTCAAATGGTTACAAAATTCTACAATTAACTGTTTTGGGTTCTTTTTACTACTTTTTATAAAGAAAAATACAGATGGTTCTTTGGGTTTAGATCACAATCAGTTTATTATGATCTACAGGTACTTGGATAGTAAACCAGTGGGATTTTCATTCTCAGGCTCATCAGCTGAAGTGTTGAGTTGCCCTTCATTTGAACTTTACCCTCTGAATGTTCAATTACTTCAAGGTAATCCTTTCAATGCAGCAATTTGGACTGTTTTCACATTACTTTTTCTGGGTAATTTTAGGGGAATGATCCCTGAAGTACAGGAGATATCTATTTTCTTTCCCCTAACAGTTTTGGTTGGCTTAGCTGGAGCAAGCAAGGCTTCAGTGAGCACTGATCACTTATTACAAACATTGCCTGGCACTTGTTGGAGGACATAAATAGTCAATTACACGGCTTTTCAACAATACCTGATGGCATTACTGCTTCTCTTGCAGTTTTGTGGTGTGACTAAAAACCATTGCATTGAAGGGACTACACCAAGTCAGGAAATGCAGTTCATGTCTTGTTAGTCCAATGATGGGCTGTTTTTTTACTAAATCACTACAGCTTAATAATGATGAGTGTACTGAGGCTTTCCTGGTGAAGTACTAAGCTAGTACACTAAAGCTTGTGACCCCAGTAATGCCATTCTATTGGTCTGTTGTAAATCTTTGCAATTCTTGCTTTAAAACAAGATTTTGTGTGCTAAGTAATTATCTTTCTTATTGAAGCTTATTTGTAGGGGGATACTGGTTGTTCTTAAAACCTCCTGTTAAACTTTCAAAACTTTTTCTTCTGTCAAAGAGTCAAAAGAACTATTTATTTTGAAATGGTTCTATAAATCTGAAGTTTGGTCATCTGCAATTTGTTCTTAATTCTAATTTTATTCCGGGTTGTAGAAGCTTAGCATGTATATTTTGCACAGTCCAGAAAATGTCACTTAATGGTTTAGTACAGACAGTCTTAGAGCTCCCAGGATGTCACTGTTATTTGTCAGGGAAGAGCCCTGTGAACACTTTTTCTCCATACCTGTTTCTCACAGCCCCACACAAAGCTGGAGGCAGACCTTGCTGTGAGCTTGGGCAAAGTTCTGTTCCTCCCACAGTGCTGGAACCAGGGGATGACAGAACTTCATCCACTGGTTGTTCAAAAAGCTAATCTTTACATTTTAGCTTTTTCTAGCGTAATCCACGTGCTCCTCTTCAAATTTTTTGAGGAATAAAAGTCAATTAAAAACAATTCATCCTAAATTAATTTCAGCTATTAACTGTACATGAAACGACAACAAAGCATTTTTAGCATCCAAAACAGAGCCCCATATTAGCCACTGTGAAGAAAATTAACTCTACCCCAGCCAAAACCAGCACAATTGAAGTGCTATTGAAAAAGCTACTTGAAGCAGTATTAAAGAGTCTTTCTATTAAGAAGCAATGAAGACTCTCCTTAAATACAGCACCACTGGCTGGGTGCTTTTCTCAGTTAATTAGATGCTGTGTATGACAGAGGTTGTTGGTGCTGGGACTCCAGCTTACAGCTCATCCAACTCTCCTGTTCCTCCTCAGCACAGGCTTTTCACACAGCATTCCCACTTCCAGGATATCCCTGATCCTGGCTCTGGTGCCCATTGGGACCCTTCTCTGATTGGATTTTTCTCCTGCCGTTAAAATAGCAAAGAATGGCACTTCTCCTTCATTTTAGTGAAATTAATTGGTTTACAGAAAAACTCTGTGAACTCCTGATGCAGAATTAAGTGGCAGGAACAGGGACAAGGGAAAAGGCACCAGTCACTGGACCTCTCTCTTGGTGGCACTGAACAGTTATGATGCTCAATGCTTCTCTTGAAAACTGGTGGTAGCCACAAAGTATTTTGGTTATAAATGGAGGCAGGTACAGAACCTGTAATACAGGTTATTGCCTCTACAAACCCAAGAGTGTTCACAGGCTGTTCTCCCTCTTCAAACCCAAAGGAATGTCACCAAGCTTTCTAAACTGGTTCTCAGCTGAAGACAGGAGGAAGATCAGCTCAGAACAGCTTCAAAGGAATGCACTGAGTCAACAGACAGACACTCCAGCACAGCCTTTGTAAAGGTATAAAGCTGGGTCTTCCAGTTTAGAAGAATCTACCTTGGACTGGAAGAATGCTCCAGGAGTAGGTCTGTGAAAGGGAAAAAAAGGCAGTATGCTTAAGTGAAGAAACCTCTCTGGCATTAGGAACAGCCAGAAGGAATCTGCCTAATGGATTAAATGCATTTAAATTTATGGAAGTTGCCTACCCTTTAGAAAGGTGACCATTCAAGTTTCCTTGCCAAAGGGGCCATTAAGAATTTGTATAACTATTTCAGATTTTTACTGTCTGAAAGCAGTGATGTGTTATTTTTTTTAAAATTGTTTTGACAAAGCTAATCATCTCATTGAAAAGATGATCAAGGCCACAACTGAGAGGCAGAAATTGCAGGCAGATTACAAATAAAGCACTGGTAGTCTCAAGTGTGATGGTATAACATTCCTGGGTCGGTTCTGTCAATAATGACATAAGACTCCTGGTTTTCACTTAGTTCTGAATTACAGTTCTCCAGCTTTACTTCCCTGGATTCAGGAGAGTCACGTTCAGGCTGCAGGAGGGTCCTTCTGCCCTGTGTGCTGGTCCTTCTTGTATGTGAAGGCTGAACATCAATACTATGTGGTGGGATGTAGGTGAGGTTGGGGGGCTCTCTGATGTGTCTGAAGCCCCCAGAGGCTGTGTGTGTGTCACCAGCATCCAGGAACAGTGTCTTGCTATCAGAACCAGCCGTGGAACCTGCCATGGCCCCAGCAGTACAGCACAGGTCTGAGGATGGCTCAGCTGCTCTGTTCTGCAGCTCAGCATCAGTGAGATATGTATGGTTGATTTTGGAGGGATCAAATTCTCTTATGTGCCTGTCACTTACACTTGCATATGCTACTGAAGAAGGCTGGCCAGTTTCCTCCACTGGATACATAAGATCTTCCTGGGTGTCCTTGATCTGTAGTTTTGTGAAGGTTAAAGACAGGTCACAAAGCTCCTCTTCCCTGGGGACAATTTGGGCAGAGGCAAAGTCCATGTAAGGCAGAGATTTCAGCTCACTGGGTTCACCATCAGGCTCTGGGTCTATGCAGTTCATGGCATCCTTGATCTCTGCTTCAATGGATTCTGGGGACACCTCTGTGGCTCTGTACTCTGCAGTGTCACAGCAGCTGTCAGCAAACATGGCAAAGGCCGGCGGGCCGCTCGCTCCTGGCGAGAGGGGCACAGCTGCCAGCTCAGCCCCAGCTGGCTCTGCAGGGCCTGCCAGGGCACAGTCTCCTCCCACACTGGCTCTGGGCTCCATCCCCAAAGCTTTTGGAGAGCGGCTCTCCCCGAAAACGGGTGCCTGCCATATGACAATGTCGCTGTACTGGGTGAGGAAGTCCTGGCTGTCCGAGCGCTGCCCCGGCACAGGCGCCGTGTTGGTGCCCTGCCTTTGGTGCTCCGCAGGGCTGGCCGTGGGCTGGGCAGCTGCTGACTGAGCCACGGCACCCTGCACCTCCACACTCCCAGCAGCTTCAAGGGACACGGGGCAGGGAGCTGAGCTGTTCTGCCGGGGAGCAAGGCACACAGATGTGTCGCTGTTTTCTTTATTTTCTAGATTTTCAGCATCTCCTCTCCGGGGTGTCTGATCCTTGTCCTCACCTCCTTGGTGCCAATGTGTTTGTGTTCTCTCCTGCAGGGTCTTTTCCAAATCGCCACGTTTCTCCTCTTCAACTGTCATTTCGAGGATGGTTTCGCACTCGATTCTTGCCAGGAATATTTCAAATGCAGTCTGCTTTGTTTCCTCATTGTTTCTCTTTTTGACAAGTGAAAACTCTGTTGCTGTTGTTGCAACGTAGCCTATTTTCTCCAGTACTGTTTTTACAAGGTCATCTGGGAGCACTGATTGAATATAGTAGACAAAATTCCCGGTGAATGTCTGAAACAGAGCGAAACATGGAAAAACAGATGAACATTGAGGGAGTGCCATGGAGGGAAGTGTGCAAGACTTCCTAAAAAATCAAAAGTACTTCAGAAATTGCTGACATCTTTAAAAAAACCCTGCGTTCCTAAAAGTCTGAATTGTGAATCTCAGTGAGGCTTTTCTAGAGCATTGTCAGCCTCTCAAGCATTAGAGCTTTGCTACAGCACATTCGTTTCAGTGAAGTTATACCAGTTTAACCCTGCTGAAGTTCTGGCTAAGAGCATCAGCATTCAAAAAAGAAGAGGGAGGACATGATTTTAGTCAAACTAGAGAAACTCAGAAATAAATCTTATGTGCTCTACTGAAGAATGTAAGCTTTTTAAACAAACAAAGATTCATAGATTAGTTCACTGAGGCCTCCTCTTTTCTAAGGCAGCAGACATGATGCACTCACTGTCAACTGCATTTCCTAATTGGTGACAAGGCTGCAATGTTTTCTTTTTCCATGGTTCAGATTCCTGCTGTAACTTTATTACCCTTGAATTAAATTGCAATTTTTGGAAAGCACCTTTTTGAAGGCAGACTATTCCAGCAGAAATACTGCCCAAACACCTCTCTTTGCACAAATTGTCTGCAAAACATGAATAAAATGCTGTTGTTGCTACATAACTTCAAAAATCAACACTTCCTTGGTTTTAGAGCTACTCCAGGCATGAGGCCTAGTTTGTAAAGCAGAAGTGGTTTTTGGTTTTGTCTGAAACACTGCGATAGGAGAGGCTCTGTTGACCTAAGCATGATCAACTCCTGGCAAGTCAGAAGAGATTAGAGGTGAGAATGCAAAGCGAAGACTTCCACCTTGTTTTGAGGCTGCCCAGCTTGGGACAGACTTACCTACTGCCTATGGCTGAGACTGAGCATTGGCCTCACAAGCAGCAGCTTCAGGGAGAACAAAACTGCCCCCCAGGAAGGCCACAGGGTAATGCAGGACTGAACCTCAGCCCACCCTCTGATAGACCTGTCAGAGTGCCTTGCACTCCCCAGGTTCTGTTCCTTCTGGAGGAGAAGCAAAGTGCAGGCACTGGGGACATCAGGACAGGTGAGAGAAAGGGCCTGTGAACATTCCACATATGACTGATAACTTTTTTATCAAACCTCGATGTAAGTTCTTCTCCAACTTGTGCCTTGCAGTAGAATTATTTCAGGCCTTCAGCAGGCTGTCTTGCACTCTGGGTTACACACAGTGGTCTTCAGAGTTTAATTTTAATGAAACCTCAGATTCTGTGTTAGGCAGAGCTGAGCTCATCTACTGTAGGCCTATGTTCGGCTTTGCCCTGTTTTACGGACATGAGTGAGAACAGGAGTCTCAAGCTGTTTGAGAACCCACAGGTGGGACCTGCGGCAGGAAGAAGCAAAGACACGGCTGTTCATGGGCAGCAGCTGTTGCTGAAGGACAGGCAGTAAGTCTGCAATGCCGGGAGCTGGGCCCGTGTTCAGCCTGCCCGTGTGAAGGATGGGGGTGTGTGGGGTGTGCGGGGTCCCTGAGACCCCCCTGCTCCGAGAGCAGCACCATCCCCTCTGCCCCAGGGCCCCATCCTGCACACCCCCTGCCGGTGCAGTGCGGGGCCAGGGGGCACTTCTGGGCTGTGCTGGTGCTGTGCTGGGCACCCTGTCCCGAGCAGGATGTGCCCCTGCCCCCAGCACCCTGTCCCGAGCAGGATGTGCCCCTGGCCGTGCCCCGAGCAGGATGTGCCCCTGGCCCTGCCCTCAGCACCCTGCCCCGAGCAGGATGTGCCCCCGACCCTGCCCCCAGCACCCTGTCCCGAGCAGGATGTGCCCCCAGCCCCCTGCCCCGAGCAGGATGTGCCCCAGCCCCGCTCCCAGCCCCCAGCCCCGAGCAGGATGAGCCCCGCCGGGGTGCCGTACCTTCACGGAGCGGATCTCCCTGCGCCAGGGGCACAGCAGGAGGTGGAGGCAGAGCAGCTCCAGCAGCTCCAGCGCCTTCACCAGGGCGCGCAGGGCGCGGACGTCGCGGGCGCTGCGGCAGCGCTGGGCCAGGGCGAGCAGGGCCAGGCCCGTGGGGAGCTCTGAGGCGGGGCGGTGCCCCGTGTCGGTGCCGTGCCCCATTCCCGTGCCCGTGTCGGTGCCGTGCCCCATTCCCGTGCCCGTGCCGTGCCCCCGGCCCCGCAGCAGCAGCAGCAGCAGCAGCGGCCGCAGCCGCCGGGCCCTCGCGGCGATGGCGGGGTCCCTGCAGGCCGCGAGCTGCCCGCGTGCCGCGCGCGCCGCCCCGTGCCGCACGTACTGC
>JAWWEE010000018.1:1079318-1099764 GCA_035221455.1 Xenops minutus | reverse complement strand
CCTTCCCTTCCCTTCCCTTCCCTTCCCTTCCCTTCCCTTCCCGTCCCTTCCCTTCCCTTCCCTTCCCTTCCCTTCCCAGGCTCCTGAGCCCTTTGAGCAGCCCCCGCTCCCCACAGAGAGCCCTGATGCCTTCGGGGAGGTGGCACAGCCATTAATCCAGAGCTGGAGATCAATCCTTAAGTGCTTTCCCAAAGCTGAGGTGAATTGAGGGGGAATGCAAGGAATGTTTCTTTATTCCCTGTACACACTCATTTTCAGTGTGTATTGCTGTGTCAGAGCTGTAACCTTCAACAAGCCAGTGGAACCACTCCATTCTCTTTTGTGCGCTGAATCCTAAAATGTATTGATTTTTTATCATTTTAGATATAAATTAAGCTCTTCTCTATGCATACTGATAATTAAAAAAAAGTCAATTGACAGATACAGTTAATATCTCCTGTAAGGGTTGAATAAACCTTATTTTAGAAAATAGTAATGTATCTTTATTTACTAATTTTTTTTCATACTTATCTTGCTTTTACATTTATGTTAAAAAAAAGAAAATGTTTTTGAATTTTCTTGGGAGAAACGATAAAAGGGAAAGAATGGTGGGTGTAGTTACTGAGACCAGCCAGCTTAGTTCTCTAAAACCATGCACCAGTGTCTCTGAAGAAAAAAAAGATGAAAACACAAAACAAATAACACAAATAAAAGCTTAGAGCAGAAAACAGTTATTTAATAAAAACATGTTGATGTTAAAAACATAAGCACTTATAATGGACTCTAAGCAGAATAAGGGAATAAAATATTCAGAGCAAATGTTTCTGTTTCCTGGTGGAATCAGATTTTGTGTGAAAGCAATAATTGCTTGTTTTATGCTGGGCTGTTTGTTTATGCCAGAGCTGCTGGGGCGGCTCTGGGTGTCCACACGGGTGGGAGGGAGGTGCTGTTTTGGAAGGCTGTGTAAGACCTGGCTGCAACTCTGGTGCTCCAGATTTACACACACAATTAGTGGCAGGTGTAATTTAGAGGTGTTTGATTAGGCTATTGCAAATGTTTAGCTTTGGGCCAGTTTAATGAGCTGGCTCAGGGTTATGAATCAACTGTGCAGTTAATCACAGGGACAAAACTTGGGGCTGTTATTGGCAAGTGCAAAATGTGTGTTTGCAAGGTCAGACACAGACTATATAACCCAAGACTTCAACGTTAAAGGAAGAATTATGTTTTCCTGGCTTAAATCCTTGTAATGGAAGCCTTAGTAGCCTTTTGCTCACTTAAATAGAAGAGGACAGCATGATATATCTCTAGGTAATGTTGAATTTCTGCATTTCAAATGTGTCTTAAAAGCTGCATTAAATGTTTGCGTTCCAAGAGCACTCACAGAGGATCAGGGAGGTCTGGGATCCCACAGGCAGCTCATGTGGATGAAGTATTACAGCAGGGATATTGTAGTGAAAAGTAGCCCCCGAACACTATGGGAATTTAATCAGGGCATACATTCTTCCAGGATGATCAGCTCATCTGAAGCAGGAGCACAGCTTAGCCCAGGCTCTGATCTATTCACCACTGGTTTCTCTCGGGGTCTCAGGGAGCACCAGGTCCCAGGGGAGTGTCTGCAGAGCCAGAGGTTGGCTGGGGAGAGGTGTTGGCTGGGGAGTTCAGCTGCTCTTCGGTCAGAGACAAAAGACTTTTGGCATAAAAAATGGGAGCAGCAAACTCGCTGTAAACGTATCTATAAATTGTCAGGCATGATTCATCAGCTGAGGGGACTGGAATTTTTGGTGGTAATGAAATCTCAGGGAGTCATACGTTTAACAAACGCTGGTGGCTGATGACTGATAGCTTTTACTAAAGATTCAAAATGAGCTGGAGCCCTGAGATATTCTGCCTTGCACAGAAACGTTGCAGGCTTCTTCATGAGGTTACTAATACGCCATCTCCCTGCCACCCCAAAAAAGTACTTTACATAACATATTCCTCCTGTCAGTAAAAAGCTCTGTAAGAGCTACATCAGACATTTAATGACTAAAAACACTGGTGGAACCCTTGTATCACAGTGTGCACGTGGGTAGCGAAGCAGAGAAATGCCCGGTTTTTATTTAAGCTTGCTGAAATGCAGTTCTTTCTGTCTGGATATCCGTGTGATATATTCCCTGCAGAATATTAAACACACTTAGTCTGAACAGAGACACTGGATCACTTTTTTCCTTGCAGGAAATCTGGTCTGTAATACAAAAGAGAATATTTTCATGAGGTTTGGAGGCTTACTCTTCTGTATGCCAATGATAAACAGAGCAGCAGTATCTCCCTTTCCTTTTTCTTCAGACTGTAAATGAGAATTTTAGTTCTAGATCACAGGGATAAATTGGGGAAAAAAATAAAAATCACTGTGTAAAACATGGATATAATGGGAAAAAAAAAACCAAATCAGAGTAGCTCTGTCTGCAGTCACTCTGTTTAGGAAACTCTTGGTTAACAAAACCTGGAATCTGCTTTATACAAGAGAAGTTCCCTGAAGGTTCATTTGGCTTCTTATTCACTGTTACCAACTGCAGTAACAAGAAACTTCTGTGATGAACTTCCAGAATGACCTGAACAAAGCATTTTGAGTGATGTCATTTATTTACTTATGTTAACAGGGACTAAGGAGGCACAAACGGGGCATGGAAGACTGCAAATATATTTTGGAGGGGACTAGTGAAAAACTCCTTGTCAGTAAAATCTGGAAGGCTAATCATAACAAAACCCACTGGTTTTTTACCTTATACATTCTTTCCAAAAATTATTATACTTTGTATTTAGGAAATACCCCTGTGGTGGTGATACTGCTGCAAAACATGTGAGTTAATGTATGACAGTGTTGAAGTTCATTTACTACTTCACATGCACGTCCTTTGGGAGTCAAGGTCATGAAAATATGGAGACTGTTCTGACACTTGGGGACTTTAAAAAAGTCCATCTGATAAGTTTTACAACCTCATCTTGTCACTCTTGTGACGTTGCAAGTAAATATTACTAACTAGCTGCTAGGGCTAAACATTTTGGATTATGGGCAATGGAGATTGCTGCATATTTAGTTCATCATTAAGCTGGAAGAATATTTTTCCCTGGAGTAATAAATTGGTTGGCTGCACCTGTGAAATTGGATTAACACTATGGTTTTATTGACCCTAAAAGTAAATCCTTGTTTGAAATGATCCCTTAAATATAAGTCAGGATGTGTCTAGATTGGAGTTCTTATGTTTGGGGGAACAGAAATGATGACGAAAGATGTTTAGTTAGTAAAATTGAGCAAGATGAATTTTCAAGTGGTGGGTCTTTGTCCTACAAACAGCAGGTGAAATTCTGCTTTGTGCTGAAGCTTTCTGTTGAATTATTAAGGTTTTATGCTATAAATACTGTGTCCTAATAGCCATTCCCCCCCTTAACTCACCTGAAAGTTATTGTATATTAAGATGCTGGCTTCCCTGAGTACCTTGATACTTCCTGCAGGGAAGATAATGGTAAGTTATTGATGCATTTTGACAGCTTTTCAAATACGTTGTCTGTGTGAAACAGAACTGTATAAAATTTAGCCTTCTACACCGTAACATGTAATTTGTCTTTATAGGAACAGTAAAGCGAGTCTGGAATGTGTCTCAATTTTCTGAGCAGTAAATGAACAAAAAAATTCCTCTGTGAGCCACTTGGTGCTGGTGGCCCGGAGGAGGAGGGTCTGGGCAGGGGAGGGCAGGGATGCTGAGCAGCGTGGGGGCAGCAGGGCAGCTCCTCTCCAAAGGCAACTCGTGGGATGAGAACCGTGACAGGCTCCGTGACCTGCTCCTCTCCTGGCCACCCACTGCCCCAGGATGTCTGTCTGCATTCCTCCTCCTTTCTCCTGTGTTCCCGTGCCTGTATTTGCTGCTCAGGGCTGGCTTTCAGCAGTGCTTGTGCCAACAGAAACATTGCAGAAACAGAAACGCTGCCGTGCCTGGATACTCCTGCTTTTCATTTCCTCCTGCTTATATTTGGCTCAGAATTAACTGTAACAAGAATCCTGTGTGTAAGCAAAAATACCGTGAATATTGAATTTTTTAAAACTGAGCCTAGGATATTTTTACCCTTTTTTCAATGCAATCTAATACACTTTCTATCTTACAGGACAATTTTTTGGTACAAGGTCAACACAAAGACATCTCTAATATAAACCCCAGTATCTCTTCTTTCACCTTTGAGAACTGCTCACAGCAATGCCACCAGAGCCTTCCAGATTCTCCAGGCCCAGGAGGAGGTGATTTTATTTTTCCTACCTGATGTGACCCATAGCACCCATTTAATTTCCCACATTAGAAGAACAAGGACTTAATCAATACCTGTATTTAAGCAACTGGACTGTTTCCAGCCAGTATTTCAGTATGTGACTTAAATGAACAGTCAGCAATGAATGGACCGATACCTTCAGTGGCATCAGAAGGGTTCAGTTTATGTTTTATTTACCAAGAAGTGGGTTTGGACTCTGAGTCACCTCACTGGAAAGAGAGCCCTAACACACTGCAAATTCGGAAACACAAAGAGGTTTCCTAAATTGTACTTGTTGTCTCTGTGTGTGAATTGGGTGAAGCCTTAAGACAGTGACTAGCACAGGAGCAAATAGGTCTCTTCAAAATCCATCTTGCCTGTTCCAAAATCTAAATAGTGTAAGAGCTTTGGTCTAGTACAAATTAATTTATCTGAATGGAGAAATGGGAATGGATAAAGGTGTTGATAGTAACAGGAAAGTAAGTGTCTTTTTGATTGAAGAAGGAAAAGAGGAAAATAGTGAGAAGTTTGGGGTCAAAATAGGAAGTGTAATATTTGCATAACTGGCTTGAGAATGTCTGGTGCCATTTTTGAATTTCAAGTGCCTTTGATTTGTGGCCATGAAGGGAAAGGAGGGACAACTGAGGATATATGGTGCAGGAAGGATGAGAGACAAGCAGTTAAGGAGCATGTGATAAAAAAATGAGGAATGGAGAAACACTAAAAAAAGAAAGAGAACCTTATGGAATGGGGAAGAGGAAAACCCAAAATTATGGAGAGATAGGAAGGAAAAGGCAGAAAAAAAGAAAAGAATTAAGATGAAGACTAGAAATACTCAAATAAATAATAAACTATCTTGAGAAATAACAATGGTAAAGAAGGAAATACAAACTTATTTGTGTGGAGTTTTTAAAACCACATGCACTTGTGTCTCTAGTTTCTTTTAGCTGCTACAGACAGAAAAACAGAGCTATCAGATTAATGAAAGGGTGTTTGTAATCTTTTTAGATTTAGGCCAGTGGGAACTCTGGCTTGTTGGGTCAGAGCTGATCAGTCTGACTGTGTGCCTGGGGTGGTGGCAGCTCTTTGCAGGGTGAGTGCCAGGGGAGCTTGGAGAACAATCCCATGGGATGCTTTTTCAGACTGGTGAATGCCAGTAAAGACTTGCACATATGATATGGTGGTTTGCTCCAACAGTAGGCTGACCATGACTGTCATAAAAACATTTTCCAAGGTTTTTATTGTATTTGTGATTGTAATTTAGTTCTATCCACGAGTATACCTGAAGCAGCCTTTCTTGAAGCAGCCTTTCTCAAAGCAGCCAGAAATAGATGGAAAATGCAAATAAAGCCAAATGATGTTGTCCCGATCCCCTTAAGGAGCCTGATTCATTGAAATGATGTGTATCCCCTCCTTTTTTTCTGCTGCGCTGTAATGTGTGTTTTACCATATTTTTAGCAGAGACATAGAGGCAGATAGGCTCCTGAGGTGTGGAGGTTCCTGAGGTGTGGAGGTTTCTGAGGTACAGAGAAGGGATAAAAAATAGTGTACAAGCACACAGTAACCCTGGCAATAATAGCGTGACCCGAGAGTTAGTGATGCCAGTGACATTTTGTGGTGTAGCAGAAGACCCACTCAGGTCTGGAGTGCCAATGGCTGCTGAGGCTTCCCTTTGCAGCTGAGGTTTCTGCAATCCTGCACTGCAGAGACAGAAGGAGAAGAAGAGAACTCAAACAGTTCCAATGCTGACAGTTGGCATTGCTGAGAGAATGGATGTAAATGGCATAAAATTAACAGATTACGTTCTGCCAACTTTCTTCTTAATTGATGTCACTCAGACATCCTCAGCAGGCATTGTAACAGCAGAAAGTTGGTCTCCCCAAGGTTCTTCACTATTTCAATAAGACAATGCAATTCCTCAAGAGGTCTGACATCTGGAACTATTTCTTTCCTGAAATCTTCTCTTGATAATCCTTTTGGGCTCAATCTCGAAGGGTCTGGGGTGTCTCATCCCCACTGCCTTCAGAGGACCCTTTACACCATCAGGCTTTTTGGGCAGCAGTTCCTCTCCCTCAGGGAGATGTGTTTGCCTCAGGGGGGCTGGGATGAAAAGGGGTGTCGGTAAGATGGGAGACCTGCCTGTAATTTGCCCTCCTCATTACAGACTGAGCATCACTTCTGTTGAAGAGGTCAGTGACAATTTACAAACCTGATAATAGAGCCTTGTGATTCTCCTAGAAAATTATATGCCAGATCAAGACCTACTTTCAGCAAATAAATCTGAAAAAAATGTTAGGACCTGGAATTAGAACATAATCACAGTTTTGTTCAAAAGAAAAAACCCCTCCTGATCTGTTCTCATGCTGCCTGGATGGATGCTAAGGGAGCCATCGTGGTTTATTATGTTGCTGACCTCCTAATTAAAGAGGTTTTAAGAAAAAATTGACATAGAGGATGCTTTGTGGCTTATTCTGTGTGAGTCCCTGAATTGTCTTTGACAGGACTGAATGTAATACCTTTAAAAGTTCCATGGTGTATTTGGGATTGTGTGACTAATGCAAGGGCTTTGAGACTTGAATTTCACTTTCCTATGGACTTGTTTGACTTCCCTGTCTCCAATTTTTTTCTACCTCCAGAATTAGTTAAATAAACATGTTGTAAAGCTTAGTTAATATTTTAAATGTTTTAAAACCCCCGAGTGAAAAATAGAGGTCTGTGAAGGTATAATTTGAGAGCTTAAATTTCTCTCTGAGCGTAGTCCCAGTCACTGTTACAGGTGTGGGTGGAGGACTTAGGACTCATGGATTGCTTGGAGAGGGCACTCTAAAATACAAATAAAACACCAGTGGGCAGTAAACTTTTAAAAGTTCATAGAATAAGAAACAGAGTATGATCATCAAGAGCCACAAAGCATTTGTTGGTATTTTATTATTTTATTTTCTGAAGAAACAGTAGAATATAGGCAAGAATATGGGCTTCAGTCATATGAAAATATTTAATCAGACCTCGTGTTGTTGCAGTGGCTGTCTCATCCCTTTTAGGACTGGGATCCATAGGTTTGAAATAAGGAAAGCAGAACAATGCAAAGCAGCCCCCTCTGTGGGAATGCTGAGCATTATTCAAGCAGCAGGGAGGGACAGAAACTGCACTGGAAGTTTCCCCCCTTCAGCACAGCTCCTCAGTGCTACAGCAATAGTGAAATCATGGGGGTTTTGCCTGTCAGTTCAAAGGCAAAGAGATTGATTGCTTGCTAGGGCTGGATTACCCTGTAGTGAGATCTTAATGAAAGTTTCAGACTCCCTTGTATGTTTTTAAGATAGTGCCATAAACATTTCCTCTAACGTAGCCAACTGCAAAGAGCATCGCTTTGATTTACCTCCTTTAAAATAAATGTGTAATAATGTCTTATGTACGTGAGCAACACAAGCCAATGTCCCTATTGAAACACAACATTCTAGAGTTGTTATCTCTGCTTAGAAAAGATGGGAAATCAAGTCTGTCAGTGAAGGTTATTAACTGTTTAACTCCTGGAAGCCATCACATTGAAGTGATGCCACATCTCCCTTGAATTAATAAGGTAATGTGAGTTGATATACAACAGAGCAGTTCTCTTTTTCCTGGAGCATAAAGCTTGACTCATATAATCATTACCCATTAACAGACTTGTGCTCACAAAAATATGATATTTATAATTTCTCATCCCTGTCCATTAATTTGCTGCCTTAGGAACAAAGGGCATGAGGATCTGGACCCAGTGCTCGGTGTAACCCAGATGGCATTCTTTCCTTTGATCCAAGCAGCCTTCAGATTAAGTCCATCGAGAAATTCCTTACTCTCATCCACTGCTGGCATGTGAAGGGAAGGAGGTGCCACTTCAAAGGATTTGAGAGATGGGCAAATTGTTCTCTACATGAGCAGGGCCAGCATATGGTCTTCTGACAGGCTGTGAATTACCATAAAACATTACACAGGACATGTTATTGCCCTGATTTTCTCCAGGATTCTCTGAAATCTGTGTTCATCTTGTGCTCGTGAATTGGGATTTGTTTATAGTACTCCTAATTTTTTGCAGGGGAATATGCTAAGCAGACTTGGAATAAAGAGCCCAGTAAAGATGAAGCTATAAACAACATGACTTGAAGGTCATCTCCCCATCTTCCCTCTGTGAGAGACAATTAGATGGACTTTAAAAAATGCAGATGCCTATCACTTTGCTTAAAGCATTTTGCTTTATTATAATTGAGTGTGAAAGTCCTGAGAATTGTGAGGGACTGTTCTCACCTCAGAATTTTGCAATTGAAGTGTCAAAAACTTGTTGATGTTATCTGGTATTTTTCTTTTATAGTGAAAATGTTAGTGCCACAATTGCTGAGAAAGAAAAACCCTAGACCTGTAAAAGAAAACAATAACAGTCTTGTAAACAAGTGTCTGTATGATTGCTCTTGACATTTTAATTTGCCACTTGTTAAAAGTCCATTTTCTTGACCTGAAGAGCCCAAATTTGAATGAATTTGAGCATCTCACTGCAGCAAGATTGCTAAAACTACTTATAAACCGGCATAAATAATACTGGCCAAGAGGAGCTATTTCAAATACAATCATCTTCAAATAACAATATGGGTTTTTTGTATCAGTACGCTTGCAGAGCACGTTTCCAAACACATCTCTGTGTGGGTTCTCTTCACTCCTGCCTTACTGGGGTTAGTTTGCACAGCCTTGCTCCTGGCCAGCTTTCCATGGCAGGGTAAAGCGAGTCCCAGCCTGGTGTGCTCCCTGAGCCAGCCCAGCAGCTGGAAAACGCTCCTGACACTCTCTTTAATTTGCCCTGTTTCCAAGAGCATTATGGAGAGCTGTGCACTTTGGAAGAGCTGTCAGATGGCAGTTCAGGAAGTGACTCTGGGAGAGTGTCCCATGAATATGTATGAATTGAAAAGCAGCAGTGATGGCCCTGGAGCCTCGAATTCTCCAGCAGGTACTGCATGGAAGAGAAGCAGAAATAATTCACACCTTCAATACCTGCCGTGGTTCCATGTGGAAGGGATCACACAGGCTCTCTGCTGCTTCTATGATGACTCTGCACCTGGGTAATTCTTCAATTGTCATGTAAATTTTAGAGTAAGCAAATATAAAGTCCCAACATGTGTTTGACTTGCAGAAGATAAGCTTAATTTAACAGCACTTCACTCCTATACGGTAGGAAGATGTATTGTGATGGTAATGATGCTGTGTCTTCTCTCACCAGCTCTACTTCCTTGAGACTTCTGCCTTCGCCAGCTCTCTCTTCCATGGAGCAGGATTCACTAGAAGCTGTGAGATCACTTTTAATTACTGTGTGCCAGTGTAATAGCTTGGTTAATTGTGTTGTGCAAAGCTAAAGGAGAGCAAGATGTCTGTGTTGCCATTACTCACGTGGCACGTGAACCTGTGTGAGCTGTCTGTGTATGATTCATTTGAAATCCATAGTTCTTTAAGTGTACAGCAGAAAGTGTGATTTAAAGTCAAATTCATCCAGATACATTTAACAGTGCTTTAAAAAATTTATTACCAGCTGAACTGATAGCAAAATGGCCATACTGCTTATGATTTGGCTGGTATCCTGACTTTCTTGCTTTCCAGATTATTTTTGGATAGTTTGGCAAATCTGTACTTTCCGGCAGTTCAGCACATCTCCTCGTAATACAACATAAATTGAACTGTAAAAACTAATGGACTGGAATACATCAGGGCTTTAAAGACTTATGGCCAATTCTATATATTTTGTGCAGTGAAAGAGGCTCTCAGCCTCAGGTCTGTCATAGGAAAACCCGACCTGAAGTTGAAAAACTACCCAAGCTTTCCTGTAATGGCAGCCCGTCTGCACCAGGGAACGACCTGCCTCTTCTTGAAATGCAACACTTCCATGTACATTCTGATTTAAGCCCTGTTTTTGTGTTCCTCTTGCTGAATGTGCTGCACTGAGGAGAGGAAAGGAAAAAGGTACTGTTTCAGTGAGCAATTCAGCAGAGGAGGACAAGCAGCAGGGAGACCTTGCCAAGTTCCTCAAGTGGTCAGCAAGGGCTTCTGAAGCTGCCTTGGAGCCACCTTTGTTCTGCAGGAGCAGACTTTTCGGAGGTGGCAGATGTCTCCTCCTCTCCTCTGCTCCACTGCTCCTTAAAAGTGGGAGTGTGTCAGCATTAAAGAATGTCATCTCGCTGAGCCATAGCCTGCCCAAATGCCACCTTGGCTCTGCCTGTGCCTGGGGCTGGTCAGCCTTTCTCTGAGCGTGGTGCTTTGGTGGCAGTGTTTCCTTGGGCTGGGCCAACCTCTAGAGCTGGTGCTTTTGGCACTGTTTGTACATCCAGGGCACACTGGCCGTGCCCAACCTGTCACTTTTGGAAACCCTTTGACAGAACAAATGCTTCTAATTCCAACCCAGTATCAGCATATATCATATATCATTCCTTTATCTCAAAAACTGCGATAGACAAGAGAGTGAAAGAATTAACACTTCATTTTGGGGATGAAGTCATCTCCCTTTTATTGGACCTTTTCCTAGTGTCTTTGATACAAGCCCCATCTTGAGTGTTTTCTTCCCAGCCTTTTGCTACACATTTTATTGTCAGCAGTCCCAGCCATCTGCACCCCAAGGGAAGGAAGTCAGCTTGATGTCACTTATGTGGAAAATCAAGGAAAATGGCCCCTGACTAGAATAGGATGTCATCAGTTCAACAAGATCTAAATCTGCTGTCACAGTTACAAAGCAATATTTATTTTGCAGGGGAAGAAGGATAAATTTTTATTTTTGGGTGGTGGTGGTGAGCTGTTTCGTTGGTTTTTTTTGTTTTGTTTTTGTTTCTTTGCTTGTTTGTTTTTAACCAGAGCAGTTTCCAGAAGCACCAAAGGCATAAGTAGAAGCGTATATTATGTTCCCATAAGTGTAATAGAAGCTGTGAAATAGAAACCATGCTCTGCCAGTCCTTACAGGAGAGAAGCCCCTGTGCCCTGCACTCTGCAGCTCTGCACCCTCCTCTGCTGTGCCCAAGCCCTGCAGGGCCAGGGCCACCCCCATGCCCCAGGGCCAGGACTGGAGGCAGCTGGTCAGTGAGAGCCTGCCCTTCCATCCTGCCCCTTCCCAGCACCCCCAGCACGGCCCCTGGAGCACCCTCTGCCCCCAGGGCCAGGGGCTGAAGGGGTGCCCAATGCTTCCCAAGGAGCCTGTGCTTGTGTGAGTGCCATGAGCGTGCCCTGCCCTGTGCCTGAGAGCTTCAGTTTGTCCAGGAGGCTCGAGTTTGCCCAGCAGCCTCTCTTCAGCATAGCATTAATAGGATCACTCTTCTCTGCAGCAGCATTTTGAGTCCCAACGCTTGCTGGAAGCTCCAGATCCCTATGTGGAAGCAGCCAGGAGTCAGGGGTGTCACCGTTGTGGAGGGGACTGGCAGGTGGCATCAGGTGACGGAGGGGACTGGCAGGTGGCATTGGGTGACGGGACCCTCTGTGTCATTCTGGGAGTGCTTTGGGCTGTCTCTGCTCTCCCCCCTTGTCAGCAGCTCACCCACGGGCAGGGGAAATGCAGAAGCTCTTTCTTCCAAAGCATTTGTGTTCTTCAGTGCCATCTATCAAATGGTCTCTTCAGTGATGTGAAGCTCTGACTGTGAGCAGCATCCATGCTGCAGAGCACCCATGGAGCAGCTCTAGGTTTTAGCTGGTACAAAACCACGCTGCAGAGGGGAGTTAGCGATTTCCTTCCAGATCTGTGCATTCCTTGGGCTGGGAACCGAATTGTCTGAAGGTTGGAATGGCCCTCCCCTGAGTGTCACCCTAGCACAGCACACTCGAGCCTCAGCCCTCACAGACAAGGGAAGGAGGCACCAAAGAAGCGGAAATATTGCTTGTGTGTTCAACAAACACATTTAAACTAGGGGCACAGCAGGAATATTTTAATATCTGGTTTAATATCTTAATATACTTTGTGTATCTAATATTTTGTATTCAGTGTACCTGCCTTCTACTAAATGTTATGCTGGTTTAGAACACTAAATATAAATTGTGCAGTGTATTATAATACTAATACATTCTGAATTTATTAGTTCTCAGTCTATCCTCTGAGAAGCTGACAATGAATATTAAGTAAAACTGCTGTCACAAAAGCATTTCACATCATAGTCTTGGATAACTTGTAATATACTGAATATTTTGCATTTAATGAAAAATCATTGGGTTGCATCTCATAGTTTAGAAATGAGTTTTGAACCAAGATAGCCAAGGCATTAAATGACTTTATGTCAGTAAGCACATATGGGTGTTTTTGGGGAACTTCTTTATTTGGTGCAATTCAGACATAACTAATATCTATGAAAATGACTCGTGCAATGAGCTGTTACTATTTCAGGAATTCTTTTCTTTGTCTTTATGGTCCATAGATTTGTCTCACTTTTAGTTTGTTTTTTTTTGGTGTGTAAATAATTCAAATTATTCTTTTCATTTTAATATGATCTAATCAGTATGTATCATGCATTTTAATGTAATAACAGTTTCTAATTATTTAGAACCATTATTAGTTTTCTGAAATTCATGGGAATTAAATCAGGATGATTGTAGTTCCCTCTAGCATAGCCACAGAAGTTCTTAGCACTTACATGCAATTTTTAAACTTGATTTTCTTAAAGTGTTTTGCAGCCTTGAAACTAAAAAGTGTTCCATTTCAAGATTTTGTCTTAATTTTTGGGAATTCATTAGAGTGCTGTTGCTTCGTACCAGTCTGATTGCAAAGAATGGCTTTTGACTTTTCTTTAACAAGGGCTCCGCGCTTCAAGAATTATTTATTTCACGATTGTCCATCCCTACTTCACCCCACCTGTTCTTCCTTTTTGTGATTTTAAATTCCATGTTTGGTAAGGTGGAATGTGGGAGACTAAGGACCAGATTTTTTGGTGAAGTTCAGGTGGAAAAGTCACATAACCTGAACTGTGAAGTCCTGTTTATCTGCAAAGGCAGGTTTTCCCACAAATTGTGTGCCTTTGCTCTGGCCAAGAAATGCTGTCCTTGGTATATGAAGTTTTTTTCTCAAAATCATCTTCATTTTGAAAAGAAAAAATTAAAAAACTGTAATTTTCCAAGAATCCTAAGGAAATGAAATTTTCCATTCTTTCTTATTCTCAGTTGGATCTGCATGTAACAAATTATTAGCATTTCCGTGTTCATTGCAGAGCACGAGAATATTGTAAATGTGAAAAAATGGTAGAAGATCAAGAATTTATGGAAGAAAACCCTTTTCCAGATTGTAAAGCACAGGGAACCGGTGACTGCAGAAGGCCACGAGCTGAAAATTAGTAGAGATGGGAAACTATTCTGGGGAGATGTTGCTGTGCACTTGTCACTGCCTGGAATGATTCCTTCCCAGGGCCAGGATGGAGCTGCAGCCCAGCACAGCCTTCCCAGGAGCACAGGCTGGGCACGGGTGGGTGGAGGGCTGTGGGCTGGCGCTTCCACCAGCAGGAAGAGTTGGGAAGCTGATTTTGCAGCAGGAAAGTCTAAAACTGAAGGGCAGCTGTAATGGATCGACCTTTCCCGTGGCCCTGAGGAGACAGACTTTGTGCAGCCAGCTGAAATGTGGGGCTGGAACGGTGGAGGATTTAGGATTAGGATTTGGTATTTAGGAACTGGAGGGGTGCGAGATCCGACTGGAGAAGCAAAGAGTTTATTAGTGACTTTACAGGATTTATGTGTATTACTGTACAGCTGAAAACAAATGACTTTCACCCACGTTATCTAGCCTTGGATGCCCCTGGTTTGACTTGGAAAGCTGGGGGATTGAGCAGCCGTGTGAAGGCCACGTCCTGAGCAAGTCAAACACCCAGTGTGCAGCCCCCATGGGAGCTGCAGTGCCTCAGAGCACTTTTGAGAGCATTAAGCTACAAGAATTTAGGGCCCCCAAATAAGATCTATATGATTGACTTAACAGAATTGAAACCCAGCACTGGATTAATGAAATAATTTGGTTTGCCCTCACTGGAGTCCTTCTGTAGAAAGCCCTTTGGAGGTTCTGTGCTCAGACTTCCACCCCAGAATGATTCTCCTTCATTTCCATGACTGTAGCAGAATTCACAGTCCCAGGACAATAACTTAATAGTAGTTTGTGTAATGTACTTTGGATGTGGTCAGAATTGACACAGACTCAATTCATCAGCGCTGTTTTTCATTTGTAACAGCCTGGAGCTTTGGGGATTTCAGAAGAATTTGCTTTAGCTTTCTTTTTCATTTGAATGTATTCGCAGCTGAGGGAAATTTCAAGAGCCAGAAGCATCGTCATATAAATGAATGGGCTGATCCCTGGCCTGACACAGCTTTGGGGCAAACTTGTTCAACCCTGGCAATACAGGTGTGCCTCTTGCTTCTCATTTCCCAGCTTAATAATGAGAATCTTTGAGGTCATAATTTACAAATGCAAGACACTGATCAGGGTTAGCTGTTTTAATTAGATTAATAACACATTAATATGCTTTGTATGCTTTTCATAGAAAAACTTGGCTTATTTCATTGCTTCAGGAAACACGAGGGATTTCTTTTTCCCTTAAGACAGTGCTGTGTGCATGTGCTGGGAATGTGAATCTGTGGGGTGAGGCTGGCAGGTTTGTCAGGCTCTGGGAGAGCTCTGGTGGCTGCCTCAGGTTTGAGCCCTGTCAGCCTCTCCTTGCCCTGTGTTTTTTGGCACTGGGTTCTTTTGCATGAGCGAGGGATACACCATGATCCAGGTATTCCACCACAGAGGTGCATTTTGGGGACAGGGGCACTCTGCTTTGTGAATTTTTTCATGTGGATCAGAGAATTTCCCTGTTTTCCAGGATGGCTGGTGGCCCAGGTGGATCTGTTGAGCATCACCATCTGACCAGACCTGGGCAAGTCCCAGGGGTCCCTGTACTGTGCACGTCTGAGGTTTCAGCCAACAGGCTGATTTCCTTCTGGATGCTTCACCTCTACACCCTTCCCTCCTACACACCTCAGTTTGCAGGGCTTGGACCAAAGCAGGAGGGAGGGCAGGTGCCTCAGTGAGGGCCTTTTTGGTTTAGAGAGAGTGGGGAGCTTAATCAGATTGTTAGAAATCATCTTCAAAACGTCTGTGCAGGAACAGCCTTTGTGCTACAGGAATGTAAATTTCTATTTATTCATGCAGTTTGTTACCATGTCAGTCCTCGAAATGCCAAGGTAGGGTGGGCTGACTTTAAATCTTCACCAAAGTTTTAGAAATTACTTAGTTTGTTGTGCTTATAGGCTTTCTATATATGTAGAAAAACACAAAGATGTTGCCAGCTGCATTTCTTTCAGAACTCTGCTGCATCTCCTTGTACAGTTTTTCCAAAGCTATGTGGCATCAGCTCCTCTCACATGGAAGTCCATTAGACTTTGAACAATGCAGAGCATTTTTAAGTCCTATTCATTCCCAGAGAAAGCTGCTTTGCTGATAGCATCCTGTTTTCGAGCCTGAAGTAATTTCATTGCATAACCTGTCACTTAATGGCTACAATTAGCTGAATGAAATTTCCCACAATGGCTGGAGTTAAAGTTCTAATGATTTTGCTCCTGGCAAAACGCATACTTTCCCCCTAAGATCCCATAGTTGATTATTAAAAACCTAAGGCATCATTTAGTCTTCCCTGCTCATCTCTATCATAAAGAAAAATAACATTACATATGTTTACTGCTGTCACCTGCTTCCTTCCCACAATACATGTGTTCTGCAGGATATTAAAAAATCTATGATGCACAAGTGAGTCGTAACAAGAAAAGCAATTACATCTCTATCTTTATTCAGAGCACATAAGGTATTGGGCTGTTCAGACAAGGATATGACATTTTCAGGCAGATAGTGTTATTGTTCCACACACTGCAGTTTAGGATTTTTAATAAGAGATTTCTCTTGAAAGCCTTTCTAAAATTTTTTTACATCCGTTCAGCTGAGCATTCATGTGTGAAGGTCCAATGCAGGTGAAGAACAGGGTTGCCCAGAGCAGGAACTGCTCCTGTCCTGTAAAAGGCAAGTTCTTGGATTTTGGGGCTGTTTTTTGCACTGTCCTGTGCAGAGATGGAGTCAGTGCTGGGGCTGTTAATGCAGGGAGAGTTTCTTTATCACTGGGCTGTGCTCTCACACTGTCATCATCCAGATTTCCTTCACCATTTGGAAGTGTCAGGAATAGGGGATTATATATGGGAAAACTATCCAAACATTATGTTCAGGTACAAACATGATCATCTGAGAGGGACAGGGTTCATGTCATTGGACTCAGCCCCTTCAGCTCTTAAGACAGCGGAATCAAGGAAGACCAAGAGCTCCCAGCAGAAGCACATCTGAACCTCTGTTGAATTTGAAGAGTTCAAATGCAGCTCCCCCAAAAGGCCAGTGGGAGTGGAGGGGCTGCTGAGTACTTCAGCTCTCCAGTCTGGGGAACGTGAGCCAGAAAAGGACTGAAGTGCTCTCTGCTTTGTGCTGACCAGCTGCAGTCCTGACATGGGTGCCTGCAGGAGCAGGGAGGGCACTGGAGGGCTGTGCATGCCATTTTTCCATTAAGGGAAGCGTTTTTGGAGCTCTTTCTGCTGTCACCTTCCTCAGGTCACAAGAGTGTTGTGTGGCTCTTGGCCATGTGGTTTTCTCTGTCAGGAAACTTGACTGTCCCTGTGTGGTACCATGAGGAAGATGCTATGGCATAATTTTCTTCTGTGCTGTTCCTCTGCATCATGTGCATATCTTTGTAGTGAGGAGTCCTGGGGCCTGAGAAGGCAAACAGAAGAGCTGCCTTTCAGTTCTGGAGTCTCTACCTGACCATTTATTCATTATCTCAGCTGGGCATTTTCTTTTTTAGAGGGCTAATATTTTACTTGCAGAAAAACCCTTTTGCAAGACAAACCTGAAGGTTCTGCAAGACAGTGCAGATGTATTTTTGCTAAATTTTTAAGGTTTGTTTTCAGTGGCCAGAGGAGACTGAACAAAGGGGCCTGTGCAAAGTATATCTATTGACAAACACCAGGACAATATTTTTAAATTATTGTTGAAAAAACTCTTCAGATTATTTTGATATTCACTCACATGGCTATCAGAAACCAGTGGGGCCAATTCTCAAGTGTTCCTTCAGTCCCCCAAGGACTGGCAGAGACATTTAGAAGTGTTTTGTTTTGTTACTCTGATGCACCAGCCAAGCAGTCTAAGAGGGAAGCCAGAGTTTTTATATATGTGTGGGTCAGTGCAGGTTAAGCCGTCAGAGTCTGCTTCTGAACTGCATCATTACTTACAGCACCGAGTGTTATGGAGTGTTGGCTAAAATTGTTGTTAGATGTTGGATTAATAGCAGAAGCTAAAGTTGCTAGTTTATCATGCAGACGTTAATGGCTTGGTGGGATCATATTTAAAACTATATGTGGATATAAAAAGAATGTTTCTGTGCTTTTTATGCAGTTTTCATGCAGCCTGTAGAGATTGGACTGTGCTGCTCCCCAAATGGGGGAATGACATGGACAAAACTCAAAACTAAACAGAACTTGCTTAAATGGTGGGGTTACATATAGGCATTGACTTCAGAAGCGGAGAGTGTTGAAAAAAAGGGCCTGTATGTATATTTTGCCCTTTACAGATAAGCAAACTAAATCCCTTGTTGCAAGCAGGTTTTTGGTTGCTTGCTCTTGGAAGGAAAAAAAAATAAAAAAGGGGAAAATCAAGACCAACATCTGCTTGATTTATTCAGCCAAGAACTTGCCTTTCAAGCACAATTGCAGGAAAAAGCCCAAGTGCTAAGGTCGACAGGCGGCAGCAGCAGCACTTCCCAGTAGCTGTGTAGGTGTACTGGGATTTTAACAACACATAAATCTCTCTGTGAGGTCTCTGTTTTTGCCACATTCTAAGATTTTTGAAATGAAGAAACTGTGTTACACTTTCCCCTTGCAGCTCCCACTGCTGGATCCTGCATTTCTCAGATGCCTGGGGAGCCTCTCTTTGCTGGGTACCAGGCTGGGGGAAGCTCTCCTTGAACACCTGGGGCACCACAACTCTCTGTGACTGCTGTTCAGAACAGGGAAAGGAAAACAGGCTTGTCCCCAAGTATAAAATGCTGTGGAATTGCCCTTTTGCTTTAAACTTTGCTACTCATTGTTTTTCATGGAGGCCAATGTGTTCTAGCCTTTGCTGGGTGGTTGGTAAGCACAGGGTGGGTAGCACAGAACCCTGTGGGGAACGTGCTGGGAACTGGCTGGTGTCATTTTGGGAAGCCATATAAGAGCTCCCCAGTGACACCGGGGTGCTGCTGGTGTGAAACACCCTGACTTGTGGCCATTTCAGCACTTTAGACTGTCCCTGAGGGCATTGCAGCTTGTTCCCACTTTTGTGTTTAAAACATCTTGCATGACGTGAACATAAACTACGAGTTACTAACTTCCCTCTTCTTCCCATAAAGCCCCAGCAAGTGATGGAAGCACTGGGGTTTTAATGGCCTTGCCAGCTGGTGTTGCTCATAAAACATCTCTGTCTGACCTGCAGTAGCAGCTCAGGCCCTGCTCGTGCTGCAGAGGAGCCGAATTTTGCAGGTGCCACATTCCCCAACAGGCTCTCGCTGGTTGGGGATGGATGTTCCCAAGAGCTGAATTAGAGGAATCCATCTCTCCAGACCTTTAAATATTTGTGGATAACAAACTTCTGTCAGGTGCTGATTTTTTCTGCTTTTTGGGTTGTTGTACAGCCTTGCTAAAAGTATTTTCTATAGAATAATAACAACAAAAGACCATGGTCTGATGGTGAGATGACTGTGGTGACCTTATCTATCTCTTGACTACTGCCCTTGGAGCAGTCTGAATCTCCTCTCAGTGATGCAATGACAATTTTAAATTGGCTCCACCCTCTGAGTTCACAGTTTAGTGAGCTACTGGTGGTACAGAGAGAATACTGAGAGTAAGTGATGCCAACCTCGGAGCCATAAGGAGACCATTTATATCAACAAAATAACTATTAATGTAGAATTGCCTTATAAGAATAATTTATGAATTTAATTTAGCTTTTCTGAAATTTTAATTAACAAGAAACTAGTCTATACATGTTTAATGCTAGTCTAATGTCTATAAATCATGTAGGTGTATTTGTTTTAGGATGTTGTGAAGACTTGATTTTGAAACAAAACTGTCTCTTCATCAAGTACTATATTGATAATTCATGCAAATATAAAGATGTTGTCTTTGGGGATGAATTCAGACAGGTGGATCTAGGAAGGAGAAAATACTGTATTAAAATGGCCTGATATCTGCCATATCCATTAGTGAATTGGAAACTTATTTTGCATGTGAAAAAACATGAATGTTTTTTCAAGTCTGCACCAAACTTATTCATACTGAACACACACAAAAGCAGTTCTGGGCACTAAACCCTATAGTTTGCATTTTTCTCCAAATTTTAATCAAAATTCAGCTCAAACAATTTATCTTGCCTGAGACTTCTACCTCAAGTCTTGTTAAAAGGGTAGAAAAATGAAACAAAAATTTCATCATCGATCCTCTGGGAGACCTTTCTTCACACAGCCTTCACAGGAGCCTAAAATAGAAAAGAGGTCATTAAACATGTTAACTAATACAAAAAACGGAGGCTGGAAGGGTAGGGGACAGAGAAGCTACAACGGCAGTGGACATTTTGTTGATTTTTAATGACGTACTTTCCTGATCCACCAGGGACACGCTGTGGGTACCATCCATGCCCAGGGGAGCTGCTCCCAAGGCTGCTGGAGCGTGGCTGTGGTGCAGTTTGGATAGCTCAGGGTATGCCAATGTGCCACCCTTGGGCCAGCTCAGCCCTGGGTTTGGTACCTCTCTCTGTTCTTTGTTAGTGACAAAGACAGGGATGGAGGTTTCACTGTGATGCTGATGCTGACAGATTTGTAGCTGTGAGGAAATTGCTGCCCTTAAGAATTACAGTGCTGCCTTAAGAATCACAGAGCACTCAACAGGGAACACCAGAGAAGATGCAGACCCAGAGACAGCTCAGTAGTGTCTGAGTTTCCAGAACAGAAGTTCCTACAGCAGGGGCCACACAGGCACCCAAAGGTGCCTGCAAAGTGACTTTTGGGCATTAATTAAACAGACTCCACATTTAACTAAGCAAAGGGGGGTCCCTGGTCAGGGGCCAGTTGGGCACGAGTCAGCAGTGCCTGGAGCCAGGAGGGACATCCCTGTCCTGGGGGGCACCAGG
>JAWWEE010000018.1:1067974-1079011 GCA_035221455.1 Xenops minutus | reverse complement strand
CACAGCCCCAAGGCTGCCAGAGCTGCAGGAGGGTTTGGATGATGCTCTGGGGCACAGGGGGTGACTCTGGGGATGGTTCTGGGCAGGGCTGAGGGTTGGACTGGATGGTCCTGGT
The DNA here is from genome assembly GCA_035221455.1 of Xenops minutus. Taxonomy (NCBI): domain Eukaryota; kingdom Metazoa; phylum Chordata; class Aves; order Passeriformes; family Furnariidae; genus Xenops; species Xenops minutus. The sequence continues at coordinate 1,078,896 of JAWWEE010000018.1, read as the reverse complement.
GGGTCCCTTCCAGCTCAGGATATTCTCTGATTCAATGATATGGCAGAACATTTCCAGCAAGGTAAATTATGTTACAAAGTCTGGTCCTACTACAAAGCCCTGGCACCTGGTCTGCATCCCACTGGGGGGAAACCCCTCAGAAATCACATTAATGGGCTGAGCAACAGTCAGAAAGAGAACATCATTTATCACAGCAAGGAGTGGGGAATGCTGTCTCTGACTTCCTGCTGTTGCTCCATTTGCTCCAGTCTGTTGGTGCCTAAGTGGTGATCACTTGAGGCAATACATTAAAACTTGAAAGGAACAATAAATTTTACAATTAGGTTAGCAAACACGAGCAATGGTATTTCTCCCTGTTGATAATTACAAATCAATTATCTTATATGTTTTAAAAAATGATAACTCCCACCGTGTTTTTGCAAAGCAAATGTTCTCAGAAGGATGTGGGATCTTTAGGGCCAAGTGCTAGAACATGTGCAGTGGTAGCAACAGAAATGTTTCAACCCTGAAGCAATCCTTCTGTGAAAAATGTATTAAATTAAGGTCAGCTGGAGCAAACTGCTGCTAAACATGGTTAGTGTAAAAAAGAGAACATCTTAAAAACGGAGCTAATGGGACTGAATTTTTATGTCTAATGAGCTGAAGACCCAGGCTCTGGTACAATGTTTTATAATCTCTTTACTGTACTATAGGGGGTTTCTTCAATTCAGTTCCATGAGCAACGTTGCAAGTATGAAATAAACTCTTCCATAATAAACTCATGGCCACACTAGTCTGATTTCAGCAAATCATTATTCCTGTTACCAATGATGGTTGAGTGAGTTATTTGTACAGAGGAAGAGCTCTGAAATTACTCACTTTAGCACTATATGTGGGCTCTTAGAATTAACTGACAAATTATCACAGTAAGTCCATTCTCTAATATTGCAAATCTAACTGCAATAATGGAGAGATGAGCCAAGATGAATAGTTTCTGAAAAATAAACACCCATTTATTACGAAACAGTTACATGAGAAAGGCCTGAAAAGAGCATGGCTGGGTGGGTGAGTGGAGTGTGCTGGTCACCAGTCAGAGTTACAGGAGCTGCCTTATGATACAGGTCAGAGAGATATTTGATGTGTTCCTGAATATTTCCTAGCTTTTCACATGTGCACATGCCCCATTTCACCCGTGTTTAAAGTTTTGTTTGCCCTTCCAAGTGTGTTTGAGGTCCAGCTGCTCATGGTCTTGCTTATTCCTCCAGGTTTTTGCTGATGCTCCATTGTCAAGTTTCCTGAGGAGGTGCAGACAGCAGGTAACACAAGGTAGTGTCCCATTGCCATGCCTGTGATTAATCCAAGTGTGGTGTTTCTACTGGAATTTAAAGAGACAATGGGCAATGTGTTTAAAACCCCCAAACAAACAAAACCCATACACCAGCTTAATTTGTACATGCAAATATTGCGCTTGCAGGTGCAGACTCAATAATTGTGCATGGAAATAATCACAACCCATTTGCATGTATAATTTGTATATACAGCAATGGCATGTCCATATCTACTGGTGCAAGCACTTCTTTGGAACCCAGGTAATTACTGTTGCATTGGTTAATACCTGGAAGCTTTTCTCTTTTACAGTGTCTTTTTGCCCTCATGCATTTTGGGGTAACAGGAAGGGGGACAATTTTATGTGTGATATTCCTTCAGAAAAGGGAAAGGCTGTGTCTGAGAATCTCTTCATTTTCAGGAAAAAGGATGTGTGTGTGTATATATAGATATATATGTCTACAAGGAAGCACCATTTCCAAAGTATCTCCTGTTTTTGCTTGGGAAGTGAAAACAAAGAGCAAAGAGAAGGAAGCTCTGAAATGGAAGAGACAAAGAAGCCAAGCTGACAGGGAAAGGGGCTCAGTGAAACAGCAGCCCATTTCAGGATGTAAGCTGCTGATATTGCAGCTTCATGGCATTTCCCATCAACTATGACAGGCTTTATAGCAGCTCTAAATTAGAGTATGGAGCAAAGTACAAATGGTTAGAAAGTGAGTGTAGCAGGCAATTGCTGTAGAGCTTGGTGTCACTTTTAGTCCTGGTGAAGCCTAAATACTATATTACTGTCTGTTTTGTTGACAGCACCTGCAAAAGCTAACTGAGAAAAAAAAATCTTCACTTTTTCTCTGACACCAAAGTATTTTCTGTGCTAATTTTCCATGTTTTTCTTCAAAGGTGGGACATAAAACTCTACTTTCATACTGCAGCTTTCAACTCTGTGGTTATTGTCCAGTGATTAGAATTTGGGATTAAAACAAGTTAAAAATGTACCAAAGTGCTCTTTTGGCTCCTGTTGTGTCTGTACAAAAGGAATGTGTGTACTTTCATAATTTCTGCTGAGAAGTAATTTTAGATCTGCTCTGTGAGTGTGTCTGAGAGAAAGAATGGAAAATACAGATCTCCTTTAGTGCCCAATAGCATTCTATCTTTATACTTGGGATAGAATTGTGATATATTAAGTGGACCTTATACTAAAGACATTTATTTTCATAAGTTCTGCTGCATGGTAACCTTATGATTTATTTTCTTTTTGATTTGGAATGAAATTCTAATGTAATTAAATAGCATTTAGAATAAACTGTGGTGATCTGACACACAACATTTGGAATGAAGAGCACAACTGACCCTGTCAGAGCTGAGCTGAGCTGGGAACCGTGGGCAGCCTCCTAAAACCCTCTGGGAATGCACTTTGGGAACAGCAGAGGATTTGGTGTCCATAACACTGAAATAACCAGAGCCTGGATATAATTGCTCAGAATGTTGTTTCAAATGAGATCCACACGAAAGCACATCCCTTCCATGCTTGCTTTAAATCAAAATTTTTACACTAATTTTTAATTGCAGAAAGGGCTTATTTTGGTTACTATGGTTCTGAAGGATTATTTATGCAGCTGATGTCCAAAATCAGTTAATCCCTTTAATATCCTTTTTTTCTGATGTGCACAACTTGTAGTCAAACAGCATCTTTCATTGTTGTGTTGTGGAGAGAAGGGGGATCTGTCAGACAGAGATTTGAATCTTGGTGGGGAAACCTTTCTCTGTAGAGTTAGACCTGACTTGTTCAGGGGCCTAAGGATATCCTTTAGGCCCATGTGTGGTGTGTGCTCTTGCCTTTTAATGAGTGTTTAAACCTCAGTTGTCTTAGAAGACTCTGGTGAGCCTTCCTGGGCATGGTAACACTTTTCTGTTTCTTGGCTTTAAATGTGGGCAGGTTCATGGATTAGGTGAGAAAGGTCTCTTTATGTAATTTCACTGACGTATTTCTCTCTATATTATTAAGTTTCTGTGCCTACTGCATTTTATTGACTACATAAAGTACAAAATCTGGTAAACTTTATGATCCAGCACAGAGTCAGAAACATGAAATGAATGGGGCTGGTTCGGAGCTCAGAGCACAGAGGGACTGATGGCAAACCTGGAAGAACAGAATTCACTTTAAAAGACCTTTCCATTAGAGTATGGGAAAATCTACAAAGTTTGTCATGGTGAGGAATTTCACTCTAATTCCCTCTTTCTGGGACTATTGGTTGCAGGCTCCCATCCTGATCTTGCTGTGCCAGCTGAAGTTGCAGTGAAGAGCTCAGGGTTTGGAGCAGTGTGTGGTGTGAGGAGACACAGTGCAGGTACAGGGAGCAATGGGCAGTGTTTTTGCAGCCTCTGTTCTGTGCACTTGAAATTCTATATGGGTGGATTCAACTTTTTAATGGATTCCTCATCGTTATGGTAAAGTGTGTGCAGGTCCCCTGGAGTTTCCGCTCAGGAAGTGTAGCAGACATCCAAAATGAGCCAGCTGGACAGTTTGGCCATTCATCTTTTTCTGTGTGACTTCAGCTGAACAGAAGTGATGAGTTGTACACAAAATAAAATGTAAGGGTTTATTTGTGTTAGTCTCAGAGGTAAAAAGCCATCTCTGCCAGCATCTTGGTAAGAACAGACCCCTTATTTTTCAAATAGGAGAATGAGTCCCTGGGGATAGCAAACATGAGGAGGAGGGATGTGAGCAGCCCTCCTTCCCTTGGGGATGCAAGAGCTCTCCCAGCATGTGTTCCCAGCACCGTGTTTGGTGGAGGAGAACCCCTGCCTGGCACTCTGGCACAGCAAAGCACAATAAGATTACATACAGAGAGCTTAAACTAATACGAGGCAGAAAGCTGATTATGGGCTCTGTTAATTCACTGGATTCAAATCCAAATGTCTTAGAAGCCAGAAGACCTGCTGGGTTTAATAGTATGGATTACACTGAAGATTATTTCTAGCAGTATATATACAGCCAGGATCTGTTCTAGGGATGCCCACTTTGTCATTTCTAGAGAAATGACAGCTAACTCCAGGAACAGTTCTGTTATGTATCTGCTCAGCCTGACAGGAACAACAATAAAAGTGTGTGTGTTTGGGTTGGTTGGTTGTTTCTTTCCAAGTGAACATGGGATTTACAAAAATCACATCCAGGGCTGTGCAGTGAAGTGGAGCAGCACAAGCAGAGCCTGTGTGCAGAACATGCACCTGCTGAGGGAGCTGAGCACTGTGGTGACACAGGAGGTATCAACAGGACATGAGCAAGACTGCTCCTGCCTCAGAGCTCCATAATCAGTAGAGTTGGCTAATTCAGCTTGCCAAGGGGATCTGTGGTTTTAAAACTGGCATAGTTTTTGGTGTGGGGAGCAAAAGGAGTCCTGAGAACTGTTAATGTAATTTCTCATGGACTTCCTTGAGGGCAGTCAGTTGTACCCATTGCTTTGTTTTTCTCTCCACTGACAACCATTTCTTTGTACTAAGGAAGACTCTTGAAAATACAAGTTTGATGACCTCTTCTGACTCCCAGTCATATTCCATTTCTTGCTTTTAACAGAGAAATTCATTACCCTTATAGTAAAGATATAAAGAATAACTAGCAGCTTTTTGGAATTAGGCAGCAGTCTTATATTAGATCTTAGATGGCACTTTTAACATGCTTTATATGCTTTGATGTTTTATTTTATTTAATATTGTAGGATGCCCCAAGGTGCTTTAACCTGAAGTCTGCTATAAAAATAAAGTGATGGATTAAATTCTTCCCAGGAGCATTTTGGGAAAACTAGTCTATCAGGTCATCAGTACATGGGGCCAATAGTTAAAATACACAGCAAAAGCAGTTTCAATAACCTACTAAAAATGAGTCATTTATTCTGGCTTATCCCTCGCACTGTGTAAAGAGAGTTCTGGAAACCACCACAGCTCCTCTTCCCAAAACTGAGCTTGGGGATGTTCTGCCTCCCAAAGTGAGGGGCCTGGTACAGAGGGAGAAGAAAGTTAAAAGCAGAAGGGAACTCTGACTCCTTCACAGCCAGGAACTGTGCCAATTATTGGACTTTAATTTTTCATACGCAAATTGGAGCAAAAGGTGTTGAAGAAGCAGCAATGCAAGGACTGGGTGAGGATGAGGTTTAACCCCAGCACCCCCAAGCACACACAGCCCCCACCAGTGGGACTGGGAAGAGAACTGGGAGATAGAAACTCATGGATTGAAGTTTAATAGGGAAAGCAAAAGCTGTGCACACAAGGGAAACAGAACAAAGAATTCACTCATTCCCATGGCTGGGCAGGTGTTCAGCAGGTGACTTGGGAAGACAAACCCCACCACTCCAAATGTCCTTCCTTCCTCCTTCTCCCCCACTGGTATCCCAAGAACGATGTCTCATGGTCTGGAATATCCCTGTGCTCAGCTGGGGTCACCTGTCCCCCTGTGTCCCCTCCCAGCCTCCCCACCCCAGGAAAGGCCTTGGCTCTGTGCAGTCTCTGCTCAGCCATAGCATAAACACCTCTATTATCATCTCAAAGCAGAGCCCCATACCAGCCACTGGGAAGAAAATTCACCCTACCCCAGCCCAAACCAGCCCAAACACGAAAGCCTAAATGATGCTGTGAATCCAGAGTTATCTTTTCAGGCGGTTTTGCTGGATTTCCCCCACCCAGCTGCCTCCAGAGCAGTTCCTCAGGTGACTGAAGCACTGCTCTCTTCTCTAGTGCTCCTGAGCCCTTCCAGGTCGGGCTGGGAGCTCAGGAGCTGCTCCCAGCAGGGACAGGCTGTACACAGCCCCGTGTGCCTCAAGTCCAAGAGTGCCTTTGGACTGGCACTGCACTCTAAGAGCAGCTCCATCCTCCTGGGAGCTCCCTAAATACCTGCCCTCCTGGGACAGAGGGCACGATGGGTTTGCTTAGTACATCCCAGCCCTGTCCCCCTGGAGATTCCACTGGGAAAGGGTACTGGAGATTTAGCTTTCCCTAAAGGGGATGTTTCCAGGTATGGTGAAGTGCAGATAATTTAGAGAAATAGGTGTCTTTTTAATAATTTCTGTAAATCTGAATAAAACAGAATATTCTGAGCCCTACATTGAGAAAGAAAATAGTCCAACTGGCCAAACCCCAACCCTGAACAGAGATTGTTTTGTTGTACTTTTACAATTAAGATATGATTTCCTCCTTCTTATCTTAAGGAAAAATAAGCATTCATGCCATCCCTAGTTATTAAGATCCCTAACTGCTGCCATTGTTGTATAGCCTTTTATACCCTCAAAATAAAAATGGGAGATGGAGCATTTGTAAGTGCTTTAATAACTGGTTGTCACTTGCTAAAGAATGGACACCAAGGATATCAGCTATTCATATGCAGAACCACTCAAAAGCTGAAGAATGTATAGCTGTTATTAATTTCAAAGGAAAAATCTGAATTTACTGAGTGGTAATGGAACCAGCTTTGTGGTGTGCAGGAAACAGGGGTTTACTGTGGGGGTACAGTCTCAGCTTTGGGCAGAAACACTCATACTCTGTCCTCTTTAAACAAGTTTCTCCTCCATTCCATGTTTGGGTCACATGGTTGTGTAGGTGGACATAAAGCATGTTTTAAAAATTAAAGGTTATCATATTCACAGAAACTCACTGAGCCACAATGCCAACTGACTTCTGTTATCTTAATTCTCAAATCAGTTTGGTAACATCATCTTAAAAAATTCACTTTGATTTTTTGCTTATATATATGGTTACAAACACCTATATATGTATAAATAACTATTAGTATTAGGTTATACTCTAATAAAAGCCTCCTGAAGGCTTAAAAATTCAAATTAGCTATTCTTTTCTTATGAGAAAGCATTTGTCTCTTGATATCTGAATGTTTCATTAACAGTGTGTGAATTTGCTCCTTTGAATTTCCTTTAAAAAAAAGATCTACAATGTGGAACACTTTGGAACAAGCTTTGTTTGGTTTTACAAGGTTGTTAGCGCATTGTGAAATATCACAACATATTAACTTCTTTTCTCTGGCTCACTCTCTTTAAGGTAATAGGACAAAAGGCAGCACAGGCTGAACTTTAAGTGCATGATATATTTTAACCTCATTTTTCCTATGAGTGGTAGCTATCAGCAGTGCCCAGTGCAGAAAGTGATGCAGTAGCTCATTTTGAATTCTCAGAGGGTGGTTGGCAGTGATTTGCTTTCTGCTTTACCATCCAAACATCACAAACTATGATTCTGATTTTGCTTGCAGGGTCCTGCTTTAGGAAACAGCCTCTCCCAGGGGCAGGCAGTGAGCTCTGGGTGCTGTAATTGTGGGAGGACAGCGTGGCAAAGCCTGTTGGCAGCTGTCTGTCCATCGATCCAGAAACGAAGCAAGGGCTGGAAAACAAGAACAACTGTCAAAGCCTAAATGGCTCCTCGAACACACAGGATAAGATCCAGAGATAGTGGTAACTTCTAAAGCAGGACCTGCAGATTCCTCTCAGGCAGGAATATGTGGAGTGGCAGAGCTCATCTCTGCTCTCCCAGTGTGGAGATTCTCTGAGGTTTTGTGTCTCTGTGTATGGCATTACTTTTAGAGCTCTTACTCTGGTATCTGTAGCCCTGGTTGGACTTTTAGCTACAATATTTATTGGAATTCATCTACATGGAATGAAATGCAAATTGTACAAGCTGGATGTTGGTCCCTTGGGAAAGCAGGGAGAGATGCAGAATTAGCAGATCCAGTTGCTTATGTTTAAGCATCCCACTCTCTTAACTCGCACAGTGACGGTGATGTACCGTGGGGATTCTTGTAGGGGAGTCTGTCATTGCCAGGTGCTGGGAAGGATGGGAAATATGCTGACAAGGAGATGCAGATTTGCATATTGGCTTTGCAATCCCATATTTTCCAGGTTTCCTTTCAGTTCCTTTGTTACATTTGACCAGGAGGGACAAAAGACTCCTGTAGCACCTGCATGACAAAGGACCTTGGCGTGAGTGTGCAGCAACAAGTGAATAATTTACAGGAAAATGCAAAGAAACAATTTTTTTGCTGCTGCTTTCTCTGTTCTAGTCAGAGACTCTGCAATGTCTCCATATTTATTGCTTGTTTTAATATACATTATTTAGCGTTTTTCCTGACCTTCATTCTTTGCTCTGAACCTTGTTGCTTAATTTTGGACACAAACACCTCCCCCAAAGCTGTAAAATGTGGCTTTGAAAGTTTGTGGGTGTGAGGGCTCAGATACTGTGGTGGGAAGGGTAGGCCAAGAGACCTCTCATATTTCAAAGGCTTTTGAAGGATCAAGCAAAGTCAACTTGGACATCTCCACTTTGTCACTGCAAGTTCATGGATTATACACAGGACTGAACAGAGATGTGCCATCATTAATCAAGTGGGTCAGGAATATTTCCCTGTTTGACTGTCTGGTGCCCCACCTTTTGTTTGGGAAGAAACATTCCCAGGCTCCTCTTTCCCAGTTATTCCTCAGCTTTTCCTATCTGGAGATCATTAAGTCTGTTCCATCAGTGATGCATCCTTATGTCAATCCAGCTGCAGCAGTGTGAGTGAGTTAGGAGACCTTAAATCTTAGTGAAATCCCTCTGTCCACTCACCCTTAGGCAGTACAGCTTTTCATGTTTAATACAGGGAAAACTGCAGCTTTATATTTCACCTCCTTGAAGAAAGCATTTGAATTCCTAAATAAGTGCTATGTTTGAGGCATTGCAAACATAATCAATGCCTTCTCTTCAGAACAGTTGTGGATTCTGTTTCACCTTCGCACTGAATTTGGGAATTAGAGTGCTTCAGGGGTGAGTGGATGGCTGCGATTTGGCTTTCTGCATTCTGCAAGAGCATTTTTATGACAGCCATTTATCCAAATGGGCCGAGACATATCACAGGCTCATGTAAGTGCTGCTGATGCTCGAGCCTTGTCAGGTTTGTGCCTCCTGATCTTCACTACAAAGAAATACTGAAAACATGTCAGTTTATCACTTTGAGGAATTAATTTGTCATCCAGGATGTTTTTAATCTCTGAGAACATAACCATTTCCGAATTGTTTGTTTTATAACTCTGCTCTGAAGGAGAGATGTTACCTGCTTTGATGTGCCTGTTGCTCTCACCACAGGCAAAAAAATAACTCATGAGTGAGCAAAGTATTGAGAGGGTCAGAGGGTCCTGAGTGCTCGGCTCAGGGAGGTGTCACTGTGACCAGAGTGGTGGGCATAGAGAGACCAGGGCAATGGGCACAGAGTGACCAGACCAATGGACACACAGTGACCAGAGGGGTGGACACACAGTGACCAAAGCAGTGGTCACACTGTGGTCAGAGCAGAGGTCACACAGTGAACAGAACAACAGACACACAGGGACCTGGGACAGTGGACACACAGTGACCAGAGCAGAGGTCACACTGTGCCCAGAGCAATGGACACACAGTGACCAGGGCAGTGGCATGCAGTGACCAGAGGGGAGGACACACTGTGACCAGAGGGGAGGACACACTGTGACCAGAGGGGAGGACACACTGTGACCAGTGGGGTGGACACACTGTGACCAGAGGGGAGAACACACTGTGACCAGAGGGGAGGACACACAGTGACCAGTGGGGTGGACACACTGTGACCAGAGGGGAGGACACACAGTGACCAGAGGGGAGGACACACAGTGACCAGAGGGGTGGACACACTGTGACCAGAGGGGAGGACACACTGTGGCCAGGGCAGTGACACGCAGTGACCAGAGGGGTGGACACACAGTGACCAGAGGGGTGGACACACAGTGACCAGAGGGGAGGACACAAAGTGACCAGAGGGGTGGACACACAGTGACCAGAGGGCAGTGACACACTTTGGCCAGGGCAGTGACACACAGTGACCAGGGTAGAGGCCACACAGTGACCAGAGCAGAGGTCACACTTTGGCCAGGGCAGAGGTCACACTTTGGCCAGGGCAGTGACACACAGTGACCCAGGCAGAGGTGACACTGTGGCCATGCTGATGCCATCTCAAGCTCCTTCCCACCATCCCCACCATGTCCCCTGTGTGTGTGCATGGGACAGGCCCTGGTTGGGTTCTGGGGAAACACCAGGGTGTCTCTTGGAGGGTGTGCCGAGTGTTCCTGCGGGGCTGAGGGCAGGCATTTCTCCCAGCAGAAATCCCGTGTTATGAAAGAACATTTTGGGCCATTGGTTTTTGGCAGGTCGCTCTGATCTTTGCTTTCCTTTCCTGTTCCTGCTTGGGAAACGAGGCAGGAGAGACATCACTACTGCAAACTTAGTTCCTGTAAGTATGGGAATTTTTTTCTGAGAGAAATAATTTCACAACTCTTCTGTTCTTCATTTTCTGTCCAAAACTAAAAGTCCATTTGAAAAGTTACTGGTATATTTTCCCTCAGTGTCAGTACTTATTGTCTGAAGGTATTCAAATGGAAAATCCTCGATGCCTCTGTTCTCTTTGCACCTGCTCTGCCTGGGTATATTGTGGATCTTGATTTCACCAGTACCTTGAGCACAGGTATTTTTAAAGATTTTTTTCAATTTCCTTTTTTCTTTCCTTTCCTTTTTTTCTTTCCCTTTCCCTTTCCCTTTCCCTTTCCCTTTCCCTTTCCCTTTCCCTTTCCCTTTCCCTTTCCCTTTCC
>JAWWEE010000018.1:1029923-1052302 GCA_035221455.1 Xenops minutus | reverse complement strand
CTCCTTCTCCTTCTCCTTCTCCTTCTCCTTCTCCTTCTCCTTCTCCTCCTCCTTCTCCTCCTCATCCTCCTCCTCCTCCTCCTCCTCCTGCTCCCCCAGCAGTGCTGGCACGCATGGGCAGCTCTGGAGTGGTGGCTGAGCTCCCTGTCTGTGCCAGGCACAGGAGGCTCCAGGAGCTGTGATGGGAGATGCTCAGGCTCTGACCCACCCTGAACTGCAGCAGCCAGCAGGGAATGCTCAATATTCAGGGCCCTGTTCCATATTCAGGCTGTGACATGGGGGTTCCCACGCTCTGCAGGCTGGGAATGGCACAGCCATATGACAATTCTGCTTGGAGAGAAAGAAAAGGACTGTTTTCTTAACTCATAAAAATCACCCGACCCTGATGTAATTAGCAAGGGAAGAGCTCCTTTCAAGGGAGTGACTGTCTCCATAAATACAGGTCTCTTTTCCTGTGGGAAGGAGATGCCCAGAAACGCTCCCTCCTTTGTTCTTTCTACCTTTAAGAAATGTTGAGTCCATTGCAGCACTTCTGCTTCCTCTCCAGCCCCTCAGCACGGTGTTCCACAGTCAGTGACTGCTCCTGCTCCATCCCAGTCCTGCTCTGCTCCCTGATGGTGCTCTACTTGCAGTTCCCAGATTCTCTGGTTTGCTGACTGAGATGCAGAAATTCACTGCACTCAGAGACCTAATTACCCCTCATTATGCATGCATGAAAAGCCAAACAGACCCCAAAAATTAACACCGTTTCTCCCCCATGCATTTCCCTCCCCCATGTCTCGTCTCTCCCTCCTTGTCTTCAGTTATATTCATCCCTTCTGTGGTGTCCATTCCCTGAGTTTTGATGTGCCCTTGGCCTTGCTCACTTTCAACATCAGACAAGCCTTGTTTTCCCTCCACTGCCTCCAGCTCCTTCTCAAATTGAGAAATAGGTTCCCAGAAATGACCTTTAGCAGCAGCAGCAGCATTTTGATCTTCAGGGAAGTCTCCTGTGGCTCCAGAACCCAAGGTTTGGTCCTTTCATTCAGTGACACCATCAGAGGGGAGGGAAAGAGCACGAAGCTGAGTGAAGTTCCCCATGTCACAGTGCATTAAACAGCTCTCTGGCAGTGACAGTATGAGCTCTTTTTGTTCTGCTAGAAGATAAATAACTTTCTCAGTGTAATTAATAACCCTAATGGTTCGTTCCAAAGAATGGAATAATCATAGGATTGAGTAATCAAAACTATTGATTAATGTATAAGGCCCCCAGAAAAGGGACACAACAGTTTTAGTACAAAATGTTTAGTCCTTCTGGGCACGGTTCCAGTAGAGACTGAAGTGATGATTGAACAACAGGATTATTGGACAAAGCCATTGTTTCCAGAATAGAAATATTTTTTAGTTCCTTTTTTTTCCCCTTCAGCAATTCATTCATCAGATACAAAATGCATTTTTGAACAGTGGCTTTGCATCTACTGTTCTTTTTGCAGTTGGGTTGAGCACTCACACAGAACTCTCACTGACAGCACCATTTGTGGGGCAAATTAAAGGGCAATTTTACCCTTAAAAATAAACTCCTGGAGTCTTCACTTGCTTTTATGCAAGGAGAAGTACTGGTGATTCCAGGAGCAGTGCCTACTACCCCCACCACTTCTGTGCTCCAAAACTTTTTCTTTGCTTTGCAAAATGGAAATCTTGGAACTGGAGGTGTGAAGAGAGGGATTAATTTCCTTGGAGTTGAAAATAATTCTAATAAAAACTCTGCAGAATGTAACTCCTAGGCCTAATAGTCTCTATAACAAATAATACTTTGGGGAACAATAAATTGTGTAATGATAGTTCTGCTCATACTGGCTAAATCATTATGTGTTGCAAAATTGCATCCACTGAGGAAATCATAACTAAGCACGCTGCAAGCCTGCAATCTTGTACAAGCCTGATATCATAAAAGGAAAAGTGGGACTCAAAATATTTCAAAGATGCCACAATGAAAAGGCTAACAACTGTCTTTTTCACATTTTCAAATGTACCTGTTTTCCCCAGGAGAGCATAAAGATATAATCAATCAAAATGAGGCTTTTGTAGATCCTCCTGTGATTAATCTAATTATTTTGGAGAGATCAGATGCATTTGCAGTTGATATAAACAACAGTTTGATTGAAGTATCAAAGGTAAATCAATAGGCCCAGAATGTGGATCAAAACATTATAAGCTAGAGAGTTTAGAATCAATATTTTCATGAGGAGAGTAAACAACTGGGATGCTGTGCTTAAGCTCATTGAATAAATGTACTATTTTCAGATGCCAGTTGTCACAAAATCACAATCACTGTGTCTGAGCCTCTTGTGCAGACGAGCTCCTCCAAACACGTATCCAAACTTTCCAAACACAGGGGGTGGCAGTGAAGCCATGAAGAGGGAACAGCTGGTACTTGGAGATCGTTCTTGACACTTGAAGACCCTTCACCACCCAAGAGCAGCAGCCCAGCTGGTCCCAGGTGTCCCCCTGTGCCCTGGAGCACAGCAGGGCCATTGGCAGGGGCTGCCCTGGCACTGCAATGCTGGGGGGGCTCAGGGGGTTGAGGTCCAAAGGGTTGCCAGAGGAGCAGGAAAAGCTCTCAGTGGCTGACACAGCACACAAGGGGTTTGGGCCAAGCTCCTGGTGCTGCTTACAGACATCCCTGAGCTGGATACAGGGGGAGTATTTCAGCTTTGAGGTAGAGATGAAAGGGAGGGGATGCTCAGGGTCAATATCAGCCTTTTCCTTTCATTCTGCATGCTCACTCTGCCCCACTCTGGGTTCTGGTGGCTGCATTGGTCTTCCCTAAGCAAACTCTGTTACAGGCATTTGGGGGGAGGATGCCCAAGAGGGATTTGCTGTAGGGAAGGATTCCTCTCAAACTTTACTACTCATGCAGTGCTGGAGACACAGCAGTCCTTTCTTTCCTTTCAGAGCCTTTTCTACTTGTCTCTGCCATTATTGGGATCTTAATTACGGTGATGCAAAGAGGCAGCATATGGCTGCAGCTGCTGGGGTAGGGGAAGGTAAGCAGGGAAAGCTGGTAGGAGGCACTGCTGCTCATTAATCCTGTGCTGACCCTGCATGTGGCTCTGAAACTGAGAGAGCTGATATGGAAAGAGAAAAATCTGCCCACAAACCAGACCCAAATTTGCCAAAAAGCACTTCTCCACTTCAGAATTCAATATAAGAAAAAACATGACACTTGTTATGATTTCTTTTGATTTCCAAGGAGATTGTGAAGAACTTACTGCTTTAAAAAATAATTTTAACCTCTCTGACACTTGAGTTTTTAAAAATCTGAGAAAAGAGATTGAGAAGACAAACAAGAACTCACCAACTCCAGAGGTGAACAAGTGTCAGCTTTTGGCCTCTGTTTGCAGACTAATTTCTCTCCCTGGTTCTTTGTGGATGCAAACATGTATAAATGACTGCAAATCAGGACTAGAACTCAAGAAGGTCATTGAAGCATAATCTATGTCTCTTTCAGCTCCTTTCCAGGGGCTTTCTGGTCTGTCTTTTAATTTGGTCTCACTTGGAAGGTTTCAGGGTTGCATTCCAAGATGGAAGGATCCTCCCACATGCCCTTGCACACAAACTGTCTTTATGGTATTATTATTATGCAGCTTGCAAATTCTTTCGAGACACTGACTCAGGTTGCTGCACTTACTAAGGGCTCCTTTTTACCACAGGATGATGCAATGCATAAAAGCCAGATTTTTAAGGCAGAGGTAGAAATAGGGGTGCCTGGGGAATTTAAGAAGTGCCTGGGTGTTTCTTCTTGGCAATTAGGAATTCAGATACTGCTGGAAAAAACACTCCTTGCCAAACTGCGTCACAGAGCTCACAAGTACCAGAAAGCTGCCTGCAGTTCCAAAATGAAAGGTGATAATTCCAGCTGTTTTTCACCTTGCCTTGTAAATGTTAGCCTTGAATTCTTTCTCTGCCAGGCATGGAGCAGAATTTTGGCTGAGTTTGGTAGCACTTTTACTGTGGTGATCTGACCCTTTTCATAATGTGCATTGTTCGAAATTGGTTGGTATTTTATTATTACTATTTATTTTTGCTAATTGGAAATTGTTACTTAATGTTAAGCAGAATCAGTTTGGAAACATGTTAACTGACACCAGCAAATAAAGCAGGGAGGAGTTCTGTGTTTGGGAATTGTTATATCTCATTCAGCTCATTCAGCCCAGAGCCTGGTTTCTGTCCCAGTGCAGCTATCCCAGGTCCTGGCAGGGGTATCTTTGTGCCACCTGAGGTGTTTCCACACACCTAAATGACCCCTGTTTGTGTCACCTTGTGCAGGGGCTGTCACTCCCAGGGCATTTGGAGAGCCAGGGATCACTCTGATTTGGGGATATGCCGTAGCAACCATAGCAATTTTTCTTCCAAGGGATGACACTTCTAAGCGTGATTTTTTTTTATGCTAACTGTGAACCTGGATTGTCTTGAACTGACTCAAGCTTATGATTGGAATTTTCCATATGAAAGGATACTCAGGAGTTAAATCTGGAAATCTTTTAGTTTGGATTTCCCTTAAGCCCCAGAAGAAGAGTTGATGGTGCTGTTTGCCTTAAAAGTGCAGGAGGGAAAAACCCCAAAGGTCCATTAGGCATCACCTGACAGACTGTCTGAATTGTAAAGTGCAGGTTTGGAGATTTCAGAGAGAAAGTGGCTTAATCACTTGTTCCAGCTCTGGTTGTACACTTAGGGAACAGCTCAAACAACAGCTCTAAATCTTCTTTACCTGAATAAAGGCACGTGTCGAGACTCTTTCATGCTGGGCACTTGCCAGCTGTCCAGCCAGGGACTAAGAGCTCCACTTTGTTACAGAAGAACTGCAAAGCACTAAAACAAAAGTGAATTTATTTGTAAACATAAAAAGTTCAACACAAACCCCATCTGGTTTGTTTTCCACAGCTCTGTCTCTTGACAGGGTTCCGCTCCCCATTTTAGGGAGCCCCCTTTGCTCTGCTCTGGTGTTTCAGAAAGGCATCCTTGCTGAAGCCTCAGAGCACCCACGTGCAGGAGGCAGGGGCTGCTGCAGCTGCTGAGCCTGGCTGGGCATTAATTCCCAAAGAATAAAAATCATTTTCCCAGCAGTTCAGATAAGCCAACACCAACAACCCCTTTACACCTACTTTAAATACTCCTTTGCTTGTGTTTCCCTTAAAGACAAGTGGATCTCTTCTCTGGTGTGTAAACTCTCATTTGGAGCATTGTTAGATACTGGTACTGACTGTAGTCAAGGGGCACTTAAGGAATTCATTTTCTTGGTGCTAAAGAAAAAAACACATCCTGTGTTCTCAGTGGTTTCAGCACTCTATGGTTGGAATTTTTGGCAATAACTAAAGCCTTTCCAGCCTTTTCTTCCTCCCTGTAAGGGTTTATTGTTAAGCTGAACCCAGGTAGAGTCTTCAAAGTATCTCCTTTGAACATTTATTTAACAGCTAGCAAAAGGAAAGAAACTCACTACACATTTAATACTCTACATGCAGTTGATAAAAGCATAATTTTCCAGAGTAGAGACAGTTAAATAGGATTTTTTCATGCATTTCTTTTTAACTTCAATGGGCTGTGGATCAGACCCAAAAATATGCTACCCAGTGAAACTTTGTAATTCCATTTAGCAGCTGCTTTCAACCACAATGGGAGGTTTTCAAAAATATCTTTGTCTGGAAGTGTTCATGTGTAGACATAAAAACAGCCTGACAACATTAGAGGGGAGATAACAATGTCTATCTCTGTAATGATACCACCTTATCTTTAATTAATGTAGAGTACTGTAAGATGTTTTCCTTAGATATGAGCCTGGGTAAGATTCTTCCTGAACCAAAGTGTTTGAGCCAGTGTAGCTATTCCAAAGAAAGGTTTCATGTACCTTGTTCACCAGGCTCAGAGGCAGCCAGGATCTGCTCTGGTTGTTTCCTTGGAGGCAGGAGAAATAAAAAAGCTCCTGACAGAAACACAAAGCTACCTATTGATAATACTGCATGGTGTGATTAGAAACTGCCCTTATTCCATGCAATCATGTGACCTCAGCTGTATTTTAACTAGAAAGGAGCCCAAATAAATCCCCTGGATGTGAGCTCTGAGTAGTTTCAAATTGCAAACACTGTCAGGACTCAGATAGTCAGACAGCTTTTTACCTCTGTGGTTCTCACCCACATTACAATAATTGTATCAGAAGAGCCTTATAAAGTCCTGGTCCCATCCTGGAAATCCAGGGAGTCCCAGCAGTGGAGTTTCCTGCACAGTCTGAGCCCCTCCTGTATCCAAACCATAGGGTTTGTAATTAACTCAGTGTTTGTTTCTCCAATCTTACTGTACTCCTCCCTGGTCTGATCAGCTCCTGCCTGTGTTCTCATCCCTCCTCTCCCTCTTGTCTCCTTCCTACTCTACACTCTTGGCTCTGTGGCATTTTCCTCATCCTGGCTCCCTTTCCATCGTCTGAGGCTCACAGAGAGGAGGGGGAGAAGCACCAGCAAACACCCTGCTCCTGTTCCCTGGGCTCTTGGCCTGGGACTAACCTTCCTTAAACTGTCTATCAATGAGTTTCCATTCCAGGATTTCCAGGTCAGGATTGTATACCCAGCTCTGGACCTCTGAGCCCATGGACCACAGAGCAATTGGGAAGATCAGTTGTCTCTACTGCAGTGTTTTATATGTGTGATTTTGGTGGAACTAACCAATCAAACATCACAGCTCTCACATATCTCCCACTTTTCAAAATTTTTATGCCTGATAGAGATCTCTGAGTAGGAAGTAGCAGCCAGGCTGTCTGATGTGATTGCTGAAGAAGGCACGTTGTAAGTGTGGCTGCCACTGAAATGGTGAGGAAGGAAAGTACTGAGTCAAAGCCAGGCCATTCCTAAACACTCTTACCCAGGAAATAATCTGCAAATTCAGGGCAGATCCTCTGACTCCTCAAGGCAGTCCTGGCTCCCCCTGCTCTGTTCTGTGCATAAGGGTTTCTAGACCTAATGAGGGCTGCTGCAAACAGACCTCCTGCTCCAGTGCACTTTGCAGTGAAGGGTTGTGAGCAGGATCATTTTAAGCATTTTCCAGAGGAAAATGGGGAGGTAAATGGTGTGAAGTGTTTGGTGTCTGTTCTCAGCCTGCAACACCTGTGCTCACTGGCATGTAAGTACATAACAACTTTCTTCCACCTGAAATCATCTCTGACGTGGACAACCAGGTTGCCATGAAAGTAAGTGAAAAAACCCCCAGCATTTTCTCTGGTTAAACAACAGATTTGTCTTCGAGTTGCCAAAATTGTGAGCGTCAGGATAGCTGAGCACACTTTTATGAGTACAACTCTCTGTACATATGTCTGGTACTCCTTGTTTTGGAAAGGCTATAGTAGGTTTGTATCAAACCAGCCCATCTGTTCAGTGATTCAGTAATTTGAGAACAGCTAAACTTGTCGCTCTGCTCCCTTCCAGGAGTCCATTCAGACTCTGTGACCAACTTCAGATCTTACTGGCATCTTTAAAAGTATTGGCACGTGTCACTTAGCTGTGTCCTGTGTGTTTGACCAGTCCATGCTGGCCTAGAGCCACATGGGATCTACCTGCCCCGAGAAGGGAGTTTCTGTTTGCAGAGGGGAAGGTTTGCACATGCCTTTCCACATGCATGTAAAACTCCCTCCTACAGAGATCACTACAAATATATATCAAAGAAACTGTCTATGTCTGAGACTGAAAAATGGAGGCAATTAAGGCAAGCTACAGTACAGCCCCTGGAAGGTAAGGGAGGGAGAGGCACTTTATGTGAGTGCTTTATGTTTCTGGAGGAAGGGCAGTGCTTTAGGGATGAGTGCTGTCTCCAGTCTTGTGCAGAAGCAACATGGAGTTGCAATGTGACCATAAACACAAGTTTAAATGAGTCAGTTTGTTCCAGGAGAGTAAGCTGCCAGGGAATTTAGTGTTATGGAGAGCAGGGCTGGTGGGTCACGGCTTGGTGGGGTTGTGTGAATACTGAACAACACTGTGACAGGCGGTGATATGTCCCTTCTTCCAGAAGTCAAAGGCTAATTGAAAAATCCAGGCCAGGCTTCTGTTTTGGAGAATACCAAAACTGAATGCTGGCCTGGATTTTGCAATGCTGTCTGCTGGAAATCCCACCTGCATGTTGAGGTGAACGTGGATTTCTTTGCTCTGGACTAGTGCCTGGTGCTGCTGTGACCTCGGAGCTGCTGGTGCTTCCAACATGAGGGACGTTTCCACCATGGGTGGGGATTGGGGGGGTAACTGTAGAGTTCATATGTAGTGTTTTTTGTGGGGCAATGGCATTAGAAGGACACATAATGGAACACAGTAAAAATCTCAAGGTGTAAATGCCAAATGATACCTGACCATGGCTCAGGGCAGTGCCACAAAGGAGTAACCCTTGGCCAAGGGAACTGGAAGTAATTGTGCCTGTCCCATGGCTCTCCCCCAGCCTGATTTATCCCCTGCCTTTTGAAAGGATCTGATGCAGAAAGAGGTTTGTAGATGCTCTGTGGTTTATCCTTGCCCATATTTTCCCCTCCATCAGGCATGTCTCAATTTCATGGAAAGCTTTAGAATCAGTTCTGTGAAATGCAGAAGATGCTGTGGAGTTCACTGTCTCTCATGCTTCTTGTGAAATGGAGCTGGAATGAACAGCACCAGCATGAGACTAGCTGTTCTAAGGCTTAACAGTCAGAGACAGAAAGTCTCTCCTCCCTGAGGATGTAGAATAAAAAATAAAGGACTGGAAGGGGAAGGAAAAGGAACAAAATTGCCTGCCCAAAGACATATCACAGGTTTGTGGCAAACCCATTAACAAAAAGGTGCTTCCTGATTCCCTCTCTGGTACCCTGGATCTGTTTCTGTTCTAAAAATGGGCAGGGAGATGTTGTTCAAAGGACAGATACTTCTGTGAAAGCCTTTTGAGTACCTCATCAGGACACTTACTTTGCTGTTTTGTGCACACACACACACATGCACTCATATATATATATATATATATGGAGGGGAGAGAAGGGAGAGAAGAACATCCTGTGGGATTTCTTTCACCATCTGCTGAGTTCTGAGTGCCATCTGTAAAGTAAAAGCATTTGTGTTGTTTAGCCTTTGTTCAAAATGTAGATTTTTTTGTCACAGTGGCTTTTGGCATTATCACGCACGACTAGAAGAAATATTCAACAGTTTGGAGCGAGCAGGATAAAACAGTGACAGCTCAGGAATCTGAGGCATCCAGTGAACACAGTGATTTGACAGAAGGCTTTGACATGGTGCCGACTGTAATCCCGCTGAGGAGCTCAGGCTTGGCCTTTTGGGTTCACAGGAGCCCCGAGAGGAGCTGGTTTGAGCAGGCAGAGCTTATTTAGCAGGACATGGGGAAGGTCCAGATAGGTAGAATCATAATTACCCCAGCAATTCCTCTGCTCATCAGAAGTCCCTTGGTTAGATGGGCTGTCCAGAAGCAATCAGGGGATGCTCAGTACCTTTTCTGCTGCAGCTCAGGCAAGACAGGTCTGTGGTGGTGCTGCTTCTTGTCTAACCCTGGTTGCACAGCCAGCTGCATGCACTGGGCTCATTGCTGGCCTTTGAGCTCGCTCAGGAGATTGCTGAGCATATGGTTGTGTGATGGGAAGGAGCAAAACACAAACAGCTTAAAAGGAGAAAAAAATCAGAGCCTGATTTCCCATTTCAGAAGTCAGAAATACATCTTACAGTACTTCACTCTGCTCCATGTGTGTAACCTGCCTGCAGAGTGCCATGATGGGTAACACAAATGTGGGTGCTTGCTAGCCTGAGCTGTGGGTCTGCACTTCAAATTTGTGTGCCCCAAAAATATTTGGCTTAGGTAAGAACAAAAAGAACTCTATAATGGCCCATTGTGTCCTAGGAGGGTAACAAGAGGGACAGAGGCTGTCTTTCACCTAACACAGGATCAAGCTAGACAACTTTCCATGGCTTGCGTGGCTTTTGTAGATTGAACTTTTGTGAGGAGGCTCATCCAGTTGCTGGAATGCAAGTTGTTTTCAGCTTCACAGCCATAATATGAAGAATAATCCTATTATATCCCATAAATGAAAAGAAAAAAATTTGGGAG
Organism: Xenops minutus; assembly: GCA_035221455.1. Lineage (NCBI taxonomy): Eukaryota > Metazoa > Chordata > Aves > Passeriformes > Furnariidae > Xenops > Xenops minutus. Next base: position 1,042,216 of record JAWWEE010000018.1, on the reverse strand, counting down.
ATTGTAGCTTTTCTCTCTGTCTCCAAATGCAGCCTGACTTCCTGAAACACAAAGGAAAAATTTATGCTCTGGGTTGCATTCCAGAGACTTCTCTATCTCAAAAAGAGCTTTCATATATAGTTGTAAGCAGAATTATTTCAAATCATTTGAATTATCTTGAATTTTGAAATCTTGAAATTTTGAGTCTTGAAATCTTGAAATTTATAGCCATTCTCAGAGAACATAAAGCAGAACACAAGACATAAAGACACTAATCCTCTCCCCAGTTTTAAGGAGCCAGAAAAATCCAATAAAGACTTTGCTTTATGTTACCTATTTCTGTGGTAGTTTCAGGAGCCCCAATTATTTTTGAACCCCAATGCTTTCTGAGACAGACAGAGAGTGAATGTTCAATGGAGCTGAAGTTAGATGGGAGTTACAATTAGTGTTTGAAAGTATTAAAGGTTTGCAAGCTGAATTTATTGCTGTATTCTGTTGGCTTGTTAGGAATAGGGGCAGTCTGGTCTAATGTATTGTTTGCCTTTTCAGTGTAGGAATTAGACCTGTGGTTTTATTGTAGTTTGGGTGAGATGTGGGGCTTGGGAATATGGACCAAGTTCACTGCTAATTTCTGCTGGTTCTGAGGCTTAGAAAGCTGACAGATGTCGACATGGTGCTGTTTATTGTTCTAGTAGAAATACCTCAATTGTCCAGGTGTAACTGCATTTGGCATTGGAATTAAGTTTAAGGATTGGGAATCTGGAGGTTTGTCTGCCCCTTGGTTTGGTTTCCCATTGTTTTCCATGAGCCATTATGAACACACCTTCTGGTGGAGTAGGACAAATATTCAGGATGAACCCCCCACACTTATCACAGCATTGTTGGACTCAGGGTCCTTCTCCAGACAGGTGGGTATTGGCTGAAAAAGCTTTGCCTCCTCACCAAGACAATTCACCAGCAGGCTTTCCATGCTTCCTTCCCTCCTTCCTTCTGGCACTGGCTCTGATAGCATGTGGGGGAAATAAAGCCCTTGGGAGCCTGACTGCCTTCTTTATCCTGAACACACGGAGCTGAGAAAGCTAAAATGATGCTTCCTGTTGCTGTTGCTGTGTCTCAGTGTCCTGGGCATGGGGGCTGCATTGGCCAAGTGCTGTGAGTGAAGGGTCTGCTCAGACCACCCCGGACACAAGGCAGGTCCACGTGGTTTGGCTCTTCCCTGGGCTCAGCCCACACGACAGCCCAAACACAGCCCATGAGATGCAGCTAAGCAGGAATTTGGCTGAACCTGCTCCCCATGCCAAAAGAGCCAGCCCTGTCCTCAGGGCTCCCTTGGCAGGGGTTGCCTGAAGAAGAGCTGGCTTTCCTTGGCTGGAAGTGATGGGTGTCAGGATGGGTGTCCCATCTGACAGAGAAAGAGGAGAGGACAAAGGGACAGAGGCTGAATCCTGTGCAAGGATGAAAAATAACAGAGTGAGATACAAGCCTGGAATAAGGAGCCAGAGAAATTACTGCCCAGTAAAAGCACAACTGAACAGAAATATGAACCCCCTTGAATGAATAAAGGAGGCTGTATCTTAAACCATGCTGTCAAACTCTGGATTCTGACAGTGAGCCAGAATCTTGGGTTCAAAGTACGGTTATCTCTACATGAATAGCAAGATTTTGCATGATGTGATAATAAAAATTCACATTGGAGAAACAAAAAGTCTTCATGTCTTAGTGATTAAGCAGAGTGACCTTTTGTAGGCTGAATTATATTTGTGTATTACGTATTTATATATTTATTTTCATGGGAACATCTGGTGCTGGCTCATCCTGGAGACAGGTTCCTGGACTGGGATGACTGTGGGGCCAATCCAGTGAGGCAGTTCCTGTGCAGCTATTTCTGCTTTGATGCAAATTTTCTCCAAAATTACTGGTAACAGATTAACTAGAAATCTTGTGTTCTGAGAAACTGCATTGGCTGCAGGAACAGCTGTGAAACTTGATAAAATCACCATAGTGTGTTTAAGTGGTTTTATAGCAGTAGCCCTTCGGTTAACCCCGGATCATTTAACAGCTGGATAAGTCTTTCAAGAGTAATTAAAATGATGTTCTCAGAGAATTTAATATTTTATACATGATTTTTTCAAAGAGGAGCAGTGAAGACAGAGATGCCAAAACTGAAAGCCTGGCACTGGACACAGTTTTGCTCCCTGGTGCATAAATTTGCATACATATTTGGAAAGGAACAATGCTTGACTTAAATAAGCAGTTTGCTTCTAATCCCCAACCTCTTGATGAGGAACCTTGGATATAATAAAATGTACAGACTATTGAAACTATGAACTAGTTTTAATAGTCAATTAAAACCTTCACCAGTTACTGTGCTACAAATGGACTGTGGAAACTGGCAGATAGACGTGTCAATTTAAAGCCCATCTGACTCAGAAATCATTTCCCTCCCAGAAGTCTATTCCCTTAACTATGCTCACAGTTTGTCTATTTACCTTTTTTACCGTTAACAGATATTGTTATTATAATTCCTTAACTCTATTTATATGATTGCCAGTATTTTTAAGTATGGATAATTGTCAGTGTTTGAGAGTAGTAATGAATAACTGACATTATGTATGTCAGCCATATAATTAATTACCATTACCTGATGTATTATACGTCCCATTTATTTCAACAATTAACATGTTATTTTGTCATTTTATTATTATCACATCTCTTCTTTTGACAAGTTAATAATAAAAAGGCAAAACAAAACACTACCTGTTGTTGCAGTGAATTTATCTTCATTATGCAACAAATAAATTCTTCAACAGAGCCAGGTGCCAGTGCAGCAAAAGGTTGGAATGGCAATGGAAATGTGAGAGACACTTCCTGCCCTCCTCTGTAGTCTGAGAGGATTTGGGCCCCAGCACCACGTGCTCCCAGCAGTATTGACTCATTCCACATCTAAGCAAGAGCCATTAGAAAATGATAGTTAGGATAATTTTGTCAAATATACACCAGCCAGCTATAGTTTTTCTGCCCAAGGCATCAGACAGCAGAGTTCTTGAAATTAAAAAAAATGCAAGAAGGCTGTAAACATTACTTTAATGGCAGAAACTGATTGTTCCCATTCACTGTGTGCTAAAAAATTAGGGTCATTTTAGTAATTCTGTTCAGAGGTTAACAGCACATTTTCTGTAGCTCTGACTATGTACCTTATATATTGGCCAAGTGTGTATCAACCCAATGGCCAGCTGTGCATCAGAATGCCTCACAGTGTAGTATCGAATCATAAAATTTTGCATTGAGAGAAGACATAAAAACATTATTTTATTTTCCTATCTGCGACTTTGATTTGGTAAAAACTAATAAAAGAAAATGTAATAAAAATGCCCTGTTAAAAGCCTGGTTTGTGATCCTCATAGTCCCTCTAGAAACCACGATTCTCTTGTTTCCACAGCATAAATAATACCCAGTAAACAGAATTATGGTTTCATCACTGCTGTCACATAATGCTGTACTTTACAAGTGCAATTGTATTTCCTTTGGAACAGATTAGGATAGTGTGGAAGGTGCATTCCCTAAAGGCATTGGAGTCTGGGATAATAAACTCTTGGTCCATTATGGCCAATGAGACTACAAAAATGAAATCTTTGCATTCAGAACAACGGAATATTTATTTTAGAAGTGCTGTGTTAAGAGATTTGTTTGGGGATGCATTTAAGGAAGGCATTTTATGCACTAAACATAAGCACTCAATGACTTGGACGTGCATCAGGAACTGTGAGAAAAGTCTCTGGTTTTTATAGCACAAAGAACCAACAGGAATCATTACAAGCTTTCAAAGTTCATTTTTTTGTGCTTACAAATAGGGCTTGGCTGCTTTTGTCTTTGGTAATGGTTTTGGGTTGGGTTTTCACCCTCCTTCCCCATTCTCAAAATCTGCACATGGATTTCTTGGGTTCTGTGGTCATTCCAGAGCTGGGCAAAGGCCACAAGGGGACTTTCTTTCGAACAGGATGTTCTGGTAGATAATCAGGATGTGTAACCCACGTAATTGCCTTTAAAAAGATTGCAGTGAAATGGAAACTATTATATTTTTAATGCAACAACTAATAAACAAATCCCCAAATCCAGCCTGTCCCTTGGCTGGTCCCTTCCCTACTGCCTCTGCAGCCTGACTTCTCCCTTCCATAAATTCCTTAATCCCTGTGTAGGATCTGCTCAGGAGCTGAGCCTTGAGCAGGAGTGCCCATGTCAGGCTGCCTTCGTTACACAGCAATGAAGAAAGTTCCTCCTCTGCAGGCTTTTGACTTGATAAACTAAACTTTTTGTCCGTCATGTGGTAAGAAACCTGCAAAACCTAACCAGCATTTATTCGAGCTGATGTGCCAGTAGCAGCATTTGGATCTTTGTCATGATTACAAGGTGTCTGCAAGGCACAGCCTGGAACCTTAAGGGTTGTGTACAGCCTTTACTGTAAATGAGCAGTTGTGGCTACTCTGGATTCCACTCTGGAAAAGTAAAGGGTTGCAAACAGAGAATTAGCAAATTGGGATTGTGCAAAATGGTGTTACAGCCTCTGGTGTTCGCTGGGAAACTTACAGTGGCAGCCTAAAATGCAGCTTTAGGTGGGTCAGCACAGGCCACAGGAAATGGCAGGGGGTCATGTCTTAAAGTTTGTTCCAAATGCAGGCAGAGAAGATTTCTTAAGTGTGTGCTCTGAAAGAGGTGTGTTCTATTCCAGCCTTCACCTCTGCAGGCTCCAGTCAGGGATCCACCAGCTGGGGAGGGTGGATCATCACAGTCATCTACACAAATGGGTAATCATCTACACCAATGGAGACACCACACACGATGTGGGGGGGTGTTTTACTGTTTTGCTGTTTGTTCTTCCTGTTATTGATAGCACACAGAGGAAAGGACCTTTGGACTGCTCTAATGATGTGTAGAGAAACCATCCAGAGAAACAAGTCAGCAGAATCCAGCCCTGGTCATTGATGTCCTCGATGGGTTTGCAATTTGCTCTGTATTTTCAGTTCTCAGGGAAAGTTCAAGCTCAGTGCACCAAAGGCTTTTCATTTTGCTCGAAGCTGGCCCTGCCTGGAAGGCTGGTATGTGTGGCTTTGATAAAGCCAAAAGGTTCCTGGCAGCAAAAAGAGTGCCAATAGTACCAGAGCCTCGCAGGGCTGTAGGTGCCAGCCCTTGCTTTGCCTTTCAGTGCTCACACTCAGGACCTGCCATTCAAATGGCACAGGGTCTCCTTTATTTTAAGCTGAAATTTTATTAAACTGTGTTTGAATCCTGCCATCGGTTCCCAGTCCGTCTGGAGCTGTAGATGTTTGCTGCTAATTTGACAATTCACTGGTTTTTGACAATAATTCTGCCCAAGGTTGCTCTTAAATAGTCATAACTTTTGGGGTGGAGAAAAGTATAGTATAAGCACTTGTTCTTGTTTTAAGCAGTCCAAGAGAAAACTAAGAATTGTCATCTGGTGCAATGTCTGAAACCTCTAGAACTGTGAAAGAAGGAGCTGCTGTGGAATTATTGGGATGAACTCCAATGAACTACAGTCTGATGGATAAGGTTTATTGTTCTCTTTTAAGGTACACGTTGTAGAAAACCATCTGCCTGATAACAGCCCAGTCCTTGCAGTCTGCATATAGACTGGGGCTGGTTAGTATTCCCTGGGGACAAGTGACCAGAGCTAATTTAACTCAGCATTATGAACAATAAAATACTCTGTCAGGCACCTGATCTGAATTCGGGCATTGATTTCTTTGTTTCTCTGTGTTGAGGTTATAGATGTAAGACCATAAAAATCGTGGAAGCAATTTTCTAGAATTTGATTTTATGATGTCTCATTATTGAAACAAAAAATATGGTTTCCTATCGTAGGAAGAAGCAGAAAAAAATATAAATAAGAGTCATGGGTTTTGAGAAGAATGAGCCTGTTCCTTCAAAGCTGTAAGTTCTTTCTGCACTGGAAAGTGATACTGTTTTATGTCACATAGAAGCCTAACCCAGGACATTTTACATACAGAGTAAATTCAGGAAAGAGCTATAAAACTTTTTATGTTATATTATAACAATCCATTATTGAGAGTAACGTTTTTGTGGCTCATACATAAGTATTTGTCTCTATAAATAGCACTGCAGTCAATGTAGGAGTAACATTTTGGAAATCTGATTTTTGGGCAATTGAACTTCCAAAATTCCAGCTGATTGGAAAGCTAGACATGTCACTTCAGTAACATGTAATAAACAACAGGCATTCCTAGCAACTAATTGTAAGTTTAAGTTTACTTATATGACACAGTTCTTCAAGGATCACAAATAATGAACAAATTAATGAAATTTATAGCCTGTTTGCAAATAACTTGTTGACAGAAAGCACTAGAGTTGTCAGTTCACATTATTCATTGCCAATTCTTTCAGTGACTGAATTCAAAGTCACAGATTCCTCAGTGACGGGTTTTGGATAAACTCTCCTACTCCAGCTGGTGTACAGACATTCCTGCCTTTGATTTAAATAATTGATATAATTAATTACTTGCTATCATTGCTAAATGCATCCAATCATGGCAATGCAAACACAGTTGCTTTTGACCTCCAAGAGAACATTTCCCTCTAATGGTCCCCAGAATCCTGGCACAGTCTAGCTGAGGGCCATGGCAGGAGGGACAGTGGAGATAAAGCCCAGCCCATGGAAAACCCTCTTGCCTCCAAGAGGAAGGCAGGAGAGCCTGGGAGATCCTTTCTCAGATATATTCACTCATGAAATATGAAGAGTCATGCATGTGGACTCTGCCCTCCCCGAGTCACAGGTTGGAGACTGTGATTATGCATGTCTTTCATTGGCTTTTAGGTCAAGATTTTAAAATGTAACATCTCTGAAAGCCCTTGTTTTATTCCCCTTTGTAAGAGTGTGACTTTCAGCCAGGAGCATGCCAGGTGATGCCAAGATGTCAGCGTGTCAATGGGTACTTACTGCTTCTGAAAATCAGGGCATTTTCAAGGCATGTGCTCAGACTCAGCCCTTTAGCCTTCCACTGTCCTTGGTGCCTTTGAAATCCAACATATCTCTTTCTGATCTGCTGCTCTCTCTTCTTTGACTAATACTCTCTATTTTAAAGCAGCTTCTTCAATTCTTTTCTACTGTTTTCTTCATCTCATGCTTCCAACAACCAGTGTAGGCTGTCTGATGAATTCTGCTTGGCTATGTCATCAGGTGAACGTGGAGATAAACTGTGGTACAATTATTTGCCAAAATATTTCGTAATTAGCAGTAAATGTTGTTCATTATCTGACTGTAAGTCATTGCAACCAGTAGACAAGTGCAGTGTTGAACTCCAGGAAGCAGCAGTGCAGGCAAAGGGCCATTCACACAGAATTTGTATTTGCAATACTCTAAGAAGGCTTACTTAAAATCTTTCCATTTGCTACGTATGTACACCTCTTTGCAGTGACTGTTCTTCATCTTAGTTTTGGGAAACTCCTGGTGTATTTGCAGAGATATTGGTACAAAAATGCAGAGAGGGAAGCTGGGATGTGATTGCATAAAAGCATTGAATACTTTCAGTGAACATAAAACTTGTCAAGATCTCCTGAAGCAAAGAAATTTAAACAGGCTGTGAATAGAGAATAATCGGCTGCATCCTAATTTAATTGTAAATTTTCAAGCTGCATAATTTATTTGTCAAAAGATATAAGTTCTAGTAAATCATTTTTCCCAGCAGAGGAGTTTTCAGATACATTTTTGTTCTTTTGATGGGCTAGGAGGGACTGTTGATGTGTTTCCTCCAGCACAGTCCCTGTTTGCTAAACTGAGAAGGAAAGGCCAGGGACTGGAAGGGCTTTGCTGCTCCTTGTGTGGCTGAAAATGAACTCTCAGGCTCTACAACTGCTGATGTCTCCTCACAGAAACACAAGATGGATGATGGAAGAAACAAAGAGGAAAACAAGGGACAGATTTGGTGGCCCTAGGACAGAAGTCACCTCAGTAGAAATAGGGGATGTGGCACATGAGTTACATCCAGTGGCCAGGGGAGCACAATCCCAGTCCCCCCGTGGGCACCAGGGGAGGGAGGATGTAGAATGAGCTGCAGTGGTGCCTCCCTGCCCACAATGCTGGCACAGCCCCTCTTCACATTCCCTCCCACAGCCTGCAGTTTCCTGCACGACCAGCAAATGCAGCAAAAAGGATGAATTGACTTAATGAGTTATTTTGATCTCCTCTGATGTGATAAAAAGAGAGCTGTAAAAATCAGTGCATGCAAGTTTCAACTTGAAGACATCTAACAGTGTCCAACATAGTAATTTGATTAATGTTCTGTGTTCTTTCTTTAGGTTTCTCTAATGCACCCTGCTGAGCTTTTGGAAGTGTTCACAATGTACACAGGAAATTAAGTGACAAAGAATATGCTGTGAACTGTTCATACCAAGCAAACTAGAATGAAATGTAGTATTTTTTACTAGAATAATAAGCATCCACATGCAACTACTGCATGCTGGCTAACAATTTAACAACTGCTTGAAAAGAGATTAACTATATTATGTGCCTCTCTAGTCTGGAACTGCTAACTCATTACATAGCAAAATAGGTGCCATCTCTGCCAGACCTTTAAAAATCAATACAACTCTTTCAATGCAACTTAGAAACTCTTAGACTACAAACCCCAGCATTGGTGTATGCTATTTGAGTGAGAAGCTACAGCTAAAACTTTTAAGAGAAGTTCTGTCTGTGAAAGTAAAAAGCATGATACAGGTCTCATTATTGGAAAGCAAAGGTCTTTCCTTTCTCATCAGACTCAGAAGGATAAAAATCAATCTTCAGTAGGACTGGTACTGCAGCACTGAGGGACAGCTGTGAGGATCTAATAGAGCCTCTGGGCTGAGGGAAGGCAAGAAGATGTACTCTTCCATCAAAAGGGAGATAAAACCTTTCCACTGCTTATTTCAATCTGCCATTAATGCCATGCTCTTGCCTGGATTCAGTCCAAGACAACCAGCAGTAAGGTAGGTACAGTCTGGCTCTGATGCCACATTGTACATGCAATTTCAGCCAGTTAAAGATGGGGGGTTCAGAATTCAATTCCTTTTAATGGCCCTTATGAAAACACACGTGATTGGCTCCATCTATTTCAGCCCAGGAATATTTCCTGGCACCGTATGGGTAATGGGCTGTTCCTTCTGTCGCTCTGGGATGGAAGACACAGAGATCCCTGACCCTGCAATGGTGTGTCAGATGTGAATATGTGAGAGACATTGCAGCAGGGGTCAAGTAATGCTTGTCCTTTGGCAGTGGAGAAAGGTTGGGGTACACATGGATTCTTCTTTATCCTCACTAGGACATGGCCTCTAAGCAGAAGTGTGCTTTATATTTGGATTTTTTTTTTTTTTTAATATTCCCTATTAAAGTGCTTCAGGTATGAAAATCAGAATAATTCTGATTTGAACATTTTGTTTGAAGATCCACAGAGCATGTATTTCAATCCATCTTTGCTAATTTTTTTCTTGTTAGTGTCACAGCTCCCATATATCTTTTCTAAGTGCTCATAGATGACCTGCAGCTTCTCTTGTTTCAGCAAGAAGCTGCTAACATGTCTCATGAGCATCACAGATTCTCACTGTCTTTGTTTATCCATGTTTTTTCTGTGTTTCTTTAGCAGTCCAAATGTTTGTTTGGAATTATGCATGATATTAGGAAGTCAGTCTGCTTTATTCCAGTTGTAGGATTTAAAATTGCTCTGGTCAAGGCTGGAAGCTGCATTCAGGCAATGGTGCCCACTGAAACACACTGTTGCACTAAAGTTTCCTTGCTAAGCTCCATTAGTCCCACAGTTTAGAGAAATTGTTAAATAGGAATGAGAATTGTTATCAAATAAAAGAGACTACCAGCGATGAAACCCAGAAGGGTTTCTTTAAATGCAGCTCTAGCAAGCTGATAATTCAAGCTTCTAATTGTTAGCAAAACAATAGGAAGTCTATAAGCTGGATATTTGCCAGCAGGGGCCACTTCTGAAAAGACTCTTTGCTTTTCTCCCTTCATCTGCTGCATTGGGATGAGGGAGAGAGTTATGTCAACAGTGGGAGATAATCTTTTTATATGGGTTTACATAAGAGAACGAGGAAAAGGCTCAAAAAATTGTTCACTTTCATTGGTGATGTACCGAGGAAAAGCAAAAATATGGAAAGTTAGTATCTGAGAATAATAAAACAAATAAAGAAAATAGACTTAAAACAAAGGGCACAGAACATGGAAAAGCTCTGGAATAGGAGCAGTTTATGTTTTCCCACTCTTGTGTAAATGCATATTATGTAGAGAGTTTCTCTTCAGGCATCTGTGGGAGAAACATCAGCAACTAATCTCAAAAGGAACAGACATAACAAACAGTATTAGACTTGAATTTCAAAAAGCACCAGGGCAGAGTTTAATCATTCCTGTATTTCTGATAAACAGGAGGGCACTTAATTGCTTCAGAGCTAGATCTGAATTCAACCCCCTGTGCCCAGCAGGAGGAAACACTGGCTGTGCCATGGGGTGGTGAGGTGTGTGCAGGACAGGGAAGGTCCCTGGGGTGGGTGGTGAGGTGTGTGCAGGACAGGGAAGGTCCCTGGGGGGGGTGGTGAGGGGTGTGCAGGACAGGGAAGGTCCCTGGGGTGGGTGGCAAACGCCACTGCACAGGGTGTCCCTGGCCAGCTCAGCTCACTGAGCCACCAGAAGGCGAACTGGAGAGAAGAAGAGAGTTCCCTGTTGGCTCAGTGAGGTCCTGCTGAAAGCAGGGCTGGAGAAGGGGCTGGGATGTGGTGCTGGCACAGCTGAGGGGGCACATTTTGGGGTGCTGGGCTGGTGAACCGAGGTGGCTGCCCGAGGTACCAACCAGGAGATCTGCCCCTGCTTAATTGCCACGCTGCGTTCTTAGATTACTTTGCAATCACTTGTGAAATGTTTTTTCCTGATTTCATAGTAAAAGAGTTATTTTAACCTACTCTTCTCCCAGTTATGAGTCATGGTTGTTCTCTTGTGGCTTTCCCTATTTGCATTTTGCAGTTCTTATTCTGATTACAATTTGAGACCTCGAAGAACTGCTTTAAGCAGAGCCTGTTTTACTCAGGCCCTGCTATGTGAGTGCTGCACACACTCAGAAATCCTCTGCTGACTTCAGGAAATGTCTTGCATGGTTTTCTTTTGCCTAAAAACGACACAGAATCTGTACTCTCTTTCTTTGCCTTCCCCTCCCTTGAATCTGTAGCAGATGATGGTTAAATTATCACAAACCTTTCAGTGTGGCAGCCCAAGGCAGGGGACAGCAAATGAAAAGGCCAAGGAAGGAGCTGTGAACAGATTTTCTTGTTTAAATTTTCAACCAAGAGCTGCAGTGAATTTTTCAAACTATTTTTAATATTGTAGAGTTCTGTCATATTTTTGCCATCCTGGTATTGTAAGTTGATGTATTTTAATGGCCTGAGACAACAATAAATAATACAATTCCATTTTATTTAATGATTTCTGGTTTCGGTGGCAGAGGAGCTTTGCCAATTTTAAATTAGGTCTTGGAGTAAATTTAAAATTAATGAAATTTAAAGCTGTGATTTGTTTAAGGATCCAGAACATTCACTCTTTCATCTATTCATCAAGCTCTTTAATTACCTAGTATGCATGAAACCTGTATTATGTCTTATTATTGAGAGATTAATTTTATGAAAACCTTGGAGTGATACATCATTAGAATGACTCTTGGTTAATGTATAGTCTAACCTTTTCCACTAATCCCACCACAGAAGAAGAGAGGGAAGTTGACAACTCTTCTGCAGTGTTTTATTCCTGCTGTTCCCCCGCAGTATTATCAGCTACTAGCAGATAGTTTGTCTCTCCTTCTCTTTTAATTTCTAATCCTCACTGGTGTGTAGCTGTCAGTTCCCCCCTGAGCAGGATCCTGGTTGTTATTCTGCTCCAGCACTGCTGGAGTCCTGGCTCTGGGAGACTGTGACATGGAGAGAGGAGTGAGCCTGTTTGGGGGACGAGGGGACAATGGTCAGTCACTTGTCCTGCGGGGAATGAGCAATGGAGAGACCTGGCAGAGCTAAGATGGACCAGAGAGTCCATGGCAGAGTAGAGAGCCTCACCTGCAATCCTGGGGCAGTTTGGGCACCACAATACAAGAAAGGCATGAAGTCATTAGAGAGTGTCCAAAGGAGGGCACAGAGATGGGTCAGGGCCTGGAGGGGCAGCGTGTGAGGACACTGAGGGCACTTGGGGTGTCCAGCTGGAGAAGAGGAGACTGAGGGGAGAGCTCATTGCAGGGACAACTCCCTGGGCAGGGGCAGAGGAG
>JAWWEE010000018.1:1010857-1027618 GCA_035221455.1 Xenops minutus | reverse complement strand
GCCCCAAGGCTGCCAGAGCTGCAGGAGGGTTTGGATGATGCTCTGGGGCACAGGGGGGGACTCTGGGGATGGTTCTGTGCAGGGCTGAGGGTTGGACTGGATGGTCCTGGTGGGTCCCTTCCAGCTCAGCATGTTTTATAATACTGTGATATATTGATAGCTCATGCCCTTTTAAATAACATGTACTTTATTCTTCACTCAAAAAGGAATTCTTTTAGCAGTAAGAGCAAAAAACCATTTTCTCCCCCAGTGATTACAGAGGATGGGTGAGCCTGGAGTGATTCTGCTTTATTGAATCTTCTCAGTGCCTGTCAGCATTGGAGAGGTCTGATTTAATCATTCAGAACCAGCTCCTGCAAGAAATATTTGCATTGTGCATGTTTGAAGAACACCAGAGCCAGAATCAGCTTTAATAAAGCTGTACTTTGTGCTGGCTACAGCATGGGAGTCAGGAGATGTGCCCAGCCACCTAGACACCATGGGAAGGGGCAGGCTTTATGGGTACAGGATTTTGTATTCCAGCACATTCCAATTGATTAAACAAAACTGTACTTCCTGGGTACCCAGAAATGCCTCCCAGGAGATGCTCTAGAGCAAATCTGTAATTCAAAGTGGCTGTTTTATGTTAGTCTCTTTCAGCACTTTTTCTCCTCATAAGTTGTCAGCAACTGATATATACTTTTTATTTTTTCTCTGAATCATGTCAACTAACAAATCTTAATCTGTATCTGCAAATTAAAGGCGTAAGAAATCAATTACAAGTGCTTGGTTTACTTAAATTGAATTGCACTGACTCTTTTGATTGAACTTAAAAGTTGTGTGATTGATGTTCCAAGACTAAAAAACTTCTAAGTTGATTTCCATCATTAATATCTGATGTTCCTGAGTTATGAATTCATTTTTTTGCAAGTGCTCCAGTATTTAATCAAAATGTGCAGTTTCTGCAGACATTTAGTTGGCAGATTGGTTTCTTAGAGCATTCATGAGATGTAAATGCAAGAGAGGTGAGCACAGACTGCCTAAATGCGATTCAAGCTTCCAAGAAATATCACCAGACTCTCTTCCCCCTTTTGCCTCCATAATTTGCCATTTGGGCACTGAAAGGCAGGAACCTGAAGTGCATTCTCATCTCTTACATTTGTGCTCTCCTGCTCTCTGCTGCTGCTGTCCCCAGGAGAGCTGACTCACCCATGTGTTGGCTCAGCTGTGTCTCTACTTGCTTGCAATGCTTTTACAGTTCACAGGTTGCAAATTTCAGGCTCTGTTTGTTGTCTCACTGGCAGAGAACCATTCCCGTGCTTGGTTTCTGAGATCTGTGACACGACACACGCTGGACACAGCAGGGTGGGCTGCTTTGGGAACTCCTACCCCAGGGACTGCCCTGCCTCTGTCTGTGTTGCCAGAGTACAGCACGGGCTGGGCAAGTTCACAGTCACCGAGGGTGTAAAAGGTTATGGAGACAGATTGAGAAGTTACCTTTATAGACATGAACAAATAAGAAGGGAAAGAGTTCCACCACAGAGAAAGGTTTGCTGCATTTGCTAAGACAGGCTTTTTCTGTGCCTGACATACATTAAGTCTGAGGGAAGATGGTAAAATACAATTTAGCATTAAAGAACTTTCAGAAATAGTTTGGCAAAAGTACTCTTAAGGTAGAATTGTGAAGAGAGATGGTACAGTGCTAAACATACAAAATAAAACACTGTATTTTTCTTATAATCAACTGATTTGTAACCAGTTCTTATTTTAATCACTCTACCAGTTGCTATTAGTCTATACTTTAAATGCCTTGCTCAATGCTATAGAGCAGAAACAGTCTTTATATTAAAAAAATGATACAAGTTGCATAGGGAAATAGACCACAGCCAGAGCCAATGCCCACCTGTCTGCCCTAGGAAGGACCCCTGTTCCAGGTGGGTGTTTTATACCTCCAGGGTGTGAGCCAGGTTGGCTTTGTAGCAGGGCAACAGAGCCCTGGAACCCTCTGTGCTGTTTGCTTTGCACCTCCAGTCCTCCTGTGGAAGGAGCCTGGGCCACCTTCCTGCAGCTCCCAAAGAGCACTTGGACTCAACACTGTTCTGGGCTCAGTGTGAAAATACACACGAGCTTTCTGGCTACCCTTGCTGGGGACATGTGTTATTTCAGTGGCACAGTGCCTGTTTTGGCTCTGTTCTCTCTATTAGGGCTCTGATATTTGTGGAAGATGCAAGGGGTAGTGCAGAATTGTCTCACTGCTGCTGGAGGAAGGAAGTTTGATGATGAGCTATATTATGTATGGCTCACTAGACAGTAGTAAACATTCCTCTTTGTTGCTGTGCTTTGGGATTATCAAAGGGTGTTGTGTTCCTAGTTAGAGTTTTTCTGGATTAATGAAACAGATCACTGCATTGCAACGTGCCCGAAGTCTGTGAAATGTTTCCTGAATAAGGATTGGATCAGGCCCGTGGAGAATATAAAGTGCTGGAAAGAACCTGGTGATATTTTACAGCCCCAGCATTTGGTTGTTTTCTGCAGAGGCCTGACAGCCCCTCTAATTAGGAACTCGAGGTTTCTTTACTTGGCTCTGTTTCCTTTCTCTCTCACAATGCACCATCAACATCCAAATCCTCCTTGTTGCTCTGGCTGTCCCTGATTTCAGGGGCTGCTTTGTTGGAATATGGAGTGGTTCAGATGGAATTAGGAATACTCAAAGGTTCAAAGCTTCCTGTCTGTGCTGGGTTTGTACATCAGTCTTTGGGAGGTCCAGCACCAGGATGTGAGGTGGAGACCATCTAGTGTTGCACCAAGGACTGCTACCTGTCTATGCAGCTTAAGTGTCAGGAGCCAAGGGAACTTTCCAGAGAGTTTCAAATGTCTGTCAAATCCCCAGGAGATTCTGTAGCTTAATAGGAAATTTTATTTTTGCTCAAAAATTCCATAAGATGTGAGAAAAATGTGCATCTCTTGGCCAAGTACAAGCAGGCAGAGAACTAGTCTCCATCATGAGTCAGATCCCTCTCACAGACTCTGAATTTAGATACAAAAATACCTGCTTTTTCTGGAAGTCTCTGTACTTGTCTCTTTTCAATGAAGGGAACAGAAGCTGGGGCCAGAAGCCTTCTTGTTGGCTCTTAAAGTCTCTAACTCTGTTGCCTCTGGCAAGTATTGAGTCTGTCAGTAAGGTTATTTTAATGCCTGCCAAATGATCTTTGTATAAAGTTCTGTCCTATTTCTTTGTCTGGAAACTTTACTTGTCCTTGTTTTTTTTTTGAGCACAATAGTTCTGAAATCAGATCTCTGAGATGAGCTCACACAAAAAGTTGTCATAAATGCATTGATTTGGCCTTTTATTTTCCTAGATTGTTAATATCTGCTTCTGGTTTAACTTGGAATGTTTTGAATAGTTACTTTTCCCAATAACTGATAAAACCCAGATCCTCTTGTCTACAACCCCTTAGATTTTACTTTTCTCAAATATGAGAGTTGTTGCTTTTTATACTCGGTCCTGAGAAGGCACAAGTCTCTTAAAAGTGCTCTTTACTTAAAATGCATGAGTAACAAATGTGTTTTTCTATGTGAACGTGCCTTGGAAGCCTTATGGGGGGAAGGCACTGAAAAATCTAAGTACCACTTCTGTCCCACTGTTAAAATGATGGCTGAATTTAAGTGCCTCATTCCTGAGGATTTTGGACTGAGTCAGACTGTGAGAGATCCTCCTGCAGGCCTAACACAAACAAGAAGTTTACCTTGTCTCCCCTCGAATGTCTGTGCTGCCCAGTGAAGCTGCTTTGCAGTTGAGATGAGTAGGCTTGAAGTGTGTGATTCATGAGAGGGTTACAATTGATGAGATGCTGAAGCTGTGAACAGGTCACAGAATTACAGTCTGACTCACTCTATGTAAATCCAGATGGTTATTCAAGAGCTCACATTTTTACATTGGGCTAAAGGTGAAACAGCTTCATTAAAATTATTCTGCCAATTGTATCTTCAATTATCTTTCTCTTTTTTCTTTTTTTTTTTTTTTCTGGTTGAAGCTTCCAGGCTCCATAACCACATCCACTGTATTATATTCCTGCAGGGATGAAGGGTACTGGTATATTAAAGGAAACCTGGATTCTCCAAACATCTTAGGTTTGCTGAGGAAGGTTGGCTTTATTTTATGTGCTGTTATAGCAAGAAATGTGGGCTGCTGTAGGGAATGTGTTTGTCTCCATGGTCCTAACTAGTACATTCCTATACATTTAAAAAAAAATAAATTAATTCCGATTTCAATAAAAGCAGGATCCAAAATCCAAAACCTGTCTTTAAAATAAACAGAGGTCACATTCCAATAATTGCCCTGCTTGCTCTTACCTAATGGTCCATTGTCATTGTACTACCTCAGTAGTCCTGGGGCATGAACATTCTTCAAGGTAATAACCAACAGAATACTCTATTACATTGAAAAATAGGCTTGTTTTGGCAGCTTAATTCCTTATGTTAAACAAGCTTTTCAATTTATTCCTGAGTGTAGCAGAAAGGAACAGAGAAATGGATATCTGTGGTAGTGTGAGACAGTTCACGAGGACTGTATCGGTCCAGAGCACTCCCAGAGTGTTGCAGGGGCAGAGTCAGACCTGCTGGTGATGCACAACGGGGCCTTGGCCCGGCACTTGAAACAAATGTGTGGGTGATATGGGATTTAGCATTCTGCTTTTCCTCCTTGGGAATTTACAGCTTGCATTTCCTTGTTTGGTTTTGGGTTTTGTGGAATGAGTTTGTGACAGCATTTGCTAAGGTGGCTGAAAATCCAGGGCTGTATCATCAGTTGGATCTGGGCAGTTGGCAGAGCTGCACTTTGCACCATCTGGGGATCTGCCTTTCAATTTGGAACAAAGTTTATACCCCGGTCCTCTTTTTCTATTTGGACACAAAGCAGTAAAACTGGCACAGAGTGTCCCTCCCTTTTCTATTTCTGTTTTCCTTGATTTCTAAACTTTCTAGAGGAGACAACATCCTTTCTCTTTCCAGAATGAACCTGGCAAATAATTTATAAACAAACAAAGAAATAACAGTAATGGAGTACAAGAAAAGGAATGCTATCCATTATTTATGTACATAATTAAATGGAATCCCTGGTTGTTTGAAAGTACAAAGACAAAACTTCACTGTGGGTGTTTTATGTATATAAATGCAGAAACATTTCTTGGTGGTCTTACATGAAAATTCTGCTTCCATTTTCTCCAAGCAATTACATTTGTTTCATTAGGTAGCTCTTGAGTTTGCAGCTGAAATTCCTGCTCAGGTTTGCCAGAAGGGCAGCAATTAATGGCCAGGGTTCTGTTTTGGTTGGTTTTATTTCATTATCATGCAGTACCTCAAAGCCCAGATTTGCTACCCATAGTGCCATGCAGGCAAACAGGGTCCCAGTGACACAGGGACAAAGCCTTGGGGCACCACGTGTGAGGGTGGGGATGGACTCAATGGGTCACCTCTCAGCTGGCTTTGCTGCCTTGCAATTGTGTTTATTTCAGGGGCGGAAGAAACTTAAGCATTAAATATATTTGCTCGATTAAGTTATTGAGCCACTGGTTGAATTACTCCTCCAGAATGTTGTTTAATCCCCTGGTGATGGTTGAAGCTGCTACTGCAAACACCAAGAGAATATTTTTGCTTGTTTCAGTTTTGGCATTGATGTCAACTATGGTACATTATTTTTATAACGCTCTCATTTTCTCTTTAATCCATATTTTTATGTTGTGCTGTGCTGCCCAGAATAATAATGTCATTTCGTACATAGGAGAAACTGAGACAAAAATCAAATTAATTGAGTTGTCTTAATCGAACAAGGAGATGTTCAGAGTTAGAACATAAGGAGCTGAACTCAGGACTCTTAATTTGATCTGCAAAATTACAGTACTCTCCAAAGTGAGAGCTTAGTAGGTTATATGAGCTATTCTTTTTGTTTCACCTGCCTGTTTTCTGTGAAATTTAGCAATTCAGCTTTCTACAGGATAATGCACAGAGAAGTACACAGAAACCCCCTCAGTTTCCAGGTGCCACTCATTTTACCTGATTTCCTTGGTGTTCCTGCCAAACTGGTCTTGACATTGAATTCCTGCCAGAGCATGGCTTTGGCTCTGGCTCTGAAGGGAGACTGTCCCAAAGTGTGCCTGGCTTTGAGAGCCAGGGGGAGTGTGGCTGGAGGGGAGCCCCAGGAATTGTGAGCCCTGTGTGAGGCTCAGCACAGCAGCCTGGAAAGGCCCAGCAAGGACCCTGAGAATGAGCTGTTGGGGATGCTGTGCCACATCACTGAGAGAAATTCCAGCTGGCCAGGCTGTTCCTCTGCCTCGTTTCTTGGAGGGATCCCTCTTTCTACAGATTTCCCATTGTATATGTAATGTCTCTTCCCACTTTACTTCAGGTGATGGGACAATAAGAGAGCTCACCATACTACACAGTGGACTAGAGTTTTGAATCCTGTAGGTAAATAGATGTGTGTATATACATACACATATAAAAAGATACTTCAGAGATGATTTTGGCTTTCTAAATTCATTACAATCTGCTTAGAACTATCACTTCTAGGAAAACAGAAAATACTTTTTTCCACCAAGGAAATAGATGTAATCAATATTTGTATTGTACAGCAGTTATCAAAATCCATTGGCTTTGCTGGAAATACACCTTGGGATTTAATGAGGTAAGTCAGGCAAATGAAACTCAGCAGTGAGCTGCCCAAAGGAAACCACAAACCACCACAAAGCTGTGACTGTGAGTCTCATCAGTTTGGGAGCAAAGGCATAACAAGGTACATATTTCACCCTCGTGTTTTGAATGGTTTCCTTTTGTCCAAGCCAGCTATTGCAGGGATTGGCAGGGACACTTGGTCCTGTTAGGAGTGTTGGCTTGTCCCCTGTGCTGTGATCCAAATGTCTTGGCTCCTTTCTCTCAGACATTATCAGAGCAGATACAACAAAGGCTGCTCTCGCCTCGTAATGCTGGAGGTTGGTGCTGACCTTTGGTTTGCAGAGCACACAGAGGAAATCCAGCATTTCCCTGGTGTGCTGCCCATCCCTGTGGCTCCCACAGGGAGCAGATCCCGTGTGCCTGGAGCTTTGGCTCTGGGCTCTCTTCCATCCCTCTTGTGCTGAGCACATCAGGTTTTCTGCACAGGCACTGGCTGACCTTTATCCCCATCGAGGGGTTCTCTGTGTGTGCACTAAATATTTCTGATTGTTCTGGATGTTCACTTATTTGCTTGACTGAGCTGTGGGGCATCAAACAGTATGAACGAGTGTCCCAAATCATCTCTTTCCATCCAGTGAATATTTCTGGGTGGAAAGGAGGAGTATTCCTGCACATCTGTGGCTGTGCTGGAGTTGTGGCTGGAGATCCCTACTCTAAAGTAAGAAGAAATGGCTGCAGCTGAGCCAGGAGGGGAGTCCACTTGTTTGTTGGGGACAGAGAGAACGGCTGGAGGAAAAAAGCATGCATGGAATTCTAATGCTAGATTTTATCAATTTGTGAAGCTTAATTACTTGTGGTACATCTGAAGAGAAACGGAATCCAGGTCAATCTTCACAAGATATGCATTAAAAATTATTTATTAAAATAAGGCCCATTACTGTGATTATCAGATACATTTTTAATTAAATCCAAAGTTGCTTCAGTAGAAATTTCACTTATATCATCTCAAAATGTTTGGACTTGTTCACCTTTCTGAGTTTTACTTCTCTTCCATAAAGACCATGGACTCGGCTTAATTAGAAGTAGTAGTTATAATGTCAGAGCAAATTAATTTCAGGCAGCTGAGCGGTCCCTGTGAGGCTCGTGCTGTGTGTGCAGCTCAGCAATGCCCCTCTGAGATGCCCAGGGGCTCTCCCTGCCTGTGCCATCCCTCCTGCCTCAGCCACAGGGCGGGCACGGGGCCGGAGGAGGGCACGGCTGAATTCCCTCCAAACTCCCGTGGGCTCCAGAGTTTCTGCACTTTAAAAGAGGGAATTTAAAGCTCTTGAACCAGGTTTGTATGCAAGGCTTCTACCAGACAGTTGTCTCTCAGGAATGGCTCTGTGTAATAAATCCAGTCTGCAAGTATAAAAGACTTCAGCTTTTTAGCTACTCTTTTTAGCTACTCTTTTTTTTAGCTACTCTCCCAACACAGCCAGGCCAGGATTCTCAGTTGTGTAAACAGATCAGTTGATCTGAGTGTTCATTTTTACATCAGAGTCTCCTTTAGGTCCCAAGCACAACAAACTATTTTTGTCACGGATTTCACTCAATGTTAGCTTTAAATGCCTCCATTTATTTTTTTTTTTAATTTAATGCTTTCTTTTTAATGCTGCACTAATTTTCTATGTAAAATAGCAGAGCAATTTGACATTCTAAAAGGAATTTATTTGCATAAAAATAAACACAGTAACTTTTTCTAGGTGTTAAAGCATAAAATAAAAAGATAAGTTAATTGTAAATCATTGCTTAGAAATGCATTTTGTTGCAAAATTCTGGGCTACTCAACATTCTTAGGAGGTTGTAATGAGCTGAATTTGTTGGTTAAATTAAAATGCTTTTTCTCATGTTCAGTAAATGCAGTGTGGATGCAATTGAACAAAAATAAAATTGAAATTTACATTTTCATCAAATGAATAACCACATGCTGAGGTTTGCTTGACTGCAATTTATGATTATGCAAATGAAACAGGTTTTGCGACCAGGATATGTACAATAAATGGGAGTTCCATTATTATGTATCAAAAAGCCATTAACCTTGAAAATTATATACAATTGACATGAACATTTCTAAAATATGTGTAAAAGCTGTAAATGTTCTCTCTCTCCTCCCATATGTATATGTACTGTATATTAGATTTAGCAAAATCATCCAGAATGAATAATTTATTAAATGAGCTCTGCCACTTTTTTGGTTTATGAACTATCTGTAACAACTTGCTGGGTCCTTTATCCATTATTTAAATCAGGAAATACTGCTGATGAATTCCTTGTCTGCTGACAGGAACGGGAGCTCCAAAAGCTGCTCAGAAGAAGCATTTGCTGTTCCAAAGACCTGATGAGGGAGTGGAGAGGGGGTGGCTGAATTGTCTGGCAGCTTCCCAGATTGCAGGTTTCTTTGTTGGGAATTTTGTTGGGAATTTTGGTATTTGATGGTTCTAAATCAGATCCTCTTTTTTCCCTCAGCCCCAGTGGCAAAACAGGACTTGGAGGGAGAACAAAGTGGGGCGGTCTTGGGATGTCAGTGTTATCCTTCCTTGGGATGTGTTATCCTTGGGATGTGTTATCCTTCCTTGGGATGTCAGTGCTAGCCTTCCTTGGGATGTGTTATCCTTCCTTGGGATGTGTTATCCTTCCTTGGGATGTGTTATCCTTCCTTGGGATGTCAGTGTTATCCTTCCTTGGGATGTGTTATCCTTGGGATGTGTTATCTTTCCTTGGGATGTGTTATCCTTCCTTGGGATGTGTTATCCTTCCTTGGGGTGTCAGTGTTATCCTTCCTTGGGATGTGTTATCCTTCCTTGGGATGTGTTATCCTTCCTTGGGATGTGTTATCCTTCCTTGGGATGTCGGTGTTATCCTTCCTTGGGATGGGCAAAGCAAAGCAAACAGCCCATGAGCTTAAAGACAGATGATTTTGTACGTATTTCCAGAAAGATGGTCTCTTTCTTAGTGATTTTTGGCTTGTGAAAAACCCCACTTTGGGGCAGTCTGAGTGAGAATATAGGTGGGGTGTTGGATGTGTGTGCTTGGCAGCTGCTGCTGTGCTCAGGGTGGAGGTGCTGCCTGTACATCCTGAGCTGCCTGTACATCCTGAGCTGCCTGCACATCCTGAGCTGCCTGTACATCCTGAGCTGCCTGTACATCCCGAGCTGCCTGTACATCCCAAGCTGCCTGCCCATCCCGAGCTGCCTGCACATCCTGAGCTGCATCCTCCACCCAGGACCAGTTTCAGGGAGTCCCCGGGGCTCACACTTCCCTGTTCTGCATGGCCAGTTAATGCCAAAACCCTGAAAAGAAAAACAAATACACATAGCAAAGTGGTCAGAAGAATTAATATTTACAGGCTGGTTCTCAAGTGGTGCCTTGAAGCTGAACTGTTTTTTCAGTGATTTTGGTAAAAGCTTTGTGGAAGGGTTTCAGTTACATCCCTGTCAGTTATACAGAAGGGTTGGATGCCCTGAGTTATTTTTACCACAGGAGGTGTTCACATTATGATACCCAATGTGTAAGATACCAAGATGTGCTTGTAGGAGTTTGTCTTATCTGTAATATTTAATTTGCAATAATTTCTGACATCCCTTTTTCTCACATCCCCGTAACTATTGGAGAAGAATGCTTGAAATCTTTTATTGAAAATAAAACAAAATAGTACTAAGCGTGGCACTCACCTCCCTAAATGAAGGACCCTCTCTGGCTGTTCTTTTCTTCCCTTGTCTCTGTAAAAAGTGAATGTATTTCCTTGCCCAGGTCTCACTTTTGGAGTGGAGTTTGCATCTAAACCATTGCCAAAAAAATGCTAGCACAGAGCATTGCAATGACATGAAGTATCAGTTAAAGCAGATGGAAGTGTCATGGATGGGAAGAAGGGCAGGAGGAGCTGGGAATCTGTGTGTGTTCAGTTGAATGTGAGGGCAGATACTGATGTTCTGAGAATTCTAAAGGAGAAACTTGAAAGTACAAGCGATTTCATTTGCAAAGCAGACAAGTAATGCTATAGACTTGGAAAAATCTGCAGCAGAAAGGGATATATGGATATTTAATTATAATTTTCAGTATTAGTTTTAACCACAGGAAATAGTCTTGTGACTTCTACTGTGGGAGTCCAGAGCAGCCCAAACTCCCAAGGACTGCTTTTGACTGTACCCTTGAACACTCCTCTATATTCAGCTAGAAAAGGGGGGGGTCTTTTGTTGCTTCTGGACTAGAGAATGATGCCCAGAGTACATATGTATTGTGGAGGAATATATTGAAGATGGAATTACCCAAACCTTCCCCCAGACTGGTGGCACATGTTTGAACAGCACTGTACCTGTTATGCTTCAGGTGGGAGCTGCCTCCTATAGGATCAGCAAAACTGCTTTTTTACTGGTAAGGTGGTTAAATGTTTTTATTCCATATGAAGAGTAGAATTAGGGAATTTTGAAACCAATTTTTTTTTTTTCTAACATGAACAACTCATATACAGCAGAGTAATATTTGTAATGCTGCTCTGGCTTCTGAAGCAGCCTCAGCCATTGGGGTGAGCACTTGGGTACCATCAGCTTTTGTAGGTGGCATAGCCCATGGAGAATGTCTTCTCCTTCTCTCACCACAGGGATGCAGCTGAGAGCCACTGGTGTGATCCTTTTGACTTGGAAATACAAAAGAAAGTGGGTGTTTGCTCACACTGTGTTGCTTTCATTGCAAACTACTGAGACATCTTTTGAAAAACAACTTTTTTTTAAATTTTTTTAACTCCTTCAAAAATCTGTCACAGAATAGATTATGACCAAGCATTTCATGTGCTGTTCTTGATAGTTTGCCCGAGAACAACAGAAAGCTAAACGTGTCTTATTTTTCATAACTTTCTGCAAACCCTCCCCAAATTAGTCTCAGTAAATACCAGAAATGCTAATATCCAGTCTTCATGTGTGCTCACAGAACAGATTTAGGGCACTTACTTGAAGGTTATATATAAAGTGACCATTTGCCATAAGTTAAAAGCATCCTTTCTGACATCTTTGGAACACATTTCTCAAAGTACTGAGCAATGATTGAACTTTTCATTCCAGGAATATCTCTGGATATGTTAAAATGTAACAGTGCAGAAATCCACAGTTTCCAGCTCGCCCTGCACGTCCCAGTGTGGTCCCAGAGCCTGGATGGGAACAGGCCATGCCCAGCAGACAGGGACACACTGTCACAGCTGCCTTAACACCTCCCAAAAACTGGGGTATTTCTGACATGATCTGCCTGCTGTGATGCTCATCCTCTCTTTCTTGAGTGTCACAGTCAGCAGTGACTTAGGTACCAATTCCTTAATTTAGAGTATTAGAAGTTGGTGAGGCTGACACCCCATTGGGAATAAGCTCCTGTTTTCTTATGTTGGCAAAGACCACTGAAGGGTTTATTCTGGGCTCCTGCCTCCTGTAAATGTTACATTAGGAGTGAGGCATTTTTTTAACATGAAAACTTAGATGCTGAAGCAGAAAATGGCAGCTGTAAAGTAGCTTTGTTTGGTGCTTTCCTTAAAACACAAGGAGCCTTAGTAATGTACAAAACCATTTAAAAACCCCTCCATGAGGTGCAGGACTGTGAAGAGTTTTTATTATCTGTAACTCTTCAGCCACTAGATGGTGGGAAAGTCGCAACATGAGAGCACTGAGGGACTTGCTCTGCCCTCCCAGGGTTAACCCACAGTAGGTGTGAGTGAACACAGCACTCCCAAAATAGCTGTCAAATTTTCCCATGAGGTGGCATCTGGATTGTGGCATTGCCTGTACATCTCTATCCAAAGTCTCCTTTGTGCTGGAGAACCTTGTCTGCATTACCAGGCCAGCTGTGATGGAAAGGATTCCCTTTAGTTGCAAATTTCAGTGAAGAAACTGAAAAAACCCCAACCATTGAAAGGCTGGTTCATGCTAAATTCAAAAGTGCCACAGACCAGTGGCTGGCAGTGCCTGGTTTCAAGGTAAGCCTTGAGTGCTGCCATGGCTGCACAGCCACCGTGTCATTAAATGGTTCACAGAAGCACTTCAACACACAGTGCTCTGAGCCATTCTGTGCATCATCCCCCAAATATTGTCTGCAGCAGGGTGAATCTTCCTTCCACAGGGCCATGGGATTTGCTAAGCTGTTTTTTGTGGGGACATTTGGGGAACGAATGGTTTGATTTGAAAATCTCTTTAGCAGGTTTATTACTCCCTGCTCTGTTCTGAAGGGCAGCTCCATAAACACTTCTGTCTCTGGGATCCCTTGCCAGGATCTTTGCTGGACTGTCAGATTCATCACCTCCCTTTTTGATCTTGGGAATAAATTGAAGGCCCAGCTTCCAATGCAAATGGCTGTGATGCCAGCCCTTAATGATTGAGGTAACTCCAGTGAAGGCTTTGGGATCATCAGATGATGACAATGCCTTTGATTTATGGGCCACCTTTCATTCCTGGTGATCTCAAAGCACCTATAATTTCTGGCAAACCTGTGCTGAGTTAATGGGTTATTTCAGAGTCTATTCAGCAATAACTGTTAAGTGCTCAGAAGAAAGACTGATTGATGGGTGAGATGGCCCAGAACTTTAATTATCTTAATGAACAATTTTTTGAACTTAACAGAAAGTCTAGCACTAACACAAGTGGAGCTGTGAACTTGTATTCCAGCACTCATTATATTAAACCCTGAGCTCGGGGGTAATTTGGAGCCTTGTCTCTTGTCCTGTGTGTGCATTTCGTGGGAGTCTACTGAGGCACTGCTGGCACAGAACCACCTCTGCACTGGGACCGGGGGACACTGGTGACAAACAGCACCCAGCCCCTGGGAAGCCCTTGGAAAAATTTGATATACAGCTACTTGAGTTTAGCAGGATGCTCAAGACAAATACTGAAAGTATTCAGAATAATTCTGGGAGAATTATTAGTAAGCAGCTATTAAAGACTCTGGCGTGACACCTGCTCTGTTGTTTTGCCTATGACAGAAAACAGAAGTAGTAAATAGCTGAACTGGGCAACAAGCAGCAGGAAAATAGCATGAAAAGCACACAGATTGCTGTTGACAAGGTGGTTTTTAGATTATTTTAGTATGAAAGTTCTTTTTAAATTAGCAATTGTGATCACACATACATTGTCTATGTCATCTACTCCCCCTTATACCCTTCTTCTGCCTCTCTGTTATTGTACTTTTAAACCTTAATAATTTTTCCACAGAAAATTGTTATTAGCATCTGTTGTGTCTGCATAATTACTGTGCCTGTTAAAAGGCTTATTTCTGTTATTTGCAGATCCCTTCCCAAATCCTTACATTGGTAATTAGTATATTTTACAAATGCTGGGGCTATGAGAAGGATCATAGATTTTCAGCATAAACCAACCATTTCTTCCCAATGACTAATCCTATAGGGGGTACCATAAAAATAACAGTATTAGAAAAAGGCAATAATTCCAAGCTATGTTTTACTGTATGTGTTGCCAAGGAGATCTGGCTTTGTGAGTGACTCTGGGACCTGAACTTCTTGTATCAGCTACAGGAGAAATGTCAGGAACGTGATCATTTTGTTCAGTCAGAAGAAACTTCCATGTGTGCCAATGTGCCATGTCAGAGCTGTGCTCCCCCTCTGGAGCCTGAGGAGGGGCCAAGGGAGGCTGCCCAGTGTCCAGCCAGGGTGGGGGCTGTGCCAGGAGCTCTCTGTAGGCAACAGGGAGAGCTGAGCTGAGGAAGGTGACACAGGGGCTGAAGCCACTGAGTGCTCACGTGGCTTCCTGGCTTTGCACTGCCTGGTTCTTTCCCTGTGCACATGGGGAGGAGCAGGTGGACACATCCCCAGAATGAGTTTGTCTCTTTTTTACAAGGCACCAAAGGAGTAGGGACATGGCTGGAATGCTTTGGGAAGTGTCCAAACCCACAGAGCTGCTGCAGTGACCGAGCCTGAGCTCAGGGATTAGAGCACAGTGCTGGTAACCCCAAAGCTGTGGGGCCAATCCCCAAACAGGCCATTCCCTTTGGAGCTGGAGTTGATGATCCCTCTGGGTCCCTTCCAATTTAGAATATCATGTGATTCCCATGGCTGCTCCCTGGGTTCTATCTTGGTGGCAGGGCTGAGGAAAAGGGTGTGGAGGTGACATTGATCTGAGTTCAAGCAACCTGCATCCCTCAGAGAATGAAATGTGAGGGCCTAGAGATGTCTGCGTGCACAGCTCTCCCCTTTTTTTCCTTTCACACATCAATAGATTTTCTCAAAGCCACTCAAGTGATGTTCTTCCATCTCAGGCCTTAATTCTGAGTGTTGCTGTATACCTTCAGGATAGATGTTTGCTGTTCTTCCAGCTTGTGCTATCAGAGGGAAGCTTCACTGCCTCTTGTATTTATTCCAAAGGAATAATGGAT
Source organism: Xenops minutus (assembly GCA_035221455.1). Classification (NCBI taxonomy): domain Eukaryota; kingdom Metazoa; phylum Chordata; class Aves; order Passeriformes; family Furnariidae; genus Xenops; species Xenops minutus. The sequence continues at coordinate 1,012,573 of JAWWEE010000018.1, read as the reverse complement.
TAATAGTTTTGAAGCCACTTTTAGCCAAATTTAACCAGCCTCATAATGTTTCCCTCATAAAGCTTATGTGGGTCATCTCTGAGGAAATCAGAGAATGGATTGGAGTCTTCCCATTCTCTCTCTCGTTCCCACCCCTGCTTGGCCAATAAAGAGGTGTTTATAAAGCCACGGATTTCTCTAGTTCTGGCCAAACTTTGGGTAACTGGAGCTGAAGGAGGTGGAAAACAGATCTGAGCAGCACCAGGAAGTTGTACAAGTCAGCAGCAATAATGGCAGGTGTCTGCTGTCTCAGCTGGCTCTGTGAAATTTGGAGGATGCAACTCCAGGCTGCAAATGTGGTGTCTCCCTAAAATTTTAGATTTCAAAAGTATCTGTTTGGCTGATTTCTTTTGGTACAGATAACACTGTCACTTGCCTGGTGCTCTTTGCCATTTTTTGGTAGTGTCTGAAGGCAGGAATCTGGTTTGTCTTCTTTGTTTCATGCAACATTTTCCCATCACCCCTAACTCAGAGCTAAATGGTCTTGTTACACTGGACAAATGTGCTTTTATAGAATTCATTTTTCCTAAGGCATGTGACCGAAATGATCTCATTCTTTGGGTGGCTGGGCTGTGTGGAAGAAGTCTGAAAGAGACAAAAAAGCAGTTTCTGGAAGAACTGTTAAAAGATACCCATTTTTCACAACTATAATAGAACCTCATAATTAATTTAAATGGAATTTGTTTTCCAGAAAACAGATTTTTTTTGGTCTAAAGTATGTCCTTTGAGAGCAGCAAGAGGAAACAACCTCTGTTATTTTTGATTACCTTTGTGTTTTGCTTTTTACTCATTATGCTAATTTTATGCTAATAACCTTCTTACATTAAGTTTCACTTTATACTGCATAAACTGACAAATAGAGCAATATTTATCAAGCATAAATATTAAAAACACTATAAAGACTTCTAGGCTTCTAATTATTATGCTAATATATATCTAAATTATTCTTGCATTACCGCCCTACAGTTCACTGTAGAACATGACACAAAAATGGTGAAAACACCAAAATTCTATTTCTTAATGCTATTAATTAATCATATAGGAAGACTATCAATGAATTAAAAAAGCACCTGTTACAGCCCTGTGGATGTGAAGATAAAGAATTCATTTCTTCTGGGGAGCTGTTGAGCCTTTGCTTATATTATCAGAAATACTAGGGAAATCCAAAGTGCTTTTTTGTTTTCAAAGTACAGGAAAGTCTGATATATTGAATGGAAATTCCATGCATTGAGGCAAATTCCCGGTGTTTCTCTTCCTCCCAGTGTGTTGACTGGAATCAGAGACCCTTCCTGTGGTGCAGGTTGGGTGAGTTTTGGGCTCTGTCCTTTCGTGTTCCCTCCGTGGGGTCAGAAGGAGCCCCCAGACCTCGGGTGTCACATTTGTCCTGGGGCTGTTATGGGGCTGTGATTAGGGGTAAAGTCTCTCCAGTGTGTAGGAGGATAATTCAGTCAAAAATTATCCCTTTGGGATTTCCTAAACGTTGGGGTGTTCTCCCTGCTGAGTGGATGGATCAGGACTTGGCTCTACCGAGTGGAAGGTGCTGCAGCAGAGACAGCCAGAGCCTTCAGGTGTGTTTTATTAAGTCAAGGCCTGTTCCTGGCATTCCATTCCATTCCATTCCATTCCATTCCATTCCATTCCATTCCATTCCATTCCATTCCATTCCATTCCATTCCA
>JAWWEE010000018.1:983984-1006871 GCA_035221455.1 Xenops minutus | reverse complement strand
CACAGGTTGTCCAGAGAAGCTGTGGCTGCCCCTGGATCCCTGGGAGTGTCCAAGGCCAGGTTGGACAGGGCTTGGAGTCATCTGGGCTAGTGGGAGGTGTCCCTGCTCATCGCAGGGGGTGCAATGAGTTAAGCTTTAAGGTTCTTTCCAACTCAAACCACTCTGTGATTCCATGATTTTATCTCACATACAAGACTTGTCATTTGCCTTTATTAATCTTCATGAGGTCTTGAATGAAGGGACTGGTGTGAAGGGGAGAAGCAAGATCTGTTCCAACTGTCCTCTCCTGTAGTTTATCAACCATTGCTCCCAATTTGGGAAACTTGGCTAAAACATCTTTTTTTCCTTAACCGTTCATAAATTAGATTTTTTTTAAGACTCAGAAATGGTTTGTGCAAAATCCTCTAAGTCTTTAGCTATGGCAGTGGGAGATAGTAGGTGTCTCTTCTGCACAGCCGAGCCATAAGCCATTTAAAATATTTCTCAGATATACTGTTACCAGACTTCTTTCTTTGCTTTTAAATAAATTTCCTCTGATTTATCATCTTTCCAAAGGCTAAATTACAGTTGCTCCCTTGGTTATTAACAGTCCTAACTTTTGTTTATCCAAACCAACAGGCATTGCTTTTAGCAGTGTATGATCACTTCCGTCTCATGTTTTCTCTATTTGCTAAAAAGATGACTTATTCTACTGAGGGTTGGCTAAATCATACCTACAGTAGTAGAGTATTCACATTCTTCAAAAATGTTTGATTCTTAAGGAGAGTAGAAACAACTTTTCCTTATTTAAAAGAAAGAGAAGATGTTGCATTTATAAATTACTATGTATTTTGCCAAAAATAATGTCAGTGATGAAATTCAGTTAAACATTGCTATTCTTTTCATGAACTGGAAGAGCACAGTAGTCATTCCACACTATAAATATTTCTGTGGATTTCTAAAGGAAGTGGATGTAAACACAAACTTCCTACATGATATCAGGCATATCACACATTTCCTAGAGTACTGAGATCTCTCACATTTCCCATTGATCTCAGAACATGACACTAAATGTTTTAACATAAATGACTAGCAAAAGTTTTGGTCATATACATAAGTGACTTTTAATTAATTTTTTTTTTTTTTTTAACTGGAAAACAGACAAGTATTTCTGGTCCTAACTGTCATTTAATCAACATTCATGATACTTATTGCAAAATGGAAAGTACACAGACTGCTGTTGTTTTCTTCTTTTCTTTTTCATTTTTATCATAACTACTTATACCACCTACACTCTCAATTTCCTCAGTGGCCAAGCCTCCTTGAATTTGCTACTCCACTTCTGACTCTTGAGTTTCATATGCTTATATGATATTACCACAGTTTTCTGTTCTAAAAACAGCAGGGTCATTATAAAAATCAATGGCCTTGTAAGGATTTTACCTAAAACGTCTAAATTTCTTTAGTGAAAGATTAGAAAGATACATATTTTTTTCAAGAATAGTAACAAACAACCTGAAGAGTTAGTCCAAGTACCAGGACTCTTGGAGGTTTCAGTATGCAGGAGCTAAATCAAGGAAGTTAAATTTTCCTGTTCACAAACCCAAGTTTTGGGTCTTACATAAGATTATGATGATCCTGTTCTCCTTTGTTTGGTATTTCATGCAATAGCAGGGATGTGAATGTGTTTTGTGATCCCTTTGTCACAGTAGAGCTTACTACAAAGTCTAGCTTTACTGGTTAATGTCTGATTTGCTCATGCTTTCTTAGGTGGCACAGTATAATAACTCAGATTATGTGTTGCCCACAGACTGTTGCCCTTGGACAGCTTTTCCTCGTGACGGTACAGAACACTCCCAGAATGCAACCAAAGAATTGGCCAAAGTGTAGTCCATTCCCTCAATGAACTTAGTTTCAGTTCATTGTCTGGTCTTGGGACGGCACATTAAGAAGTTGCCTTTATTTTTCCCCTTCAGGAGAAACAACAGCAGTGAACACACAGAGGCCAGAGGTGTCCCTGGACAATGCCCCAAACCTGCAGGCTGTTGCTCCCTGCTCTGAGGCAGAGATTATGTGTATGATTGGTGGCAGATAAGACACGTGCAAAGCAATTCATGTGTATGAACAAACTGGAATCTGCTGTCACCATTAGTGCTGACAGCCACCACATGGAGGTGCCCAGGGCATTCTCCACAAAGGTCACTCAAAGCACATTCCAATTCATTGCATTTTGCTTCTGCCTTTGCCTTCTAGCACCAATCCAATTACTTCTGTTTTGTATGTCAGGATCCTCAGCAGCAGCACACAGCAGAAAGCAAAACATACTTAGGTGACACTTTCTTAACTGTGGGCAGATCAGATTAATGAGGCAGGGATGAAATTAACTTTTTTCTTCATGTCAAGATGATGTCCTGAGCAGTGGATAATTCCTCTTCTAATGTTGTTCGTTAACATTTTAACCACTGCCAAGTGTGCTGAAAGCTACCACACTTCTTAGGCTTTGCTCACCATCCATCCATTTCTTATTAACCCTGTAAATATAATGAGATATGATTTGATGTTAACGGCCACAGATTTATCTATTTAAATTGGAAATGCAACTCTCTGCATTTCCAGGCTAGCTGGGAACATACCTAGTGGCTTCAACTGATGTAGATAAGAGTGTGACCGATTGAAAATTGGCCAAATGCCAAGAGTCAAAGGGCCCAGGACAGAGACCCTGAAGGCCCCTCCCAGCCACAGGGGAAGAAAGGGAGAAAGGGGGGGGAAAAAACCACAAAACCAAACTTTAGTAGAACTAAACCAGTTTATATATATTTACACATATATACATGTGTATACAGAGGAGAAAAGAGACAGAAATCAAGTTGTCCCTTCCCTCTGACCCAAACAGCTGCCATTCCCCAATCTCAGGACACCCTCCTGACCCGGCTGGCTGGGCAGCAGCCCCACACCCACGGCCCCCTCCCACAGCAGAGCGACCGCACGGAGCTCCTCTGCCCTCCAACCCTGCCCCAAGAAGGACTGCCCACTGACTTCTGACTCCCCCTCCTTGTATCTCTGCTTTCGTAAAGAAATGAATGGAATACTTCCTTAGGTATGACCCCGTTACCAGGAAAGGCCTAAACCAAACCCACTACACACATTTATTATGCACTGGACACTTGCTGCAGGAAAGAGCAGTGTAGGGTCAAGTTTGAAAAAAGCAGGAATAGTTTCTGGGCAGGTTTGTGGAAACGATATTAAATATGATGCTGAGGATGTGGGTCTAATTTAAAGAATCATTTTCTGTTGCACCCACAACTTTATTCTTTCATCTTACTGACAGCACAAACATTTCTATCCATTTCATTTCATCTTCTTCCTTCTCATCTCAGGTATTTATATATTTGCATGGCCCCATCATGATAAAATCCAGATGCCTTCCAAATAGAAATATCATTTACAATTTCTCTTCCTTTCTTCTTTCAGAGTCTTCAGGAAAATACCTTGATTAATTCATAGGTTTTCAGCCCTATGTTTGTTTATGTGTGCGAGTCAGTAGATGTGCTGTGTAAGGATGTGTGTGACTAAATTATTGAGGGAAAGCTAAATCAAAGAGATTAAATTTGCCTTTAGGGTATATTAAAGTGCAGACTGCAATACAGAGATGTTCATGCATCTGTAAAGGAGCTGCTTTGGGGTGCTGGAAGCTCAGGTGAAGGGAAGTTCTGAATCCCTCTGTGTCACTCTCCACCCGAGGGCATTTCTGCTTTCTGTGCCGGCATTTCAGGGTCCATGGCCCAGGTTTCAGTGCTAGTCAGGAGCTCAGAGACTTAAGCACCTCTCTCCCTTTTAATAAAACTTTCATAAGTTCAAAAAGAAACAAAAATTTTTTTGACTGAATCTGCCAGATCTCTCTGGTTTTACAGAATTTTTTTCTCATGCTACTAAACTCTGAGCAAAAATAAAAAAGAAAATGAGCTGTGGACTGTTCCAAACCTTTTGAAATGTTTCTCTTTGTTTTCCCTCTCCAATTAAATCTGGGTGCAGTGATCATATGGACAAAGCAGGAGAGTGGAGCAGGTCCTAAGGCTGGGCCTGCCAGGATGAGACCTGTCCTAAAGACCTCAGCAAACATTTTGGAGTTCCTGGCCCTGTCTTTGCATGGTATGAGATCACTTCATGCACAGTATGAGACCACTTCATCTCTGGCTGTGCAACAAGGAAGAACTCCTGGGAATATCCCTGTTCTTAACAGATGGCAAAGCAATGGGGGCAAAGCCAGAAAAGAAGCCATGAAATATTTCTGTGACCTCACAGTGGGTTTTCCAGCAAGGACTCAAGTGCCATGAAATACCCCAGACTTGGTGAACTCCCTGACACCACCTGAGTCATCCTGGTTAGTCCCCAGTGCTCGTGAACCTAGAAAAAGGGATTAAATGCATCCAACAACCTTCTTCAGAATCTAATCCACTCTTGTTTTAGGCTCTGTGAGTTGCAGGAGACACTGGCTGTGCTCGAGGGCAGTCGTGCTCTTTTGCTCTCTGACCTCAGCACTGACCACCGTGTGGGTGTGGAATGGAAACCCTCCTGTTTGTCTCCAGTTTTACCCCACCAGGACTGGTAATTTGCTCTGGGGGAGCAGTCCCATCTCACAACCTTTCTTGAACAAATATTTTTGAAGCATGTGAAGGAGATTATTTAAAAAGGGAGGTGAAACAAGGCCTATTAATAAACACAGAAGCCCTCTCTGTGTTTAAATTCTTTCCTCACAGAAATGTTTTCATATTAGGCTTATTTTTCAGTAATTTTCTTTGCTTACACCTTGTGGAAGTTCACCTGACAGACATGTTTCTGTGGAAGGCTGTGGAAGTGGTCAATCTTTAAAGCACCCTGAGAGCAGAGCTGAGAGCTCACTGCCCTGGTGAGTGATGGGCTATTGTGGGCACCTCTGTAGGTGGTCACAGGGGAAACAAGGTCATTAGAGCTGGATTTTCCACTGCCATTTTACAGAACAAAAGCTGCCAGGACTGTTTTTTCCCCCCAAGCAACTGTGATTCTCCTTCTAGAAGGCAGTGGTTGTGAAATTATTCTAATGTGTGTGAGTTGGTGCTTGCATTGCCGCTTTCACTGGATTTATTAGGGTTCAACTAACTGAGAGACCAAAACTGCTGCTTAATCATCTCCCTTTCACAATTAGCAGTGCCAATAAAAAGAAGGAATGTGTGTCATCCTGAATCTGTGCTGTGACTGTCAGTGGGAGCAGCTCTGTCGTAATTTATTTCCACCTTCAACAGAGGGACCTCTGGATGTGCAAGAAGCAGCTATAATGAACCATATTCCAGCAATCCCCAGCTGGAAAATGCTTCCTACCTGGGGAAATTACACTTGGATACAGATGGATAGTACCACTAATGACAGTGTCTTATTGATAAAAGCACATTTCTTCCAAAAAAAAATGATGAGGGAAAAAACCTTTAGTTGCATATCTTGCATGATAAAAAGAAGGAGGGTTGGCAACCCATCAGTGAGGCAAGGGGGAGAGGCTTCTCCAGGATGGCAGCACAAGCACGTCACTGAGGTGACTGCTGGACAGGTTCCAGCAAAGGAACAGGCTGCTTTGAGTGGCCAAAGTGTAGAGAATAAAGGAGAGGATTCCACAGAGTCCAGGCCACCAGCAAACTGTGCCTGGGGGGTGCTCTGGGCCACCATGAAGGACTTTGCAAAATGACTTTGCTCTGGTCTGGCATCTGCAGGGCTGACAAAACCAAGAATGATTCTCTTAATGGAAAAATGAGACTGGGGCTTCTCTGCTAAAGCCTGAGGATCGAAGGCTTTGCCTGATGCATACTAAAGAATGGAAGAAAGGCTTCAGGAGAGGAAAAGAGATCTCAGAAAGCAAGAGAAAATAAACAGAGAACTGATATTTACATTGTGATCTTCCTGATTATTTGCTGTGCTGTTGCATAAGTTCATTTACTGGATGCTGTCTTTTACCAAATAGATTATTTCAGTTCTTCTCGGTTTATTTTGATATTTAAGCAAGCAGCCCACAGGAATGCCTTCTTAAGCGTCCAAGTTACTTTGCACATTCAGTGCCTGAGGCCTTCAACAGCTTTGGTTTAGAATGGTCTGAGTCCCTTTTGCCCATTGCAGGGCTCTGTTTACAGGCATTGCTTTAGCCAGTTAAGGCTCAGTATGTAGGACAATGACTGTTCATTTGTACACCGGGTGATTTCCTTCCCTTCTTCAGTAACCACAAGATGCAACACCCCCCAGATGTGGGGAACTATCTGTGGTGTATTTAGAACAAAAGAGTTCCTGCCTTTAGGACGGACAAGAGCAGCAGATGCAAATTCCTCTGCAACAAACCCATCACGAGGAGATTTGGGCTCAGTTTTCTTCCTGTGTTCCCTTTTGCTTCCAGCGCCATAGCAACTTATTCTTGGGTTTCTGGGAATAGTAATGAAAAGCACATGTAAGTACTGGCTGGCCAGGGCTGTCCACTGGCAGTCACAGGGACCTGCTGCTCTGGGGGCCCTTCTACTGAGTCTGCACCACAACAGTTGGGTGAAAACCCCTCTCTCTTTGACAGATGACATCTGTAGTGTCAAGTTTCAGATTTCAGATCTATCCAGTTCTGTCCTTTCCTTTCCTGCCCTGCTTTTGACAGATTTCTTTACTGCAGTTCAGGCATCCTTAGCAACTCAACAGCTACAAGTAGACCTTTCTCTTCCTGGCACTGCAAGTATAGAGTGAAGGGTGCTCACTTGAGCTGCTGGTGGAATTTAGGTTGGTGGGGGACCCTAGGGGTCACCTAGTCCAACTCTTACTAAAAGTGGGTCCAACCAGAACAGGTTTCTCCAGTCATATTTCAGTGACTCCAGGGCTGGACACTCTACAGCTCCCCTGAGTCCCTTATAGTAATTTCCCCTTCCTTGCTTTTAATCCAGATTTTGTCTGTTGGAGGTTGCATTCAAACTACAAAACAAATCTTCTGAACTCATTCCATTCCAACAGCTGTTCTTGCTTCCAATAGCAGGGACTGATTTTGCCCATTTTTCACAAGAGAGGGCAACTGTGCCACCACATTTATCGAAAAAGTCTTTGGCCTCTAATGAAACTTTCTCTGTAAGAGTTGGCTGATTGTGAAGCTCTTTGGAAGGCTTTGCAAAGGTCATAGCCTCAATCCTCAGCTTTGAGGAGAATGTCAGAAGGCTTTAAAGGGTCATTTTATATCCAGCAAAACACTAGATGATACAGCTACATAGTTTTAACTTGTCCTGGGCAAATATTTTCTCTAAGCTGCAAAAATGTTGTATTTATACTTTTAATGTATGCTGTGTTATTAAGCTCTGACATTAAACACCTTCATGCCAGTTTGGAGGCACTGAACTTTGCTAATCATACAGTAAGAGAAGGGAAGGGGAAACCTGGCAGGTCTTACAGTACATTTCTTTCTTGTTATTAACTCCAGAGGTCCCTTCCAACCTCAGCCAGTCTGTGATTCTGGAACTGTGCTGAGTGTTGAACTCATCAAAACTCTCGGCAGCCAGAACTGAACACATGGAAGCTCATTGATTTTAACCTATGATATCTATGTATAATCTGATCTTTACATAGTGCAGGGACCAAGACTCCAATTAAAATACCTTCTACTTCTTTAAGAGGAAAAGGAATACTGTTGAAGATGCCAGCAGACACCCAGTTGTGATGCAAAATCATGCAAGAGAAGCCTTACAAAGAACCCAAAAGCAGAAAACGAGGCAGAGACCTTCATCTGATAATGCCCTGAAGTGTCACCCTCAACAGAAGAGCGTGTTCTTGTGGAAATGACTCCATTGTTTGCTGATGTCTGAGACTTGACAGGCAAGTTAAACATTTACAAACCACAGAAATGTGGTCTGTGGAATAAAGTGGAGCAAAATATGTTTAATTCCATTTGATGGCAAATTCCTGGAAAAATGAAGTATTGTCCAGCTTGAGACTGCTTGAGCCTGCCAAATAAATTCAGCTGGGAAGAGACGGTGAGGTCAAGATCAAGGGAAACATCCAACTCGTCAGCATGTAGGGACGCCAGAGTCTTATTGCTTAACCAGCCAGACTCAGGATATTGGTTTCAGTGCTCTGACACCCTTCTGTTGAAGTGGTTTCACTGTATCAATGCCACTATAAATGAACAAGCAGTTCTGGGACCTTCCACCCCCACGGTGCTGTAGCTAATTGTTCCTCAACTCCATCCTGGTCTCCTTTGCACGGACCACTTGGGTTTCTCTGGATCCAGAGAATAAATCTTGCAGGTACATAATAGGACTGGAATACTCAATTTATAGTTCTGCTCCAGTAAATGTTTGATTGCCTAAGAAAAAAATGGAAAGATTATAATCCCTTAAACAAGCAAAATGATGATTAGAACACTTTTGTGAAGGTGGAAGCTCTCCTCAGGCATTCAACATTCCATCTCAGGCAGAGAAAAGAATTGTCATAAGATTGGTTTGAGCTGTGAATCTGTCTCATTTTAAAATAATCCTTCAAGATGAGTCATACTTTTTTCAACTCCTAGGGCAACTGAACTCTACAAGTAGGAAAAAAGAAACCCAGCAATAATTCCCACTCCTTTTTTCATCCTCTTCATGCTGAATCCACTCCAACTTCTGACTGGCCATTGCCTTGGGTTTCTCCCAGCTGGTCTCCCAAGGACTAGTGTGCAATTAGCCTTTGCCTCCTGGGCTAATTGACCTCTGGCCTTTGTCTTTTCAGCTAATTGCCAAAGCACCTCGCTGGCTGTTTGGCAGAGACACAGGAGGGTTCAGGCTGTAAGGCAAACCTCAAAAGCCAGGTTTTCCCACTGCCCATTTCTGTCACACGTGCTGATCCTGTAGCAAATGCCCCTGTCACAGAAACTGCTCCTGACTCTGTGTCCTGAGCTGTGTACTGCTCAGTGGGCTCGAGGAAAGGCTTCTCACCTGACAACTCTGGCATTTTATTTCCTGCCACTTCCTAAAACCAACTTTTCAGGATTTCTACCTCTCTCTAGACCACCAAAATATTGTGGTTTAGTTTTTAATTTCAGATGAATGTTTTTCATTCAATGTTTCAAGAAATGTTTTATTGGCATAGATTTCTCCCTCTTGTGTTTCGTCTGTCAGGCAACCAAAGGAACATGGGTAGATCACACAACCTGTTCAATCAATACAGTGATAAAGGTGAGGTATCAGTGCTGTTCAAGAGATGGGATTTTCATCTTAATGGCTCAACCTGCTCAACAATTCTCTTTTGGTTTTGCCAGATGGAAGGGCATAACCTTGTGCAAGAGAAAAGCCTTTTCAGTCTTGTAAAAAACAGGTTCGCAGGAAGGTGGGATTGCAATTTTTATCATTATCAAGAAGGGTTTTGCTTCTGAGCCTGTCTTGAATGTCACAGAAAAAAAAAAAAGCAAAATGAGTTACTCTAGTCAATCATAGTCAAGATTGTTTACATCCATATTATTAGGAAAAAAATCAATTACTTCCCATTATTACAGGTGGTGCTGGAGTGCCTTGTGCTTAATATGTCTGTGGATCTAAATAGCCTTAGGTGGACTCCCCTAGAAGTGACTGGGAAAATACAAAGACATATACTACCATGATAGATGGTTTATTTGCTCACTGAAAGTGTCCTGGTGATGTCTGAGTTCACTAAAGAAGATCTAGTGGGAGATGGTGTTCCAGAGATGGATTTGTTCCGTGTGGGGTATGTTCAGTTGCCATGGTTATTTCATGAAAATATGTGTAAAGTTACTTAAGTCCCTGTATAGTTTAACTTGCATAATAAATAAAAAACATATATATGGGTGCAAAACTTATTCCATGAAACAAAATCTTTATAATCTTTATGGTAATAAATTGAAACTGTAATATATGTTATGCACAGATACACAGAAGCAGTGGCAGCTAAGGCAACAGTATTCATCTTCTTACATAAATAGCAAAGCAGGTCAGAAATGCAAAACAGGTCAGAAATAAACAAGTTTCTAGGAGCCGAAGTGATGATGTGATAATCTGAATTTTGGAAATGATCTTGTGACATTCACAATTACAAATAATGAACTTGGCTCTCTTTCCCCTCAGTTTTTTGTGTCACTGAAAGAGGCAGCAGGAGAGAAGTCACCACTGAGGTTGTGCCAATTGGTTAGAGTTAGAATGAGTTGTTCAGCTCAAGGTAATTTCTCAAGTGATCCCTTGAATCTTTACTGACTGTATTTCTCTTTAAACACTGAATAATTTGATAACAGAATGTGAATAATGCCTGAAAGGGAAGTAAGTTTATGTAGTTATTTTTTACTGCTACAGATAACACTACCTGAACTAGGCTGTTTGATGATATGTAAAAGCATGACATTTACATGCTCGTGAGCCCTGTTTGTTATGTCTCGTCCTTTCCTCTGGTCTAAAGCACTAAGGCAACCTGTTAATAGCAGGAGAGGAGCAACCTCCCTCCTCTTCTGCCCCTTCTCCATTTAAGTATTTAACTGTTCGAAGTGTTTATGAGAGTGGAAGCTGAACTCTCACAGGCCAGAGTAGAATGTGAGTTTTTAAGAAATTTGGTTTTCAGAAATGGTGTTTTTATACTGATTTTGGAAGGTTTGGCTCTATGGGCTCGTAGAGTGTGGTGGTGTGCACCACCACAAAACTCAAAAACTCGATTTGCAGTAGATTTTTAAATCACTACAAATAAAGATAGTGTGGCTGAGCTTCATAATGTCAAGGTTTTATCTGTGACCATCAGACATTTTAAACAGATGTAACAGCTCGCATATCAGGTAATGCAAAACAGACATCAAAAGTGAGTGTTCCTAGGCTGGATGTGTGGAAAGAAACGTGGTGGGCATTATATCCTACATGCCTGCAGTGCAGTGTGAGCTCACGGTGTGGCCTGGGGGGGATGGACTGGATGGTGCTTAGAGAGACCAAACCCAGTCTCAATTCCAGAGCAAAGGCAGGGTCCATGTGTGAGTTCTGGTGATAATGTGGGTAATGATTCTGTCAAGTCAAATGCACATGCTGACCGATATAAATGAGTTCTCCAGGCCTTTTGAATAATGTCCTGGTGATGAGCCATAAATCAAAGTGCAATCATCAATCCATCTGGAGAGGGAGGCCTAGAACGGCTCAGTAGTAACCCTCAAGTTGGTACACATATTAATATGAAAAATAATGAGTCTGCCAACTTTAAACAAGCGCTTTGCTTTGAATAAACACTCTGTTAGAATTTGGGCAGGCTGTTAAAGCCATTTATTTGTCATATGAACAATATCTCATTTGGCGTGTTGGAACAACTGACAGTCCCTCGTCGATGCCAGCAGGTCACTGGGTGAGCACTATATGATTCTAACAAGAATCCTGCTAAATTTTCATCTTATTAATGTGATTATTATCTATTAATTGAACAAATACAGCATCTTGCTCATAGACATGGATGATTTTTGTTCTTGCTGAAGAAACCAATGAGGTGAGAGGGTGGCTGATCTCTGTATCAAAGGGTATTGCGGTCTGAACCCAGCCAGGACAAGGCAGTGGACAGACAAAGTGAAAACTATAAGAAAAACGAGGCACTTCTGGTGTGTGAGATAAGCAGTGGTCTCAGGACACCAGCAAACTACTCATGAGGGGCTTTGGCAGCATCCCAGGCCAGAGGAATGCTGAGGCAGGCTTTGAAGGGGGATAAGGCACTCCTGGGGCACGTGGCTCTGGAGCTCCTCTCAGCTGGGCTGGGATGGGAAGATGCTCGCAGTAAGTTTTAGTCTTGATCCTTAAGCAGTCAAGTCTTACAATGTCTCACCCTGAGTATGGGGCAGGGCTAGGGAAGGCTGTGTACCCACCTGGCTGGTTTGAGCTAAATTTGAGAAAACAATCAGATTCTAAGAAATAACAAGTTGCAGAGATGTCCTGGATGCAGGCTTGGAGCAGTGCAGAGGCTGTTTAATGGCACCGTGGAGGGAAAGGCTGGAGCAGGCAGGGCTTCAGACAAGCAAGCAAAGCTTCTGCTTTATTAAACACCAGAGAATCCAAGCACACAATTTAAATCCATAAAAACAGGGTTCACGGGTTCCAGTGCTATGCTATCACTTGTTCCTGTTATTAATTTTCCCAGTGGCACTTATTCTACTGTAGTTTCATGACTGTACAAGACGTGTTTCATCTATAGCCAAGCTGTGAAAGCCTGAACTTTCTATTTATTCCTTATATTTTTTTTTGTATCACATAGACAAAAATGCATTTTCACTAAAGTCATTTTTGCTATAAGGCAAAAGTAGTTTCATCTTTCCTTCCTCTTCCCATCTTATTTTCTCAAACTGTAACTTTGTCTGTGCAAGAGAAGAAGTGGCAATAAACTGCTCTGACAATATTCACATCCTTGTGTTTTAGTACTTGGCTCTGTGATGTTCCAAAAAAAATAGGAGGCATTGATATAGACAGCATATAAATATTCCTGCAAGTAGCTTTTGTTTTAAAACACCTATTGTTACCCTTTCATGTCTGCTTTTGTTATGAAAAAAAAGAAAAGAAGATTTCCATTGCTTGTGAGGTTACTACATTGAGAAAATGACCAGCTAGGCACTGTAATTGCTGTAGCAGAGCAGCAAATAAGACTGTTTCACATTATTTAGACAATTTGATTACTCTTACTCATGATTTCACAATGTGATAATCTAAGTGTTGCTTTGAGTGCTCAGCCATCCTCCACAATGATTTATACAATTGAATGAAATGTTGAGTTGAAATGTTCCAGATTTAGATCTTCTGAAGTTGCAGTTTCTGCCCTTTGTTACAAACACTCTGTAAAACTCCTCACCAACTCCTGTGTGCTATTGCAGTTTGGGGTAAAGCCTCAGGTTTCTGCACCATCTCTGAAGTTGAGGCAAGACCACTCGACTTCTCTGCAACAGGAGAACTTCACAAGAAAAATGGGTTAACATTAACCATATCCACAACCCACCTGCAGGACTTTTTGTGTCTTCTGGAGAAAAATACACATGTAGTCCATATAATCTGTTCTCACAAAAAAAGCCCTCAGACTTTCCTCCTAAGGGGAATGAGAATTAGTGACATAGCAAGGAAATAAATGGAAACATGCAACTGGGAGCCTGGGAAAATGCTGTGCTGCAGCTGAAAAATCAGAAGAAAAGGTTTGGATGTTACAGCAATTTATGGCTAAGAGGAGCAGTGCATCTTTTCCAAAACAGCCCAGTATCCATAATAGGGTGATGCAGAGAAACATGAATGATCACAAGTACAGAGAACATCTAGATACAATAGGAAAGAACAAAGAGAATTTTATTATTCATTTGTATCTGTAAGAAGATTCCACATTTGCTGTGAAAAATGTTCATGTTGATACGTGAGTGTATTCAGCTGCTTGGAGCCAGTTTGTGTATGGAATGGGCAGTGGGTTTCATCCAAGGACTAGCAGAATCAGTCTGATTTTTGTAAGTAGAGCTCTTGAGCTCATTCACAACATCTGAAACTGAGAAGGTGTTGTGAAGTGGGGCCAGAAGTCTAGTCTACCTGTAGTTCATGTTGTTTGGGTGGAATCAAGTGGGATATTCCAATGCCAGCTACAACCAGAGAAGGCAGATAAACATTATAATGAGATTCATTTTTTTAATTCTGAGGCCAAGGGAAGAAATGTGTATTGTTCATTTGGCTTCTGTTTCCTGCTGGCACACACTTGGAATTCCAACTGTGCAAGAGAGCTATTTATGTTAAAACTGGTTTTGTCTGATGTGAATTGTGGTGTGATTCCAGAAGTACCTGCAGTTCCTACCACAGCACTGCAATGGGGTGTTGCTGCCTGCCTCCTGAAGCTCCAGGCCCCCAGTCCTGCAGGAACACCCAGCACAGCTGGATCAGCTCTCCAGTGGAATGCACACTTGACCCCCTTGTCTCCAGAAACGAATTCTATCGAGTTTAGATTTCATCTAATTAACCAGCCTGAGCTTTAAGTTCTTGATTTCAATAGTGCACAACAGATTGGAAGAGGATTTCTGTGCAGGCTGGGAGGATGTGTGGTGATCACACGTTCTCGGGGTCAGACAATAGAATAACAAATCAGGAAGATCCACATTTTATTGAGCACTGCTGCTGGAATGCCAAGGGACTTACATGGCAGTTACTGAAGTTTTAGTTTGTTCTACTCTACAGTGAACATTTTGCTATGAAAAGTGATTAGACAAAATGTTCTTAATCACAATTATTCACTACACAGTATAGAAGCTAAAATGACTAGTATAGTGCAGTGCACTATATCAAAGCAATTATATTAAAGCTAGCAAAAGAGAAGAGGTTGATGGTACTCACCCAGACCAATGACTGTGAGCATATCTCGTTCCCTAAGCCTCGAGGAGTGACCTTGAGGGGCATCCCCACCCAGGGGAGGAATCTCCACACACACCCCAAGAAGGGGCTGTGTTAGAAGAATCTTCCCAGTGAGAGCGGACTGGACTTTTCCAGCAGCAAGTGACTGCCTGTCAGTCAGGTGTCTCCAGTCCAGCTGTGTCTGCTCAGCAGTTTCAGATAAGGATACTTGACCACATCTGCCAAATCTTTGCTTCACTCTCAAAATGTTAAATTTGGGGTCATTTGAGTCAGGCTGGTTTTGGCATAGGTCAGCACCAAATCCAGCCTGACACATTCCCAGCCCAGCACTGAGAGCCTGACAAATAGAGCTTGACCACATTCCCAGGGCAGAGAATCCTGCAGGTGAGCTGAAGAGGCTGCTTTGTAATGAGGTTATAAGGCAGTGGTTGCAAAGACAGACCTAAATCAGAAGAGAGATAGAAGTTAAAGATCAAAGCAAAGAGCTGGGAATGAGGGAGCACAGGAAGATAGATACAGGTTGGAAAACAAGTTTAAATGAATAGATATCAAGGAGTTAGGGAGCTTCAAGCTATGATAAATAAACAAGGTTCAGGACATATTGAAATTGAGAAATCATTAATTCCATATTTCCTCTATGTAGTGCAAATAGGCAGAGACCTGTGTGCAAGACATTTTGCTACCGAGTTGCCTCTCAGGACCGAGTGTCTGCAACTGGCTGGGATTTATGTAACAGAAGTTCAGATGCTGTGTGACATATTAGGGCAATTAATATGCACAACACTGCACTTTCTCCTCCAAGTTAATAAACAGCACGTTCATTTCTTTTCTACTAATTGAATGCTTAACTTGTTTGTCTAAGGCCAGTGGTAGGTCAGCAAGGGGTTAGAATGGATATTGCTTGTTTTCTCCAGAGCCCTGAACCAGAGCTGGGTTCATATTTCCTCCAGCCTGTCTCATTGTGATACTATTTTGCAGACAGATGAAAGAGTTTTTTTCATTATTAAAACAGAAGGGCAAGTAGAGAGTTAGGCAAACTGATAATTATATACAAACTTTTTCCCCCAAGGGCAATAGAAAAAAAAAATCAATGTGTTTAGTTTTTTCCAATATAATTAGTGACTTAATGATGAGATAATTAGTATACATATTTTCTTTTCAGGACTTCACTGTAGAAGGAGTTTATAGCTAGAGGATACTTTCTCTTTATATCATTCTTATGGCTCGCCAGGGCATGTGAACAATGGGGAATGAGGAAACGACTTAGCACAGTTAAAAAAATTAGATCATTTGAGACATATTTCTCTGCTGCTTTATTTGTGAGCTTGTTTTGTTATTTTTCCTTGAATTTCTTGTTTGCTTAGGTTGAAAATTCTTGGAGTCCAACAACAAAGCTGTGTTTATAATGACTTCTGGAGTAATTCAGGAACTAACTCTGAAATGCTGAAGTGCTTTTGGCACTGAGGTTGGAGATGGTTATCACTTTACTTTAGACAGCTGCAGGAGTTCTTGTTTTCTTGTGCATCTTCAGTGGCCACCAGACAGGGTCTATCCTTTTGCTAGCAGAATATGAATTTGGCTTACAGGATATGAATCAGGTTGACATCATTCTGCCTAGAGGAATTTTGGAAGAAATGGGATGGGTGTGTGTTAAAGTAAGGGGTTCTCTGTATGGACATCAGTGAAAGTTTCTCTGAAATGCATTTCCTATGAAGATGCCCAGATTAAGCACATGGCACTGAGAAAATCTCATGTATGGTGAGCAGAGAGCTTGCTGGGCAGTCCCCTCTTATGCCTGCTAAGGCAAAGAGAAAAGCTGGTACAGCTCTCATTTAAGAACCTGCCCTGGCTCAGCAGCCAGGGAACCTCCATTCCAAGAGCAGATTTCTGGCTTTGTGGTAATAGTTTTGCTCTCCTCTTTCTTAGACAAGCTTTGGAACATTAGCTGAGTGTCTGTGATGCAGAATAGAGCTACTGGTGAACAAACCTTTCTATTCATTGGCTAATCCTCTTTATGAGCTGCACGGGGAAGAGGGAATTGTCCCACATTCTGTGGTGTCTGACAAGTGCTCTCCTGTGGCCTGGACAGAAGGCTCTCTTTTGAGACACCTGTGTTCACTGTTTCAATCTGTATCTTGAGCATGGAGACTAAGCCACTCTAAGCTAGCTTTGAATTATTAATCCTTTCCTATCCTCTTTCCTTTCTCATCCACTATCTGCCAATATTGTTTCTTGGCTTCCTTGCCAATATGTGAAGTTGTATTGCCACGTTGCTAGCTCCAGGCTTTAACCTTTGTTTTCACCCCCTAATCCCCTATTGCATCCATTCTGCCAGTTCTGTTTGGCTTTGCACAACTTTCCTGCTTCCTGTTAGAAACTCATCCCTTCTTTCTCACACAAGTGAAGGGAGCTTTTTTTTAGTTCTTCCTTGACTTAAACATGATTCCTCCATCCCTATAGAAAAGTCAGCACCTCCTAAGCCTGGGCTGATGGAGAAGGAGCATTGGTAAGTCCTGAGCTGTGCCCAGGACGGCCAGGGGTTGTTCCTAGAGGAGACATCACTGCTGCCCAAGGGGAGGCAAGTGAAGGTCTGCCTGTGAAGGGAATGTGCACCTGGACAGGCTCACTTCCAGAAGGGAAACTCACCTGAGTTTGGCAGCTGCCCAGAGGGGAGGAGGAAGGTGGTGGGCAATGCACACGGGGTGCAGGTGAAGGCACAGGCAGATGAACAGCGACCACCTATGGAGAGAATTGTTAACGTGGTGGGCTCTGGCGAAAGCTGCAGTGGGTTAACCTGCACTCAGTCATGCCTGGGAATGTCCAGGAAGCCAAGGGAGGAGAGCAGCAGCTGGGGCAAGGACAGCCTGCAGTGTGGGCTGGGCTCTGACTCAGCCGTCTGACACCTTTGGGGTCAAAACCCATTTGGAAAATTTGCTAATGCTGAATTCTTTGTTGTTTCCTTCTTCTTTTCCATCATGGATACTGCTTCTGGAAGTGAAATGTGCTGAAACACGGAGAAAAGCTGCCACAATAATTTGAGAAAAGGTTCCTTTAAAAGAGTAATCTGGCAAAATGTGGAGGCCAGAGATGGTCTTACAGATTTGATTTTCAGGATGTTTGCCATTACTTATGGGGCAGAATCCCCCAAAAAGGTTCAGTGACATTTAAATGAAGTAATAGATGAAGGGTCATTCCTGTGTCTCAAAAGCAAATGAAAAGCCCAGTGATAAATGGACATTTTGTGCACTCCAGTAAGAGCACAGTGAGGATATTTCTTTTAGACAGGAAGAAAACACCAGATAGTCCATGAGCTAAACAGTGATTCTCTGGATGTCCCTTTCTAGAGGAGAGTGGATTTATAACTTAAATTAATTCATTTCATGAAGGGCAATAGTAATTGAGACCTCTTTGTATGTTTTATAATGTGAATACTAATGCAATTAAATGCTTAAAATTAAGGCTAGATAAAAACTTGATCTGACAGCAGCAACTCTGGAAAGACAAATTGCAGTGCACACAGGCACTGTATGAATCTGTGATTAATTTATACAGCCGTGTCTAAATAGCAGCGTGCCAATTATCATGGAAACAAATTGTGTTTGTATTAGCATGTCTGAGGTGATCATTGATCCCAAATAGCATCATTTGAAGACTAGCAGAGAGAATAATGAAGCAATGCCATTGTGCCCTGCAGCTGTCCAGTGCCTTCCAAAACGGAAAGTGAGACCTGCATGTTTTGGGGTCTGTTGATTTCATTGGAAAACAACCCAAAAAGCTGCCTTGCTTTGCATCAGGAAGATTTTCCTGTTCTTGTCACGAGCAAAAAGCTTCGTTCGTCAGCGCCAAAAGCAACAGCATCTCTTGAAGGGGCACGGCACCGAGGGGAAGGCAAATCTTTCTTGTTCTGAAATGAAATCATTAGCAGGGATTTCACTCCTCCAGAGGGTTGAGATGGACTCCAGTGGAAATTCTGCTAGAAAAATGAAAGAAATTTCCTGAGGAATGATTGATTATTGAAATTGCACAAATTCTTTTCCTTTTTTTTTTTTTTTAATAATTTTTGCTAAAAATTCCTGAAGTAGTAGAGTAAGGCTTGCTGCTTATGGATTTTATTTACTCTTTTTTTATGCTGAGAACTGGCTCCAGTAATTACTATGATGGGTAAAGTTTGCAGTTGCTTCTGATTTGGAGGTAGTGTTGGAATAAAGGGGGTGTTTAAAAAGATTTTTAATTAGATCCTGTATAATAAAAAGGGTAGATATATGTATAGAAATCTGATTTTGATGGAGATATTAAACTGTAAACTAAACAAGCAGGTCTGTGATATCCTCCCTTCTTTTACACTTTTCAATTTAAATTTCAGTATTGGAAGCCTCATAGCCAAGAAATAAAACTGCAGTCAGTTTGTTCCTGATAAAACGAGCTCCAGAATTCAGCAAGGATATTCCTGAGTGCAATCAGGCAAGGCCTCACCACTGGGAGACCTGCACAGTGTGCCCAACAAGACGAATGTGTCTGACAGAAGTGATGAAGCAGCTGCAGTTCTTCCACTGAAGGGAAAAGAAGCAGCCAGAAATTGAGGGGGAAAACATGAAGCAAATACAATTGCCCTTTGAAAATTGCTGTTCCCCTCCATCTGAGCTCAAATAGTCTTAATTGCTTAATGGAATGGGCACACTGGTGTTTGAGTTTTGAGGGGAGGCCTCAAAACTGCATCAAAATTTAATTTAACAGCTTGTTAATGTCAACCACAGCTTAACACCGAGGCATTTTGCAAGGTGGCTGTAATTAGTGAGCCCAGGAACCAGTCTCCAGAACCTCCAGTGGGAAGAGCTGGGTCTCAAGAGGTCTGTGATGTTACATTGGTCAGAGAACTCCAAATTGCCCATCTCAGTTTGGGGCTTGGCACTTCATGGGCTGGCAAACACTAATTGACCTGTTTTAAGCTGCAGCCTTGCAGTGCTGCTCGTGTGTTCCCAAGTACTCGCAGTTATGAGTCACTAAGAAACCAGATGATGATGATCAGGTGATTAAGCCATAAATATTATTCTTGGCTTACAGTAAATAACATCTGCGAGATAAGATGCCATCTTTCTCAATCAGGCCCAGTCATTCAGGCCCTTGCCAATTCCAAAGTGCTTCACATTCCCTGGGGAGACTGGCTATTGGATTTCTTACATTTGGCTTTCATGGTTGGTCCATGAAATTCTCTCGGTCCTGTAACAACAATGATTTGGTGTAGCACTTCCTGGGGAGCTGTTCTTTACTTCATTTTTATCTGGGGACAGTTCCTTCCCCCTCTTCTTGTGGCCTCACTGAGGACCCCCTGGAACAATTCACAGCTTATCTTACTTGAGGGACAAGCAAGAAGGGGAGAGACAGACTCTTGCAGACTGTATTTTCTTGAATTAATTATCATGATTTGGCTGATTCTAGTCAAGTTTGCCTTGACATTTCAATAAGATAGCATGGGAATTAAAACACAAGGGGAATTTTCCCTTTCCCTTAATTTCCTCAGTAGACCTGTGGGTGGGACATCAAAACTGTTTTCAGAGACCCAGTTTCTTCCTGTGGAATTTGTCAGCTGGGAGCAGAAATCCCATTTTGGGGTGCCTTTGTTTTGAAATTATCCTTTAATTGTGATTTGCCAGTTGTGCTCAGACTCCCTGGTTTTATGTGCTTTAGTCCAGCTGAAGAGATGTGATAAATGCCACCTGTTAAACACCACAATGAGCCATGGAAGGCTGCAGAGGGAAGGACTGAAATGATAGGCTATAATCAAAGGTGAAGGGAAATGTAGTGCCACGCAAATACCTCTGAGGAATTTGTTAAACAAACTCAAGCTCTTGTATAATTAGATGACAAGATTTATTTTAAACTATGAGGTATGAGTGTGACAGCACTGTAATTTGTCTTAAATAATTTCTTCACACCCAACAAGACACGGTCTTCTGAGTTCAGCCCTGCAATGCATTTCTTAAAAATAAAACCAAACATTTTTTACACCTAAATCGAGTGTGGAAACGGAAATAAGGCTTGCTGAAAGGCAGGTTTGAAATTTCCTTTCAAGATTAAAGAGATTACTTGATTTAGCGGGGTAATTACTCATGCCTTGCTATCTGATTTCCTCTAAAATAATCTTGTTGACAGCTCCTCTTCGTTTTTGTGATTGTGAAGGGATGTGCACACACAGAGGCAGTTTAAAGCTTTGGGGAGAGGACAGCTATATCTGGGTCTGCCTTTGCTCCCTGTGAGCCATTGCTGTCCACAATAAACAGACAGGGTGAAAGGTCCCTTCTTCCACACCTGAAGGGATGACGTTAAGAGTGGTATTAGAGGTACTGTCCTCATTTTGCCCGTTCTGAAAGGAGCACAGAGAATGTTGTTGGATCTGGTGGTCTGAAACTCTGCCATGCTATTAATGCTATCATAATTTCTGTGGAGACTGGATACCAAAATCCATGTTTGCCACATCTAGTCATTTGCTCCACTCGTTTTAAATGAGTTTTCCAGGAATATTTCGCAGGATCAATGCCCAGTGTGCTGTGGCCCTTGCATGGCTGGGCTGTGCTCTGTGCTCGCTGTGCCCATGGCAGAGGCCCAGGATGAGATGTCTGTGTCACTCTGTGTTGTTGCTCTGCTATTTTACAATGCCTGACTCTGAGAACAATGCAGGGAATGTACCCAGGCAGATGGAGTTTTGTTTCCATGGCTCTAAATTGCTTTCTACAAATATTTGTGCCAGTCTGCGGAATGCTCATGGCCAGGTGAGTCAGTGTGACCAGAGCAAACGGCTACAAATACCAGAGGGAATATTTATGGGAACGTTTTGCTGCATCCATGCAGCCTAATTATAACAGATGTCTACATTATCCATGACATTTTGAGCTCTTCTGGTTTATTTCCTATTGTTTCCAGGTTCCAGTACATTTTAAGCAGAAGTACTTGCTGGCAGCACAGAACTCCTCTGCTTTCAGGGGTCCATCTGCCATTTGGAATAGTTTGATCAGACATCAAGTCAAAGACCCTTCTTTCTGTGCCAGCTTTTCTCCCTCTATAAACTCTGATGAGCTTTTCCTTTTTCCTCACACTCAGAGTGCTTTCATTCTTGCCACTGAGTCTTTTGAAAACTCTGCATCCATCACTGACATGTCATGAGGAATTTGAAACTTCACTGAAAAGGAAGATAATCAGCCATACGTTGTTCCTTGCTTATGTTTTTGGTGTTTCTTATCCTAAGTAGATGGAACTGTTCTGAACCAGTGGTGATCCCAAAGGAAATCAGCTGATTCTTTATGGTGACATAGCTGGGTATCCTTCCTGGCAAAATAAAGCATCTCTGCTCTGTAGCTGAGTTCTCTGGAGGTAATGCTCATCCTTGTGAGCTAGAGCTGCTCTATATTCATGGAGCCTTGAATTCATTAACTGTGAATCTGTTGTCTTGTCAAGTCTCCACTAAGAAATGTTAAAATTCAACCAGATGCCTGGTGTTATCTCCCCTTTAAAAAAAATAAATCAGAGGAAATCTTTAATCTGTGAAACTGATAGGCAGTGAAGTTCAGTCCATTCCAATATCTGGCTCTTCTCATGGCTTGGAACATAATTACCAATGTTGGGGCAGGAATTTTCACTCAGCAAGTTGGGTTTTTTTCTTGGAAAATTATTAGAAGGATGTGTGTCACAATTTTTTCCTTGAAACCATGAGTATGTGACACTTTTGCTAGTACTGTGAGGCTGCTATTCTGTCACTCTGGTGGAGTGATACCACTCCTGGTAGCAGATTTTATGGGTGTTCTTAGCAGAACATCAAGACTCAGAATTTCTGACTTCAGTTGCTCTGGATGGAAGTCTGCATTGATAGATCTTGCTGTTCTCTTTCTCAGAACTTATAGCTGAGGGATAAAATTGTAACAGTGATTGCCAGAGGCTCTTAATCCAAAGGTTGGTAGTCCAGAAGCCTGGGAGCCTGATCCTGGTTTTACATTAATGATCCTGCACGCTGAAGGATCATGTTGAGGTTACTGCTTTGTGACAGTGAACCCACCAGCTCTTGGACCCCTCACTGAAGTTAGAAGTGTCAGATCTTCTTCTTTTCAGCAACAAACCCCAAAGCCTTGGATTTCCACCAGTTTGCTCAGAGCTTATTGCACCACTCCATGTGTGTGGGGAGTCCTTGGCTCTGGGGACAGCATTCTCAGCCTGCTCTTGTATCTCAGGGACAGCCAAAGAGCCCCTGAAGTTCACTGATAATGGCTGTGGCATTTCTAAGTGGGAAAGTTTTCTAAAAAGTAGTTTTCTTGGTGTCCTAATATTTTTAGTGGGGCTTTTGTTGAACATTCTTTATGCAGAATCTAAGCAAAAAATTATGTGTGATGTAAAAATCTAAGTGTTTCAAAGTGTTGGCATTTTCCTCTAGACAATAATCCCTTTTGCATCTGGGTTCAGGCTGAAGAAGGGAAAATTTAGGTTACATATTAGTAAGCAATTGTTGGCTGTGAGGGTGGGCAGGCCCTGGCACAGGGTGCCCAGAGAAGCTGTGGCTGCCCCTGGATCCCTGGGAGTGTCCAAG
>JAWWEE010000018.1:969709-983884 GCA_035221455.1 Xenops minutus | reverse complement strand
TGGAAGTGTCCAAGGCCAGGCTGGATGGGGCTTGGAGCACCCTGGGCTGGTGGAAGGTGTCCCTGCCCATGGCAGGGCGTGGAAGGAGATGATGTTTAAGGTTCCTTCCAACCCATTCTGTGGCTCTGGGACTCATTGCAGGCAATAACCAGCCCTTCTCAGCTGCAGCCTGGAAACCCTGTACTCCAGAGCTGCAGAGATCCCACAGCTTTATCATGGCTGTTTCTTCAATTTTCTTCCAACAGAACCTTTGTCTGAGGGGCAATAGTGGTTAAATGACTGGAAAAGATTTCCTTAGGAAATCCCACTCCTCAAGAGCCAGTTGAGATGGTAATCTTCAACCTGCTTCCTTATTTTGGACTCCAGGCAGACTCTGTAAATGCAGACTGGGATATCTTACTTCAAAAGACATTTTCAACACCAGTGGTTGCTTATTGATTCAGGTGTTCATAAATCATTTAGAGATCTGCCTGCTGAACACATCTTGCAGACAGGATCCCTGATGTTACTAAACTCAGCTACACAAGCCCTCCAAGGCAACCCAACCCAACAATGCCTTGTTTGATCAAGTGTCTGCTTTAGGGTTTTTTTAGCATGAGACCTTTATGTGTTTTTAACAGTTTAGGTAGAGAATCCTAGATTTGTATTTTGAAGCAAGTAAATGTTGCATTCAGCTTTATTTTATTGCAAACTTCAAAACAGAATCAACCAGTGTTTAAAAGACTGAGGTAGTTTGCAAAAAAACCAACCAATACAAAACCCTCCGAGCTTGGGAAATGCAAGACATGCAACCTTAATTCAGCCACCTGGGCTTCTGAATGATGAAATACAAGGCTAGATGATATGGAATCACAGTACCTATGTGCAGGGAAAGCTGCTGCTCAGTTCTGCCACTTCTGACTTCTGAATGTTTCATTTTGAAGCATTAGCAATTCCCTCTTCTTGAAGCGTGTTATCTGCCATTCTCCACAAACTCCTAAGTTGCCTAAATTCAGATAACATTTCCAGCCTCTTCATACATTAACTTATGTAAAACATCAGGCCACTATTCTAAATCAGAGGATATTAGAATGTCTCAATAAAATGGCAAAATTTTCCGTGGTAAGAACAATGTGTTTTCCACATAAATTATACTCTAGAAAAAGCTGAATCATTTTTGCTGAAACTTAAAAAAAGCCTGAGGCAAACATCAGCCTGGAATGGGAAATGTCAGTAAGAGCAATTAAAGAGGAGAAATCTATGAGCAATTAAAGCAGAGTCTTCTGACAGCAGGTTGGTTGCAGATGTTGGCTGCCCATCAGAACCAGAGTCACTGGCCCTGAGATGGGGTTGAAACCCAGGTAACACAGGCAAAGCAAAGATGTCCCATCAGCTCCTGTGACATCCCATGTGCTCAGGGAAATAGTTACCTGGTTCCAGCAGAGGAATGTGGGACGGGGCAGTGTGTTGCTGCAGGAGGGGCTCAGAGCCATGCAGGATCCTGCAGGGCTGGCACAGTGGCACAGGTTTTTAGGGCAGGGTGTTTAACTGGTGCTGTGTGTTTGGAATGGACTGGACATGGCTGGGCAATAGGGGGTAGCCAAAGGGTAGATAACCAGTGAGAGGAGTGAGTTCTGGTGATGCTGAAAGTGCTCAGGTAAAAACACTCCAAAAACATCCATGGGATTTTTAATGGAAACCTAAAGAAT
Organism: Xenops minutus; assembly: GCA_035221455.1. Taxonomy (NCBI): domain Eukaryota; kingdom Metazoa; phylum Chordata; class Aves; order Passeriformes; family Furnariidae; genus Xenops; species Xenops minutus. The sequence goes on along the minus strand of JAWWEE010000018.1, from coordinate 982,196 downwards.
GATACTGAATAACATTTTAATTGGAGAGAGCTTGTGCAGTCTGCAAGGAGATACTTCTATTTGACTTGCCAAAGTACACCCCAGAAACAGAATCCCAGGATCCCTGAGGCTGGAAAAGCCCTCCCAGCCCAGGGAGCCCACCCAGTGCCCTGTCCCCACCTTGTCCCCAGCCCAGAGCTCTGAGTGCCACCCCAGTCCTGCCTTGGGCACCTCCAGGGCTGGGCACTCCAACCCTCCCTGGGCAGCCCCTGCCAAGGCCTGACCACCCTTTCCAGGCACAAATTCCTTCTGATGTCCAACCTGAACCTCTCCTGGCACAGCCTGAGGCTGTTCCCTCTTGTCCTGTCACTTCTCCAGCTGACACCCACCTGGATACCACCTCCTGTCACAACATTCCTTCCAGTGGCTCTGTGTGGGTGCTGAAAGGTTTTATGGTATTGCTCAGGTCTCATTTCTACATATTCTGTCTTCAAAATAGTTATTTAAAAAAAATAATTGTTGGCATTTAATGTTGCTTTTGAAAAAAATGCAAAATGAGAGAAAATATATATAGAATTAGTTTTTACCTTAGATAAATATTGGAAGTTAAATGAACCAAAACACAATTAAAAGCTATTCCAGAAAAGCCTCATTACATGTGCTGTGTCTGAGCTGCCCAAGACAATGAGCCTAAGGGATCATTGTCTCTGAGCCCCTCACTGTCATAGCAAAACAGGACTTTTGCTCATAGCCCTGATCATTTTCTGCTGTCCAAAGTAAAAATGTGACAGGCCAGTGTGATTTTCAAAAAAAAACATGTAGAAAATGAATATAATTGTGAGGAGCTGAAATAAATAAGGACCTTTTCTTCCCCTCGCCTTCCCAGACACACTTCTCCCTGCTGTGTAATTACCTCTCTGCCTGGCACTGCACTCTGCACCAGAATAAACCCAGGTATTTAATAATCTAAAGGTGTTTCCTCTGGAAGAGGTGATAAATGTTTTATGGCTGAATACGTTTTAGCACCAAAGTCTAATTTTTAGTATTGCTGTTAGTGTTAGATCTTTCTCAAATAGGAACAAAAAGGAATTTTCTTTAAAGAGTCTGGGAACTCAAGTTAATTATTAGGTTTTGGAACCGCTTTTATCACTCAGGAGAGACAAGTTACCACCTTTCCCAACACAGTGGCTGTCCCTGTCTTGCTGTAGGTGTTCTCCTGAGTAACAACACTGCTGAGTATCTGTGCGAGGGGGTAGGGACAGGTTTATATCATGCCAGCTCACTTGTTTGGAAAACAGAAATACCCCAGCAAATGTCTTTGTCAATCCCCACCCAGCCAGATGCCACCTTGGGTCGGTTACAGCTGTGTGAAGGGAGGGTTGAGATGCTGCCAAACAACAAAGTGATGTGAAGCAGAATGTAAATCCCCCATTCTCACAGTGCAGACCAACGTGCTTATCAATTCTAATTATTACTTAACCAACATCCACGTGTCTTTTTTGTAATGCCTTATTAACATCTAACTCAAGGAAATCCAAGTTAAAGAAAAGGAGAAAATCGAAAAGCCTGGCCTGTAAAACTAACGAAGGACAAAAACAAGAACATTTTTATGCAACATGTCATTAAGGGATGGCTCATAAATCTTGTCTTTAAGCAGATTCAGTGGTCAGACTCAGCTTGTACTTGTGACTGTGCAAGTTTCCTCCTTTTTTATCTTTTTTTTTTTTTTTTTAAATGTCTCACAAATTCGAAGTAAAAGGATTTCAGAGTCTGGAGGTGCTGTTAAACAGAACTGTGCTCCCCCCCACCTACCCTCACCCCCCTGCCAATATAACCCTCAGTGCTTGGAATAATCAGTCTCCTTCCTTTGCATCTACATTTTGTAGAGATTTGATAATATTTGTCCTTAGCCATCACATGACCAGAAGACATGCCCTAAGCATCCAGAAATTTTCTGTTTCCCTTGATTAATGCCCAGAGTTGAAGTCTGTCCCTGACCTACTATGAGGTCTGGTTAAACATGACTTCAGAATTCAGTGCCTGTGTTTTCTTTTGGGTTGGTTTGTTTGTTTTGTTTCCCCCCCATGAGGTATAAAAAGACGGGTTTGGACTCAGGATTATGGTTCCTGAAAGTGTAGCTTTTGAGGTATTTTACACTGTGTATGGAAGACTTAGAATCAAATTCTTTCATTTTTAAGCCTACGGTTTGTGGGTGGGTCTAACATTTTAACAACTGATAGAGCTGCGTTTTTGATGCTGTCAAAATGAACCAGACACCAGCCTGAAACACCATTCAGCATTTTCTCTTTGTAGAATATTTTGTCTTCACCGATTTCTTCTGCTACTTCCTGCAGTGCTGAGTTGCAGTGTGTTTTGGAACCTCTATTTGCAGCAAGTCATTTTAACTTACAGGGTGGGTGAATCTGAGCTGGGCAGGATAATGACAATGTCGTTTTCGAGGCTCTCTAAATGATGTGGAAGATAACTTGAGCAGATATTAGTTTCCCACTGTGCTCAGTTGTTCCACAGTAGCTAATTAAAAGGCAGTTGACAAGCACAGAAGACAAGCAGTGCTTGTTGGAGTCCTTAGCAAGCTGAAAAATAATCTAATAACCCTAGAATTAATTCAGGCTCAAATGTTTTCATTGCAAATGGTTAATAGGCTGCTGGTTGAACTGGTGTGCTCAGGCACTTTTCTACGTGAAGTAGTACATAACCAGTTTAACTTTTCTCCCATGTAATAAAATTATACAAATCTGAATTATGCACATGTTCCCAAGTTCCTAGACTTCATTAAATACTAGGGGATTAAAAACTTGTATAAATTAATCAATGTGCTATAATCCTAAAAATTATAAAATGAGCCCTTGAGGAAGTAATGTAATACTGGCTTTTTAATTAGCATGACACCAGAGATTCATTGTTCTATAATGTAAGTCATATGTTTATTAATTGTATTATCAGTTTGGAAGAGACAATCCTCCAGCAGTGTGAGTGTGTGTGAGTAGGTGGTGGGTGCTGGTGGTTTTGGATCCTGTAAACACATCTTTGCCTTCTGCTCACACAGGTAAAGCTGTGCTAGTGAGTGGAGTGTGTTATCTTTACTTTCATGAATAAATAATTTTCTTATGATTCCTGGGCCTGTTGCATCAAAATCCGCACAAACAATTCTTCTGGGAGGCAGAAACCCTGCTGATAGCAAAGAGGTGCTGGCAGTGCTTGGAACATCAGTGCAATTTGGTTTGAAAATGTCAGTTTGGTTTGGAGGGCGAGGTGGGAGCCAGCACGAGGTACAGAGTCATTGGACATCCTGTGTGCTTCCCAGGCACAAACACTTTTCCATAGGAAAATATTTCTGAAAGTCTTTATTCATATTCTCTCTTCATCTTCATCCTACAGGCTGTTGTCATGGTCATTGTTGTGGGAATAAAAAGTGCTCTGATAATGTCAAACATCAGCGAATCACTCAAGCTTTTCACTCTGTCACACCACACCTGCCAATAAAGGCAGTGACCAAATTTGGTGATGGTAACCTTCGGGTGTCAGTGACCACAGGAAAAACCACAGCAACAAATTGCACTGCTGTTCATAAGAAAACATAAAACCACTTTGATTTTCCAGAAGTTATTTTAAAAAAAGCAGTACAAGGCCAATAAAAAAGTGCCTTGAAGAGCATCTCTGACGTACAGAGAAAACTGCTGTGCCACAAATTAATGGGAGGCATTTTGACATAGATGTACAAATCCATCCTTTCCAGTTTCAATGTAGATGCCACATTTTTTTCATTAATCTAAAGCTTGAGTCCAGACTTGCCTCTTAACCTCAAGTGAACCCACGTGGGCTGAATTCTGTACCTAAATGACCAAGTTACAACTGAGGGAAATGACCTGTACATCTGTCACTGTTTGCTGAGCAATTTGGAAACTGCATAAGTTTGGGAATTCTTTCTTGGTGCATATATTTCAAATTAGGCCTTGTGACTGCTCAGAATACTGGTGGAGTCTAAATCATATGCTTTAATGTTGTGTGAATTCCAGTTTGCAAATTTACCTTAACCTGGTGTAGAGGACTGGATTTCCAGGCAAAGGAAGAGCCTGTGGGACTGTGCATGGCACAAAGTGTATTTAGCAGTGACATTTCCCAGCCCTGGACAGGGAACACTGCCTGAGATTGCCCCTCATTTTGAAGGGGAAAACAAAACAACAAAAAAGAGGAAATGCCAACTCTGGCTTTGGCAAATTTCCCCGACGTTGTCTGTGCTCATGAAAATGAAGACCAGAAATCTGAGCATTTTTCATATGATTCCTGTGGAGTTGCTGGAAGGGAGACAAGTTTTCCATGCAGAACATGATGGCTACAAAGACTGGGGACCTTTTGTTTCCACTCTGTGTTTTGTTTAGAAATCTAAAGAAAAAAAGTTCAATGAAATTTGAATGGTCCAACAGTATCCAAGCTTTTTATATGTATTATTTATTGTCCCAACCCTCAGCTGGTATAAATAAGCCCACTTACACTGATGCTAACTGTGGATTTGCTCAATTACATCCTCCATCTGGGCAGTGGAGCTGTGCTTTAATAATACAGAAGCATTTCTCTTTTTCTTCCTTCCTTTCTCGCTTCCTCTTAGAGTATTAAAATAATTCTGAGTAAGCAAACTATCCCCAGGATATCCAAGAATTCTGCTGTTATGTCTTCTTCTGTTTCTATTTGCATTTGCTGTAAATAACCTTTTGCATTAATAAAGGAATGCTCATAGTTGTGGGAAACATTCACTATAAGCTTGTTTCTGATTCCCTCAAATTTCTAGAATTACATTGCATTATGAAAGGCAGATACTTACACATTCTTTCCTTTTCAATGGGGCTTTCAGCAATTAAAAAACCCCAAAAAACTAGTGTTGTTTATATTTTATTCACAGAGGCTAATTCTCATATTAGATCTCTTTTATGTTTAAATACTTCAGGGGATAAGCCAGCAGTAAGTTTTAGCTACAGGAGTAGATTTTGAATATAAAAATGCACCTTTTAGTCTGAAGTGATTGCTAGGAGAGCACTTGAAGGAAACCCAAATTATGATTTTGTGGTTTTCTGGGCTCCAAAATAGCCTCACTACACTGTTTTTTTGTATGAACATGAAACATTGCTTCTGGGCTACTGACTTGTATTCCATGTTTCAGGTCAATGCTTTTTGAAGCAGATGGGGCAGTAATTCATGAAAAATAGTGTTTACAAAAGAAAAGGTAAGTCAGTTTTACAGATACTGTAATGCCTATAAATGTTAACTGGCTCAACTGTCACTGGCTTGTGAAGGGGTCAGTGTTGCTCCACAGCAACTTAATTTATTTGTAGGGAAGAAGAGGAGAACACAAGCACAGGTGCCTTTTCCTGGACTGGACACCCCACCTCTGCACACTCCTGATTTTTCTCAGTCTATTTGATAAAATATTTATAGGTCCAATGGAGTGTTTTGTTTTTAATGACATTACATGGACTCTTTCCACCATTTAGCCTTTGATTAGCATGAAAATGTGGGAAGTTGCTGAAAGGTGCATTCCATGGGAGGTACAGGAAGGTCCCAGCACCCATGGGTGGTGGTGCCTGAAGTTGTGTCTCTGGATGCTCACAACTCCTCACAGTTGCAGAGAAACAGAAAGGCATGAATGCCCTGCCCTGTCCAACTGGGTGGAATTCCAGGTGCTAAAGAACCTCCACATTAGATAAACTGCATAAACAAGGGACTGAAATGTATTTGGAAGAAGGAAGCATGTCTTTCACCATTTCTGGAGATAAATGGTTTTGTGTGAGTGGCTCTTGGTGTGCAGTTTGGTTCCCTCTGTTCCAACCAGCTTGCTCGTAGCATAAAAGTGATGGAGAAGTTTCCATGACAATTTGGAGTCTTCCACTCAGTGTGCTGCTATTTCCTTCTCCTCCTCTCAGACAGGTAGAGGTCTGTGAACAGGAGTGAGTGTAGCAAAAAGAAAAACATTTTCAGAGGAGAATGTTGCTTTAATAAGTCCACTTTGTTTAATTGTTTATGAAATGATGGGGAATCTGAAGTGTGCACATGCAGATCCCATTGGGATCAACAGCCTTTGTGACCAGCCCTAAGGGACAGGTGTTGACTCCAATGTCCTTTCCCTCTCATGGGAAGTCCAGGCAGGTGAGCTGCATCCAGGAGCAGTTTAAGGAAGCTCCACAGGTAAATGGACACCTTCCATTCCCTTCCATTCCCACTCCCAGTGGGTGTCAGATGGGGCACCATGTGGGGAAGTTGTGTTGTTACCATACCTCAAAAACCTGCTTGTGATTCCTCTGTTCACATGCCCCATTTAGTGAATCATTTGACTCCCTGGCCTCCTTCCCAACTAATAATGCTGACCAAATTATTTGGAACATGCAGATGGTAGCAAAAGGGCACCAGGTGTTGTTTTATTGTAATAAAGATGTGCAAACCTTTACATCACACTAAGTTATTTATCCACATAAATCATGAGGATGCTCAGCTTCCTACTCTGCTTTAGTAAATTTTGAATAAGAGGCATCAGCTGTTTTCAGAGTGTGCCCTTCTGTGTGAGCCACAGATATTTTGCTTTGGGCTTATCTTCCACACTATGACCCATGGAGGCATTCAGTGGATCTTCTTTTTGATTTAAATGATTACTGAGCGATTGGAAGCCCAGATGTTCAGTGGCTTAATTGCTAAGTGTTAGCCTGTAAAGGAGAGTAGGCAGTTAGGATCTGAAGGGAGGATTTTACTGCATATAAATGTTATTTGGTACATTAAGTGACATTATTTACATCCAATTTCTCTCTCTAAGGTGGCAACCCGAGGCAGTAAGTTGCAATGTTGGAAAAACAGCATTTGCTTTCACATATAATCCATGTCTGCCCTTAGATACAGAGAAACAAAAAACCAGATATAAATGGAGAGCAAAACAATATTGGTCAGCAGGATCAGAGTATTCTAATACCCTAAAGGACAGTGATTGCCAGGTTTTCTGGGGGCCTAGGGGAATGGCTGAGCTATATTGTCTACAGGAAGGTCTTAAAACTTGACAGCAAACCCACAAAATTGTCTCTTACAGCCCTCAAACAAGATCAGGACTTGGTGAGATCACAAGAAGGAAATTTCCATTTCTTTCAACTGCCACGCTGATGTATGAGAAAGAATTTGAGCACTTGACATTGATTCAATATCATTCAGAGCCCTGCAGGAACTAGAATTTCTTTCTGTAAGAGAAGAAATTAAACTTCTGCCTTCAGTAGTTTAAAAGTGGGGGTGAGGACTGCCTGAGCAGGTCAGAAATGGCAAGTGATGGCACAGCTCATAAACTGTTCAATATTCAGGGAAAACTTACATCTGCCTCCTCTGATCCCCATGCAGGTGTCTGAATCATGCAGGAATCAAATACACAAACTGAGCTTCTCTTTTGTAAATTCCTGTCACCTCTTGGCAGCCTGAGCTGGCATTAACCATTCTAGGCAAGGATGCAGCTCTCCATGGTGGCCTTCCACTAGGAAATGGAAATCTGCCATTACTGGAAATGTAATATATTGGCAGCAAAACTCAGGGTGGGCAGGGACTGTGGAATGGGGCCCTCTGCAATATCTTTGTTTTTGTAGCTGATTGTTTAGACTGATAGTGTATATTGTGCTTTTTTGAGCATGTAAATGCAAGTTTTGTCAATTTTGTGCAAAACTGGGGAGTTACTGGGAGTCCAGAGCACCTGCAGACACAATTAAGTGTGACTCTGGCACATCATTGTCAGGAAACACAACTGCTTCTGCTCAGGTTTCATTGTGGCACAAATGGCAGTCTGAGCAAGTCCATGGGAGATCCTCAGAGGGGTGGGAAAGTTCATTTATGGCTGTAGTATTTCTTACCAACACATCACACCGCTGGTGAAACCCTGTTTAAACTGTAAGGATGATTTTCACTTCTGAAATCAGAGAGTTTCCAGCCTTAGTGCATGGAGCAGCCACCCTTCTCTCAGTCCAGGACTGCCCTGATCACTGCCTTTGTTTTTATACCCCATGGAAAGGAAGGCTGAAAGATGATCCATTACTAGGCACAGCACGTTGCTCTCACTGATTGGAAAGCAGTCACACACCACCAAGCATTTATTCTGTTTACTGAGATGTAACACCAAGGAACAGCAATTCACACCTGCAGTGAAGTTGTTATACTTCCCATTTCTTTTCTTTATTCTATTTTTATCCTTCTTCATTTTTCCTGCTTCATTTTTCCTTTTTTTTTTTTTTTAATCTTCTTTGCCTCACCTTCCCTCACTGCTATGATGGGTGTCAGTGTCAGCCCTGACACTTCTCTTAACCTGAAATGAAGGATAAATGGTCAGTGGTGCTTTCTTAGCTCTCAAAGGAGCATTACTGGGGCTGGAATGGATGACTCTGCTGTTGGACAATCAGTGTAGGTGCCTCTGGCTTACAGGTGAGGTATATATACAAATGTACCTGTATACATTCAGATATATAGCTTAGACCCAAATCACCTCATAGCTGTGAAACACAAAGAGGACATCTCCCTTCTGATGCCCAAACTGTTATGTGGCATCACAGCATCCTCCAAAATACAACGTGTGGCTGGAGCCCAGTGCAGGACAGTACCAGGAGCCAACCCTTCTCTCTGACTCACTGATTCCTTCACAGGATATTTAAGACAGGCTTTGCAGAATATCCCTCCTAAGCAAGCCAAACACGGCTAGAAAACACTGAGGTGTTGTAGGAATCTTGGGCAGTCCAGAAAGAAAGAAATTAAGAGGGCAAGTAAACCAGCTCTCTGACACAGCACAAACTTTTGCCTGAGCATTCCAGGATTATTTTACTTTGCTTGTAAGGTCTATAACATAAATAAATAAATTGAGGACAGAAATATTGCACTTGGCCTATACTTATCACAAACCAAGCCCATAGTTTTAAGATTACTATTCTTACCTCTACAAACATGACACCAATATAATGTCTCTCAAAGGCACAGGAGGGCATAGAAATGGAATTGCTAAAAAGATTTTAAAGTAGAAAGCAGTGGAAACCTGGGTGGCAAGAAAACATTACATTTGAATTGGTCTCAAGTGTTAAATAATGGAGGGGGGAGTGTGTAGGCTATTCAAATGTTTTTGATTTCTTATGCTGAAGATTAAAATTTCCATTAGTATTCCACCTCTTCAGTTTTGCCTGGGGACTGTTAATTATATTTTTAAAATTGCAACCAAATAAAAGCTTAAAAAAAAAAGAAAGGACCAGATAACATAATACAGAGCTTTTTTCCCCCTTTCTTCTTGCCTGCAGTCAATGTGCAGCCCTCTGTACAGTCCTTGTCTATAAACTTACCTGCATGAGTTCCTGCACTCTTCATCTCCTCCTTTTATTTACCACTGAGCCAAAAGAGCCCCTTTCAGGGTTGTTCTAAGCAGTTCCATCACAATGTTGGTGTCCCAACGTGGCCCTGGTGGTACCAACTGTGAAGTACCAGGAAAAAAACAACAGAGATTATCTTGGATTTCATCTAAACCTCCACGAAGTCCCACACTCAGTGTTGAGAAGATTCTCTAACTAATGACAAGATTCTGCTCCAGGAACCAAGACACTCAATTGCTTTTGAGAAAATGTATTGATATTTCCCTTCTAATACTTTCTGGGTTTGAGGGTGTTTGAAATCTGCTCTTTTATGCAGTTTTTTTAATTTTCCTGAGCATTATGGGAAGAGAGGAATATCCTGGTGTGCCTGGTGCCCAAAATCCAAGGCTCTGTGTATTTTCACAACGGGTCTCTGGTAGGAGCACAGGCTCTGGTGGGAGCTGGCTCTGGCAGTGTGGTGTTGGCTGCTCTCATGTTCCTACTGCTGCATAGACAGGGACCTTTTTTGGTGGTGTTTAAAGGTGAATTTGGTGTAAACACCCAGTATTTCTTTTGTTTGAGTCTGCCACAAAGGTGGGTCATGGCACAACCCAAACTGCAGTGTATGACTGGGGTACCAATAAACCCCAGTGGACCCCAGTGAACTCCAGTGGACCCCAGTGGACCCCAGTGGACACCAGTGAAAGCCAACCTTCCTCCAGCTCCGAACAGGCAATGACTGCCCACTGCCAAGGAGGCTGAGAAAGCTGTCACAGCTTCATGGCACTTGCCATGAATAAAAATATACATTAAAGTAGTGGACATAAACACAGACCTCAAAAGTACTACTGAACTTTGTTTATGGCTTATTTCTGCAATCTTAATTGCAGTAAATTTTGCTGAACTGAAAGTAACTTCTGAGGGCCTCCCTCTCCTTCCCTCACACGAGCTTTAAATTGTGTTTTTATAATTAAGCTATAAATTTTAAAGCTATTTCAACTACACTTTTTAATATGCCACAGGTTGTCCACTTGTCGTAAGTGGGCTGGCTTGCCATAGATCATTTTCTCTGGTGTGCTGCATGACAAAAAAAGCTGTTCATATGGCAGAAAAAGCCTTTCTAGGTGAATGGCATCTCTGGTTCTCTCTACAAAAAGTTTAAGTAGTGAAAGGAGAGAGTATCAGTGCATTCTGAGAAATATGATGTTTCCTAGATTATTGACACTGATAACATCAGTAATAAGCTGTGGTGCTTCTGGTCTCCACTCTAATGCCACTTTGAGGTGGTACCATATAAGTTTCCAGCTACAACATTAATGATTTCTAGAGTAGGAGTTAAAGATCACTCACCAACACATAAATGATGACTGTGAGAGAGCAGTGAACCTTCAGCAGCTGTCCTAATAACCACTGGATGTGTAGAAAATCTGATGTAAACCTGCCAGTTAATATGAGGAAATAATGTAGTTAGAAATATATAATTGTATTGAAGAAAAGTGGTCCTGGTGATGATGGGAATGACCTTGAGTTTTGCTCTGTTATATCAAAAGTAGGTAAAAGTTTTGTCAAAGTACACAGAAATTACCCTGTGCCTTTCAAAGGCTGTGGGGGTTGCTCTGGTTTGGTTAGTGCACAGGGGTGGGTTTTGTGGGTCAGGAAAGCATGAGCCTATTTAACATGCTTTGATTTTTCCACTCTTTTCCTAGTTTAATGGTGGGTTGCAGAAGCGAAGTTTTCTTTTTTTCTGACCCTTTCATTATTATAGATTAGGTGTAAAAAGGTTCTTTGAATTAAAGCTATTAGTTTAGACTCAGTGGAGCTGGGCCAGCACAATGGCTGTGGGACAGGTGAGGAGCCTGGCAGTGGGGTCCCAGTTTTTGGGTATTCCATGGAATGGTGTTTAGAGACACCTGTGATACGTCAGCTCCTCCAGGTTCAGCGTCATAGACAAGTGAAATAATTTGCAGTCATGAATACCTGTGGAGGGTCACTGTGTGCTGCACTGAATTAAACATCTTGAGCTAAGAAAACAGAGAAAGACAACCCTGACTTCGAACTTCATTCAGCTCTGAACCTGTGGACTCGGGTCTCATGCTTCATTTCCCTGGAGTGTATACATATTTAATCTTTGCTGGGAATGATTGCACAGTCCATTCAGTACCTCTTTCTCCTGGTTTTCATGCACAGAAGCCTGTGTGTGTTTTTTAATTATAATCCACAGCGAGATGTTATGGAAGCCAACTCAGTGTGAGATCTTTCTCATGATGCCTGAGCTTTACTGAGGCAAAACATGTAAGTACAGCATAAGCAACCTTCCACCAGAGGAAGGATTAAATTAACAGGTTTTAATATTGTGACATTTGGACCACTTCTTATAAATGTGTAAAAGCAAAGTATAACACTGGAGAGGAAACAATAACTTCTGTTTCTGAGAGCACACATATGGCCTTGCTGACATGGGGTTACAGACAGACACATTGGAAACAGGAAACTATTCCCAATATTTTACTGGCACGTTCAGCCCCTTCCAGCCTGTCCCCCTCCCTTTACAGCAGTGTGGAGTAAACAGGCTCTGTTCTTTTGAATTGTGAGAAGTACTTTCTCCCAGCCAGTCTTGTTTTGTAGAGTTCATCTTTTCCTCCAGTTTCCAAAGGCATCTCTCAGAGCCAAGATGCTGTGAAGGACTCAGGCACTTCTCATTAAAGTCATGGATGCTCCCAGATTTGCCTTGAGAATTAACAGTTTCCAAGAGCACAGGAGTAATACATCCCTGTTTTGTTGAGACCATTCAGTGCCATTTATGGTGTCATTGTTGCAGGAACGCTGACACCCGTATGTCATACCATGCTCGTGCCTTGTCTCTTGATCACTTTGCACTGTCTCTCTCATTTCTAATGACATTCTTCTCTAAAGATAATTCCACTGGTTGTTGGATTGGTTTTATTTCCCCCTGTGGAGGTTTGACCCTGAATAAACGCCTGATGTCCAGCAAAGCTCCTTCAAGGCCTTTCCCCCCTGCCCTTTTTTGCCTTCCAGAGGGAAGGGAAAAAAAACAAAACAGCTTGGAATTTATGTCTGGAGATAACCGAAAGAGGAGCTTTGATTAATACCACGGGCAAAGCAGAACTTAGAATAATGCTTAAATTTATTACTAA
>JAWWEE010000018.1:932951-946611 GCA_035221455.1 Xenops minutus | reverse complement strand
GGCCAGGTTGGATGGGGCTTGGAGCACCCTGGGCTGGTGGAAGGTGTCCCTGCCCATGGCAGGGGGTGGCACTGGGTCATCTTTAAAATGCCTTTCAACTAAAGTGATTCTGTGATTTTCAGCTATACCCTTACTAGCCCTCCATCCCTGTTCATCTCCACTCTTCCAAGGTCCTTTGCCTTTTAACCTCCTTTTTATGCCTCCTTTTCCCCCTCCTGCCCATTGCTCAGCTCTTGCCCTTCCCTGTTTTATCCAGTCATTCAGTTCTTTTTGCCTTTGGCATTCCCTTTTTCTTTCCTGCAGGAACCCTCTGGAAGCAGATCTTCAGGGCTGCAGTGGTTTGGGAAGGTTGTGTTGTAGGTGAGAGATGAGTCCATCGACATCCCTGCAAGACCTTGTCTCTTCTCCAGTTCCTCTGACCGAGCGTGGCTCGTGGGCTGTTGATGTGCCAGCTGTGCTGCAGATTCCCAGGGTGAGGGTTTGTCACTGGCCACTTCTGGGGTTCCTGGTGCAGCCTTGAAAGAATAAATGGTGCTCTCAGTCCCTGAGTGCTAACCCAGACCCAGCTTATGCTCCTCGCCTTATTTAAACCTGGGTGACTGAGGTGGCCTGGCTGCCTCTTTGCTCTGTCTGAGTGTTGCCATGACTGTTCTCCTGCCTCTGTGAGATATTTGAATTCAGTTTTATATATGTCAAAAAATAATTAAGGTATACATTCAGTACATAAGACCGTTCTGAGGTGATCCTTGAAGAAGAGTGAGGGAGTAAAGACAGAACAAGAGGACGATGTGTAGCAATGTGGTGACAAACCAGTGTTATAAGCGAATTAAGAATCTTTTTTCCTGTTCTTGATATTTATGCCCTTTTCTACTGAGATTGTACAAGGAAGAGACTTACACAACATAATCAATTGAATTTGTGGTATGAAGAGGTGCTGTCAGAGAAGTTGATCTGACCCATGACAGATATTGCAATACATTTCCAATGACATTTGTTTTAGCTAAGAGAAGGTGGAACCAAGAGTGTCTGTACCACATTTGTGATTTCATTTAAAGGTTTTATATCTCCCTGCTCTTTTTATGATGTACATTTACTAGGAAGATAGGGACTAAAGGAAAGGAGAGAACCTGCTTTGCCTCTGTCTTTGAATGTCATCAGGCTTGACTGGGGTGTCATCAGGCTGAATGACAGGGAGGAGACCCTCCTTAATACTGTATATATTTTAATCTCTCAGCATGTTATTTCAAATTCCTAGGAGGAAAGAAGTTCTAAGAGTCAAACATACCAAGCTCTTGCCTATCCAGGAGACAGCACAACAGTTCTTTGTTCAGAACACCAAAGGAAAACCTCTGGACCTTACTCTGGATATTCATATCCATTTAGATTATACACAGGTAGTTAATTGGTAGTTAAATGTTTGTGCCTAAATGCATTTTCTTCTGGAAACTCTCCCTGAATTATTTTATACTGGGACTTCCATCCCAATTTAAGATGGAACATTTGTATGGCTTCCCCCTACCACAGGAAGAATATCCATTTTCCAGCCACCTCTGATAAAAACTATAATTTAATTTGCAGTTTTGATAGCACCTGAAGGAAAGATTGGAACAAATATGCTCATACTGCCTCCATTTCCTTGCCGTGATCCATCAGTTCATTATGTCAAGGTCAAAGCTAGAAATTTTAAACTCTTTTTATTTTACAGAATGGAAAATGTCAGAAAATGTCAGGATTAGGAACAGTGCTGACAGAATCAATGCCACAAAACATCATTAATGAGAGCAGCAGGACATACAAATGCTGAGAAGCTCCAGGCTTCCCAAAGAACGTGTTCCTCCCCAACACACCAATCTGCCCTTCCAGGAGTACCAGGCAACGTTTCATGGCACCTTAGTTTGTTACCAATATATAAATGCCCTCATTTAGATTTGTTTTGACTTGTCCCTTTCTCCAGCCCATTCCTCCTTTCCTGTGTTAGTAGTTAGAGATCAATTTAAACAACCTTCTGCCCTTTGGCGTTATTTCCTCTCAGAACTCCAGACAGTCTGAAAGGCTTTTCCCTGGAATGCAGTGGCTCTATAAAGGATGGAACCTTTGCCCATGTGTCCTTTTGCCTTGGAGTGTTGCTGCAGTGAAAAGAGAAAAGTCACATATTTTTTGGGTGATGTTTTGCCTTGTTGTGTGCTTTCAGCTCCTTAATTGAATTAACAAAGTTTTCGGTGTGTTTATTTTTTTGCAAAGCAGTGAACAGAGTTCAGTACAAGTCTTCAGTAAACAAAAGAGAAAATAGAAGAATGACTGTTCCTTTCATGCCATTAAGTATTTAAGCACATACTTAATTTTATTTGGCATTGCAGTGAGACCTTAGCCATTTTTAAATATCTTTCTCAATCAGTTAAATAAGGTAATAAATTGCAAACAGAGAAGACAGAGGCAGCCCAGCATTTTAAACAGCAGACCTCATCCCTCGCCAGTCCCTCTACCCCCAAACCTGCAGAACAAACACACAGGAAAGCAGATGTCTGAATTCCGAGCAAAATATTTGAAAGCAATGGCTGGCTGGAAACTGGGAGGGTGGCATTGATCCCACGAGAATTTTTTTGGTAGTGGGATTTTTTTCATCTCTAGCAATTCATCCTGAATTAATGGATTTGCTGAAATTCAGCTATTCCTTGAACTTCTCACAGCCATAATATATGACTTTGTCTCCCAAGAGTGAAGGAGTTAAAGATTTTTTAGCCTCTATTTTTCCAATCTGAGGCTTTTGTTTAGAAGTACCTTCAGAAACACTTATTACCTTTCTTTTCAGGTGAGTGACAATGTTGTGGCACTTGAGTTAACTCTGTTGTCAAAAGCTCTCTCACAGACCTGGATAATGATGTAATTGCCATTTCCACTCAGTGCTTGCAGTGCTCCCCTTTGAATGCTGCCCTTCCCTGGGCTGGCTGTGCTGGAGCCTGTCCTGCCTCTCACCCCTGCCCATCCTGGCTCCCTGCTGGGCTCTGGGGAGCACCAGAGTGGGGTCCCAGCTGTGACACCAGGGCTGGCACTGGCACCGTGAGGAGCAGCTCTGGGGCTGTGTCTGCCCCCCAGCCCGTCACCTCAAAGGGCTGCTGGCCCTGGAAGCCACAATTCTCCCTGTTGGTCTCCACTCCCTGCCCTTCCACCTGCTGCTTTGCTCCTGCTTTTGTTCTCTTCTTACATCTGCCTCTGTCTTTTTGGTTTGCCCCAAGCAGATTTTTAATCTCTCTTCGTAGCTTTGTTGTTGTCCTGGTTTTTTAATGAACTTATTAAGGTTTTTTTTATAAAAGACAGTTTTGTTTCACAAGATACACAGTTCATTCCCTGAGAGATTCTTCCACATATATGAAAGATTTTCTAATTCTCTCTTTGTATTTTCACTCCTGTTCAACTTGCAATTTTATTTCATTTCCTTACATTTTTACTTCAATTTACTTTTATCTCTTGAAGAATTCATTCAGAAAGTGGGTTTGTACAAGATATCACAGCTTTAATCCATGGACTCCTGCTTTGGTATTTTCCTCTTTCTATGGAAGACACTAATCTTCCTTTACAATAAAACAAGTTAATAAGCTGCAGAATATTGAGAAGGCAATTTAATTGCCAGAGCTTATGTATTTTCTTGGTATGGCTAAAATCCCACCAAGGGCAGGTACAAGTGGTACCAGGAGCTCTCAGCTAAAGAACTAAAATAATGGGAGCAGATTAACAAATACATGGGGAAAAAAATGACATCTTTATAAAGTTTCTTTTATTTATTCAACTTTTATAAATATCATAGAGTGATAACTTGGTTTATAAATTGAAGGCATAAAGTGAATGTGCCAACATGAAAAATATAAACAATTATATTGTCAGTCATTGTTTGAATTATTCATTTGAAATATCTTTTAAGAGTTTTTCTTTGCGTCTGCAAGGCAAAGAAACATATTTATAGGAGTAAAATGTACTAAATAATTATTGAAGTATGCATCAAAGAATTCCTTTGATTATTTTAGAATAAATATTCCAACTGCCACTTCTGATTTTATTGTCAAGTGATGGAATATTTGATGTTTTCTATAAGATTTCAAACCTGAGGCAAACAAATGTATAAAAAGGAAGAAACTTTTATCTTTCAAAGGCAGTGGAGGGCTGTAGTGAGGCACTCAGAAAAATATAAATATAATTAACAAGTTGACAAATAACAAGGTAATGAAAAATGTATTTCAATTAATGGGAACCAATTCCAGAATTTGAAATATTTGTGTTTTCAACTCCACATCCTCTACTCTTGCCAGAGAGGACATCATTTTCAGCCTACCCTGATTGGTGTAGAACTTTGTCTTACCAGATATTTAGGAGGTATATGAAAAACTGTCCACTACAAACACACAGATCATGTTCTTTCTGCTCATTCACCAAAGTCATTCCCAAGGTCTAGATGGGGGGAAAAATTGCAGCTTTTGATGACCTTTCAGTTGGTGGAAAGCTGAGTTGCACTGGTTGAACTTGGATAGAAGCTGATTAAGACTGGTTATATAATCAGCCAATCAATTACATATATACAGAACTCTTTTTTAATTAAAAAAAAATAATCCTACTAGGGATTTTATTTGGAAAATAAAAGCACCAAACCAGAAAAACACCTTGTGAAATATCCAGAGCATGCAGTAGAAGTCGATTTTAAATTTTCTGAAATAGGAAAAGTTTCTAAACCAAGTTGGAGTGAATTTGAGGCATTTTTTGAGAAGGTGCTGAGAGAAGCATTAAACATTAAATGAGAAGTGCAGGTAAGGAAAATAATAGCTATTTCAAGTTGTCTCATGGTGCAAAATTAAGTCTTCTAATGAAATATTGAGAGCACATTCAATAGCTGTAACTCAGATCAGACACAGTCCCAGGTCTCTTGATCCCTTTGCTGTTAACAATTAACAGGGTCAGGATCAAGAGACCCAATTAATAAAGAATAACTTCCAAAAAGAAGAAAGATTTTTGCTGCTGACTGCAATGGGATGAACATTTGCTATCTAGTTCAATATATCCCAATTCAGGCAATATAAAATATTTGAAAACCATTACAGAAATATTGTGTAAGTATTAAAATTGATAAAATAGAAAGTGATCATCACTGATGCCTCAGTTTTGACTTGTATCTTTCATCCTTTCAGTTCAAAGTCATGATTATTTGCACATTTGTTATTAAAAGATAACTCAGTATTCTTTTTTTAAATGTAGTGAAGTGGGTGAATTGAATTTTTTCTCTTTCAATTATACATGTCTGCATACAGAAACGTCTCAAAGTATGGTGTTAATCTGTTACAGGCAAAATAATGGCTAATTGGAATGGAATGTCTTTTTTATCTGGCTGCATCTAACTATCAAACAAATCTCTCTATTAATTGTTAAATCCTAATGACTTCAAAAGACACTTCTCAGGTCTCTGCTGGAGCTCTGATAGCCTGATCTGCATTGGGCACAGCGCCTGCATGGAGCTGCCTTGTCATTAGTCTTGTCAGCTCTGTTCCTACTTTTATTCCCCTAAGTTAATGAAAGACATTATATGTTTGGAGAAAGTAACCTTTTCAAAAGTCCTTTTACAGGCAAGGTTTTAGAAGACTCAGTTGGTTTGTAATTATAATGATTTTTCACTCTGAGTTCCTTGGTTGTGGGAGTTGTTTCCTGCCAATGCTCAGAAGTGGAAACCTTATGGCACCTGATTTTTACATTTTCTTGCCTTTATGGGGGATGGACTGAGGCAAAATCTGGTCAGGCAAAGCACCATCTCAGCAAAGAGGGAGTTTGGTTTGAGCATTGGAAAGTTGACCAAAATACAAAAAAAATAAATTATTAAATATGAAATAATCCCAAAAGTGATGTTTTGAAGCAGCCCAGCACAGCACCACTCTGAGCACACAGCAGGCTGAGAGCTCTCATGTTATCTATCAGTAGCAAGCATTAATTTCCCATTATTTGCTGATTATTTTTAAGAGTCTGTGGGAGAAGTGAAGACATTTGGAGGCAGAAGTGAGAAGGACAGTTCATAAAGATTCAGCCTCCTCTGGTTTCCAGCTCCAGAACAAGGGGTTGTGACACAGGGAGGGTGGCAGAGGAGTGAGGTGGTGACTAAAGAGGGAAGGAGCTACTGACAGGAGGTTAGAGACATCCTGTTTAGATTCAATTCCAGATATGACACAATATTCTCCAGGATTTCTCTCTCAGACATACACAGGGTATGTTTGTTTCATGGAAGATTTTAATCAGATTTTCCAAGACCACTTGCCTTAAAATGTAACTGGTGCTATCTGAATTAATTTGATTGAAACCCTTTTAAGACATGTAATATGAAGTGTTGATTTTTGTTTTCCTGAGGTATTGTTTAAAAAGCAATAGTTACTGTGTTTTCATACAGAATACTAAGAAACAAAGGCTTTCTGCCATTGGGAGAATATCAGTCTCTTGTCTACAGGAAGGGCACTAGAGATCATAGCAAAGTAAACACTTAAAAGATCATCAGGTTGACACTGTCAAGAAAATGATTTTAAATTTTTGCTTGAACTTGCCTCCTCAAGGGTCTCTCTCTCTGCCTGCACCTCTCATTTTATTTGTGAAAACTACAGCTCTGGTGCTTCACTTGTATTGACAACCATAAAAATGCAACAACAAAGTAAAAAAAAGCAAAGCAAAAGCATTGAAAGAGAGCACTGAATAGCTGCTCTCCTGTTCCCTGGGCCCTCTGCTTAAGAGTTCTGTTCACTTAAAACATTTTCTGGCTTCTGAAGCACTTGATTAAAGTCAATTGGGACAAAGATAAGCTCTTAAAAATACTAATTTGTGTCTCAGAAAACCTGAATAAGTCTAAATATTAAATTCTCCGGTGCTTTGTATTCCTGCCCATGGGGCTGGTTTGGAGAACATTTCATGGCACATCCCTCTGCCTTGTGTGGTGTATTTTGGAGGCATCCCTTGGGGCAGAGTTGCAGTCCAGCTCTCACCTTCCCTGACCTCCTGTCAGTCTCCTGGAGTTTGGAAAGTCTCCTTCAGGTCACAAGTCGTGTTTGTTTTCCTTTGTCTGTCTCGGGTCATACAAGCCCATATGGAGTCCTCGCTCGACCTGGGGTACCAGACCATGAGCTCAACTGATGGTCTTGTTTAATTGATGTCCTCTCATTCTTAGACTGTGGCCACAGACATGAAACGTAGGAACAGAAGCAGAGCAAGTGGAGCTGGGATGGGTCTGTGCAAACAAACGAGCTCTGAGCTGAGAGGGTGGGAAAGGAGAGGTCCAGCAGCAGAAGGTACTGCTTGAAGCTGGCACAGAACTCATTGCACCTCCCAGAAGTAAATCTGCTACCAATAGAGCAGAGCAAAATGATTTTTAGGGACTATACCAGTGTTCATAGCCTTTTGCAAATTAAAATAGATTATCTTTCAGTGTCTTAACTACTTCATGTGTCAAACCTCATTTGTTTTTGCTACTGAAGGCATCCTCCACATACTCCTTTTGCTCCCACTTTGAAGGTTATTAAAAGTCTTCTAATCTAGTAATTCCCAACTCTTCTGTTTCTGCAGGAGCAGAGTTATCACTGAATATATTAGAGATAACCCTACGCCTTGTCTCTCACACCTCCCTTCTCCAGGCAGCCTCTTTTTCTTGGGGCATATTGTGAGAATTCCGATAGAACAGCAGCTCTGTGTTTGCCTCGAGATGGGAATTCACTCCTTCAGCTCATGGGTTCTAGTCTGCCCTTGGGCTGCTAATATAGTGCTGTTGTATAATACACAGACACTGACATACAGCCTATGAGGGGGCAAACAGGCTCTGGAGCAGCTGAAAGCCTTTCCAAACCCTTGGAAATGAGTATTTAGTTCCTGGGGCCTTAGACCCTCTCTTCCATCCATGGGCATATCATACATGCAGCAGAGCAAATGAGGAGCTGTTTCTGAAATTACTCCTGTGTTATGCTGCTTTGAAAAGGCTTGGTTTTTTCCTCAGGCAGTTGTAAACTCGAGTGTCAAATCTCTTGCTTCAGTGTTGGTGATGATTTCAGAGGTGATGATTTCAGAAGTGCCAGAAGACTGTTGATATTTTAATTCCTGGCAAAGCATTGCTGTGCCACCAATGCAGATGTGTTGACCCTTGAGACTACCAAGTGCATGAGGGAAAACTCTTCCAAAGTGCCTGGATTTCCTAACAAAACACACCATGCAAACAGCAACTCTATGTTGCCATATTAAAGTACACAGTTGCTGGACTTTTAGTATTTTATATCTCTCTTTATACATACATATATAAAGAAATAAAACCGGTGTATGTGATGGCATATAAATTCACTCCTGAACAAAAGAGCTTAGCTCTATAAAGCACAGGCATCTTCCAGACATGCCTGGAGGAACTGAAAGAGCTGATAATACATGGAACTGTCACACCAGTGCCAAACCCCCTAATACTTACATGATACAGGCATAAAAAAAAAATATAACTTTGGATGATATTAAATTTATATTCCTAACAAATTAGTTCCAAAGGTTATCTGTTTGGTTTTAATAGTGCATATTTATGTTCCTGTTCTGCTCTGTGCTGTAATATTTTTATTGATAAAATGCAGGACATAGGAAAGAATTGATTAATTGGGGTGTTGTTGGACAAAGGAAGATGCTGAATGTCAAAGACTAATGGGGCAGTCTGGGCTATAAAACAGGTACTGAGGAGCAGTCAGTATTGAAGAGGACTAGGTCTCTCTGCTAATCTGATTAACAGGCTGAAAGTCTTTTCAGAAAACTGTGGTTTCTGTAGACTGAGGAATCAGGGTCACTCCTTGCTTAGTTTCTATTCCCATGGTCATACTGCACTGTTCAGAGACTGACCTTTGGAGGAAATCAGCCCAGGAATTGTGTTATGACAGCTAGAAGAAGAGAGTGTTTACTCAAACCCTTAAAATAATGAGGGAAGCAAGCATTTCAAAATACAAAAGAAAACAAAAAAATCCATATGACCTCCATCCACTAAGAGGTAACACAGAACCAGGAAACAAAAGCACAGGCTGCCAGAGCTTGAAGAACACACAGGAAGAGGAGCAGGAAGGAATGGAGAGACTTCCAGGTGGGAGAATGCAGGTCAGAAAGCATAACAGCAGCAAAGGACTAGATTAACAATCAGAACAACAGGAACAGAAGTTACATGTAGGAAACAATCAGAAAGGCTCTGTAGTGCAGTGGTAGCCAAACACTGGTGTGATGCTTACTGTGCTTGAAGAAGAAAAGGCCGTGCTTTGGTTTCTCTTGCCTCAGTAAAGACTCCGAGCATGTTGACATAATCGTTAATAAAGTGGTTCTGTAAAATAAGTCACAGATTTAAAGGCCCAAGAATGCCAAGGCAGAGCTTTGTCCCCACTAAACTGCACCCCTTCCCCCACCTCAATGTGTACCCCAGGAAGGGACAGACACTCCAGCAGGTAATTCTGAACTGAACCAGCCAAGGAAGCTCTTGCAGCTCTGACCTTGCTGTCTGTGGAGTGGAAGGTCACTAAGCCATTAACCTGGGGCTTCAGCTCTCTCTGGGCAAGTACAAGGTCTAGGGAGGTACAAAGCCTGAGAATTATAGCACAGGCAAATGTGATTCAGTTCAAAAGTGTAATTCATAGATTGCCATGCTGTGTGGGATCACCTCAATAATTCCAGGGATAGACTTAAGCCTGAACACTTTGCATAGGAGAATAATTTGTTTAATGTCAAAAGTGATTGCCCTGTAGATGCCCAGAGTTATTTTTTTTTAGGAAGAATCCCACCTCAAATGCCAGTGCAGTTGGTGGTCTGGGAAAGGGTATGTCCTGCTTTCAGAGGGCTTTATTCAGCTAAACTCTCTGGGATTTGCAGGTTTCTCTAACAAATGTACCCCTGCAGGTGTGGATGGATGAATGGCCCAGCAGAGGTTACAGCTGAAAGGAGCATCATGAGATAGAGCTCCTGATGATGCAAAAGATGTCCTGCCATGCCCACAGGATCACTGCTCCGGAGCAGATTTCTCTTCTTTTGCAAAGTTTAGACTCAAAATTTCTTTCTGGCTCACCTGCTGCTTGTGGGTAAAGGCAGATGTGAATGGCCAGTGAACCCAGCAGAACCATCTGCATGATTTGAGTTGGTTGGGGACCTTATTAAAGTGTACTACTATCTTTTTTTTGTTTATTTAAAGATGAATTGAACTTTAGTTTACCTTAAAAAAGTAGTACTTAGTTAATACAAGCAGGAAATATGTCATAGATTTTCCTACTTTTCCCTGCCACGGGAACATGTGCTGGCCAGTAAGACTGAGCAAGACAAACCTCTGTCTTTTGTAGTGTCTTTGCTTTCAGCCCCCAAACTATTGTGCATGGTGCTAAATATGTTGTTTTAGCACATATTTGCAGTTCTCATGCTGACATGTCAGGGGAGTTTTTAAATAATCAAGACCCAGTCTAATGTTTGGTGTTGGGTGGCAGTAGGGATGAGTCTCTCCTATCTGGAGTTTCTTAAAATCTGAATTTCCTTTTCCCATATGATACACTGCAATAATGAACTTAAACCCAAACGGAGTAGGGACATACAAACCTCACTCTGTGTCTTTCCAGTGTTATACAACCCTTCAACTACAAAAAAAATTCCAGGGTAATGTTGTTTCCTGTTTTCCTCTTCCAGTGTTTCTGGACCACTGTGATATATCAGCTGTGTCCAAAGCTGGAAGCATAACACTCACTACCTCTAGTGAACAAAATATCTGTGGAAAAGAGGAATGTGACATTAATAAGAGGATAACAGTGTAGTAGCAAGGTAAATTTCTTTTTCCCATTCAGACCTAACAGAAAGAATTTTGAGAAGGCACCTTTCTTCTTGCATTAAAAGGAAAATTTAAAATAAAGATGCTCTTAGAAATTGAGATGGCAGAGAGAATGAACTCAGGAGAACCGAGAGCAGAAGTATCACTGATTCTTGTCCCAGAGTTACTTTTAAATTTGGGCAAAATTCATGAGACTCAAACACTTGGATTTCATTCATTCCCCTTTTTTTTTTTTGGTAGTGGGATATGATGGACTGTGTTACCTGAATGGTGCAATTCTGTGTCTCATGGAAGAGGAGCTTAATGTTGAGAGAAAGGGAGGGTGGGCAAGAAGCCAAAAGGAGCGAGGTCGTGGTCGTGCTCTGGAGCGAATCTGCCCCTCCAGCCCGTGCAGGGCAGGGCAGGCACGTGGGGACAGCCCAGGCTGAAAGGAAATTCATTTCCCCAATGTACTGGTGTTTAATGCAAAGAAAATGTCCCTCCTTTGCTTTTAGTGAAGGAGGTTTCCATGCTGGAGCCTCCTGTGCCTCAAGGATGGTCTTTGGCTGATGCCGCTGGATTTTTGCTGTTCAGAAGAGCTGCAAGACTGAATGTGCTTCCTCAGTATTCAGACATGGCAAGCCCTGGTAATTAGCTGTCCCAGAGCTAGATTATTAGAAAGCTATAAAAATTCCCTAATTTCCATCAACAAATACAGTCTCCAGTCATTATAGTCTGCAAGAGTAGCATCAATTTATTTGAGATTTTCCTCTCCTAAGCATCAGTAGGAAGAGTTATTCCCACATGAATTTAGAAGGATGATTAGAAAGAGACTTTTTCAAGATGGCTTTAAAATGAAGCAGCAAGACCTAAGAATGTAAATCATGTTCTATGGGAAGAAAAAAAAGTAGATCAGGCAGGAATGCAAATCATATTCAAGGGAAAATTCAGATCAATATTAGAATCTGCCTTGTGTGCCTGCAGTAGCATAAAATCATCTGCTGAGCTGCCTGTAAAAATGACTGTGGAGGGAAGACAGAGATTTCAAGCAAAGATGGCCTGCTGATAATTCAGCACAATTAAGGTAAATTGCAACCCAAATTGGGAATAAGATATATGAAAACAGATGTAGAATACTTGTAGAAAACATCACGTATGTTCTTATTTCATTGTTGAAGCAAGATGGAACATGAGATGTTTGAGAGGTGGGGAAAAGAACTGGACTGGGATTGAATTCCTGATTCTCAGATGTCCAACTAGGAAACCAGCCAGTGACCTCATCTTTCCAAGGTAGTGTCTGTCTTTGAAGGAGAGATCCCAGACTTTGGTAGATGTAAATTATGGGGAAATTTAATTTAGGAAAGGTTTTCATTATGATTCACAACATTACCTGGAATTATTAAGAATTTTGTGGGAGGAACATTTAGAGTAATAGATATTAAACCAAACCAAAAAAACCCAATCATACAAACAAAACCTTCCTTCAGCTTCAGTTTTCTGAACTGAAACAGAGTTCACAGACTCCTTCTCAGCCTCCAGTGTCTGCAGATCCCACACAGGTCCCCAGACTTCTGAGGAGATTTCTTTCTGTGGGATGGAGCCTCCAGAGAGCCTTAGTTCCCCTTTCCTTGATGATCTTGATATTCCTTTTATTTATTTTTTTAATTTGTTGTCAGACATGAGATGCTGAGGATCCCAGTGCAAGATTTTGGGTTCCAATTCCTTGCTTTGGAGCTGGGCTTCCACCTCCTGCAGCTGCTGCACAGCCTGAACCTGCACAGGTTCATCTCCCTCATTCTGGAGGAGAATGTGTGGTTGGCAACTCCTTAAGTTGTACAGAATTGCTGAAATTAAGACAGAGCTGTGAAACATTCGCTAAATTGGTAATTTCTGAGCACCTTGTGAGGTTTTTTTAAAAATCTGTGAGCACATATAATAGTAGGAGTGGTGAAATTCAATCAGTCTTGAAAATTGCACAGTTTCAAGCAGGAGCCAAAATTGTCAACATATTTGTCTAAGATTTATTAGAACTGGTGTTTAGAATTTTCTCTGTGAATGGAGTGGAATACATGATTTGTTTAGTAATGTAGATGTAAAAGAAACTTGTTCCTCATATTAAATATCCTTTGAGGTGTCCTTGTTTTTAGCATTTTAACATGGTGACAGCAGCACATTAATGGAAAAAGATGGTCCTGGCCTGTTCTGTGTGAGCGTTCAGTGGTTGGTGCACAACTTTGTTCACTAATCATTGAATCACTGAAACATCATGGTTACATTGGATTAATAAATGTGCAGATCCTGTGAGACTGAATTAAAAATTTGATTTCCAATTTCTCTTTCATGGAAAGTATTCATATTCCATTGTTTAATAAATAATGTGACAAAGCTAAGTAGCTAAGTAGTTACTTTTGATGGCTTGAACATCATGAAAAGAGTGGGATAGTTAAAAATGTCTTTTGCTGAGCAAAAGGCTGTGCTTTGCAGTGATTTTCATGCACTGTATGTGATGCATGAAGCAGTGAGCCATCAGCCACAGAGAGGAAATTCAGATTGTCTGGCACCTCTGCAATTCCCCACTGCTGCTGAGCGAGCGCCGAGGCTGGGCCGACAACTGAGCAGGAGCAACTATTTAAATCCTTGGCTACAGACTGAGAATCGAATCTCTGTCTCCTAAAAACTGAGTTTGCTTCAGAGTACATTGCTATTCTTTTTCCTTCTCGGCTTGCAGAACAACGTACTGGGCTATTCCTGACTATGGCATGAGCAGGACGTGGTGGGAGGGTGGAGAGAAGAGTCCTTTCCCTTTCCCTTTCCCTTTCCCTTTCCCTTTCCCTTTCCCTTTCCCTTTCCCTTTCCCTTTCCCTTTCC
>JAWWEE010000018.1:919241-931675 GCA_035221455.1 Xenops minutus | reverse complement strand
GGCTGAGATCCCCCCTGCCCCTGCCCTGACACAGCTCCAGCCATTCCCTGGGTGCTGTCCCTGTCCCCCCAGAGCAGGGATCAGTGCCTGCCCCTCCTCTGCCCCTGCCCAGGGAGTTTTGTTCTGTGTCTGAGGCTCCAGCAGACCTTTCACAAAAAGCTGCCACAGGATCTGCATTTTGGGAAAAGTTTTACTCTAGACGAGCAGTGCTGGTGCAGAAAGGATTGGAACCACCTTGCTGGGGTCAAACCAGCCTTAGATCTCTTGCCTTGGGCAGATCTGTTGTTTGGACCCAGTTCTCAGATGCACATACATAAATATGAGGCTGGGAATGTGGGGCTGGAGAATCCTGGCTACACCTTCTGCCATCCCCAATGTCCCCAATACAATTCTGTTACTGCCGGCACTCTGAGAGCAAGATGCTTAAGATTTTGTCTCAACAAAGGAGCAGGTTGTGATACTAAATTTCTGACTATGGATTATACTTTGCTCCATAGTGAAAATGTTGGTGTAGAACCCTTGAGGGAACTGATCCTTCCCAAACCCAGAGAAGGAACCCTGAGCTCTTTGCTGTGCATTTACTGTGGCAACCACATTTAGAGAAAACGAGAAGCAACACACCTTGAGAGTAAATAAAGCAGAAACAAAGGCTTGTTTCAGCTTATTAACAGTCTTGAACGTTCAAGAGGTTTTAATCCCTAATTAGCAATAAGAGCTTACACATTTCTAGCATATTGCACATTCATTTCAGATAAATGGAAAATTTTCCTCTGCTTTTGAGAGGCACAAGAAGTTCTAGTAGAACAATAAGACATTTTAAATTAATCTCAAAATTTAGATTCCTGAAGACCAAAATTTGAATCTTGCAGATACCTGGGGTTTTCTAAAGATGCAATGAAATTTATATGATTTATAAACCATACCTACTTGGCTGAATTATGGGGGTTTGTGCAGAAAACTGCCATTAATTTCAGTCTTGCACTGCCTCCTGTTGACTCCAGAGAGATGAGGGTGATACCTGTACACTCACATTGTTGATTATATGGTTCATTGATGGTAAAACTGACCCCTCTGTGCCCACTCAGAACTGTTTCTTTTCATGTGCAAGTACTTGTGGCTAGCTCTCAAATATTTAATATTATTTGTCTGATACCACGATGGTCTATGTTGAATTAGCATGTTATGAAATGACTTAATGTCCTTTCCCAGCATCTGAAGATATTCTGGAATTCTGTTTTGCTTTTCTAAACTGCAGTAATGAAAGAAACAACAAAAACATCTCCAGTGGTGATGGAGAAATTTTGGAAGATCCCAGACAAATCAGTGGTTGAGCATCTGCAGGCACATAGCCACTACTTTCTGCCACTGGAAGGAAGACTTGGGTTAAAAAAAAATCTGTGATGCTTCTGAAATTTGTCATTTTCTTTGCAAGTTCTTCTCTCAGTGCACAATAAGCTGAGTGTTCTTCCAGTGAAGTATTGAACTGGGCTCTATTGGACCTAGATAAATAAGAGGGGACTGGAACTCAAGGTCTTTAAAACCCTTTTGTTTAATTTTCAGTCTGTATTCAGAGGAGGAAGATTAAACTCAGCGAACGCAGGCGAATCCCCCGGTATTAGCCTTGAGTTATTTGAAATCCAGGAGTCCCCTTCCCTTCCTAAGAGCACTGTGTAATATATTTACAGATGAGGTGTTACTTTGAAGTCGGGATCTTGTCTTTGATCAAAAGCATACAGCTTCCCTCATGTCTCTCAGAGGGAGACAGGAGTTATATCACACTGGTGTGGGTTTTTTTAATGTTTTGGACAGCAAAAATGGCATTTACACGAAACAGTAATCCTGGGAATGTATGAGATAAGACAATTTCAACTATGAGCTGAGAGAAAGTCTCACAAGCAGACTTGAAATCAAGCAGAAGTAATAGAGTGTCATAGCCACTCTGCCTTCCTCACGTGCTCTTAATTAAAGGGCTGATAAAGCAGGTCTGTCAACATTCACATGATGAAAAGGAAAACGTGTTTCAAATTTTCCTGATGAAAGTACAGTTAATCAGAAAAAAGGTTTTGATTAAATGCTCTTAATTCAGAATGCTCGTTTAGGAAGTGTAAATATGCTGCAGTAGAGCTTTCTACGCCACGAAGGGGAAGGGCACGGAGGCACTGCAGTATTTGGGGGATTCCTAAGGAGGATAGAGAAGGCACAATACAATTAAAAGGAAAACCACCTGAGAACTGCCTTGCTTACTCTTTGCAGTCACTGAGGGCACCGACTTTATCAGGACTGTGCACTTGGATAAATGATACTGTCTTTCAGCTGGTTTTGTATTGACCAGCCAGGGACTGTGGTGTGATTTTTTAAATGTACACATCAATGTGTCTGCCCTGGGGTGAA
This sequence comes from Xenops minutus, assembly GCA_035221455.1. Lineage (NCBI taxonomy): Eukaryota > Metazoa > Chordata > Aves > Passeriformes > Furnariidae > Xenops > Xenops minutus. The sequence continues at coordinate 929,284 of JAWWEE010000018.1, read as the reverse complement.
GAAAGGAATCTGGAAGAATAACATGCTGTGTACACACAGCAGGGAAACGCCACTGAGGCATCTCTGGAAATTTGCTTTCCAGAAAGAGGTTGTAGTTTATTGCAGAGCACATGGTAGGCTTGAACCTTGTGGAGTGACCAAGCATTGCACCTGCCCTTTATGGACACACAGGGGTTGTTATTCTGGCTAACTGTGGGAATGAGGAGCTACCCTTTTATTTCTGTGGCACGTTCATGTGGCATGGACAGTTTCTGGAATGACTTTTTGAGGCAGCAAGACCTGTGTTGGCAGAGCTGTCAAATATGTACCACAATCCCAGGGAATCCTGGGAGCCATCAGGGAATGGGGGTTTGGACACCTGTGCTATGGCAACTGCCTTCCCCCTTCCTGAAATGGGAATGTGAGTCTTGGCCCAGCTGAGAGTTGGTTTGTCCAGCTCTCGGGTTCCCATGTGAGCTCTTGCCTCCTGTCCACATTCCAGACTGGAGAGAAAAGGGCACAAAGAATCTTTACCCATTCATGTTTCTGTAGACTTAATGCTTTTTTTAACAAGGAGAAAACAAAACCATTTCTTTTCAAGATAACTTTTAATGATTTAGAGTTATTAGATACTGAAACCAAATTGGTAGAAGTAGGAAGCCTACCCAATTAAATGGCTGCTTGTTGAAAAAAGGCAAACTAATGTGTAATACCAGTAGAAAAGTGCAGTCAAATAAGAGATTAAGGTCCAGCTACTTAAATTTTCTGGAGAAAAATTGGCTATAGCCATGCAAAGAGTGCTTGGATCCTGTTTTTTCCAGTTGTTGGGTAAGATTTCACACAGTAGATTTCTGCTGGGGAAGTTCCTTCAGCAGAACTCGACTGTCTTGCTTTCCACAGTAATGACTGAACCTTACATGTTATATAAAGTCATATATATGGAGCTTTCTGCATTACATAATTCTCACCCTTGAAACAAAATTAGCTTACAGTTAATGAACTTCAATAAGGAAAGGCATTATAAATTATTTTGACAGGCAACCTTGGTCATTCAAATAACATATGTGCAATCTGTAAATCAAATTCTTAACCCAACTTTGCAAAGCGAGTTACCTTTACCTTATGAAGGGATACAGTCTGGTCTTTCTGCATTTCCTTCCCAGGATCACATCCTTCTCTTCCCAAGGATTTCAGTTTTCACTTTGTGAATTCTTTGTCTCTGTTACAAGAACCTCAGATAAATAGTTAAACAGACAGCAAGGATAATGGTTTCCCCCTATATCTGATAGGCAGCACTAACAAGATACTTCTGTTTTCTTCCCTTTTTCCTTGACTTCAACTGTCCTTTGTATTTGGAATGAGAACTAGGTCTGTGCTATACCTGCCATTAGGGAGTACAATTCTTTGTTAATTTGTAATAATCTTATCATATTTTTATTTAGTTTGAATGGGACTTTCATCATCTTGAAATCAGAACTAATTCTGAAGAAGTAACATTGCTCACAACTGTAAGAGGAAGTAAATAACAAAGAGAAAATAATCTTCATGTTATTGTTTATATTTTTGTATATAATCAAAATAAACAAGTTTTTTCCTGTCCTACAACACAGTCTTCCCTTGAGGGAAATAGGGAACGAAATGAGATATCAATAATGTCAAAACTCAAATTACAATTAAAAAGCTTAGGAGTGTAAGGTCTCAGAAATGCCAGAGTGCTGTTGGACCTTCAGTCTGCACTTCACACCCAGGGCACACAAACTCTCCCTGCAGAGCTGTCGCCACCTCTACAGCTTTGTCATGAGAGTTCACAGCTAAGAGAAATAGCTTTTGATATTTTCCCTTTCCACATCAATCCTCTGTCTTTGTTTTTCTTCAAATGCTGATTCCTTTCTGCTTCTGGTGCTCTGAGAAGTGCGGAAATGTGAGATGCAAAGAGAAAACCTTGGAAGATTTTAACAAAGCAGCTTTGGTGTCTCACAGACTCCTGTCCCATTGTATGGGAACATACAGAGTGAAAATACTGTCTTTGCATTATTAATAATGCTATCAACTGAATAGCATAGTGCTCTATAACTTTATAACCTTCTTCCCGAATTAATCCTGCATTCAGGAAAACTAAAATCAGCTTAAGTCTGTACCAATTCACTGGAGTCATATATGCCAAATTATTTCTTATTTGTACCAATGTAATTCCTCTTGTAAATTATAATGAAATTTATCTCTCAACCTCCAGTTGGTCTTAAAATGAAAATCATCTAAGGCCTGTCATCACTGCAGAATGGTGGGTGTGTATGTCCATCCATCTCCAGATAACATTTTTCAAAAGAGAATCCAAATGCTTCATAGAATCATAGAATAATTTAAGTTGGAAGAGACCTCAAAGCCCATCTGGTTCCACCCCCTGCCGTGGGCAGGGACACCTCCTGCTATCCCAGGTTGCTCCAAGCCCTGTCCAACCTGGCCTTGGTTCTTTCCCTTCAAATGTCAGTTTAAGCCCTTGTTTGAAATTAGTGCAGGGCCCTGGAAGTGATTGAAGAATGCAGATCCTCGGGACACCGTGAGCTGTGCACCTCCAGGGAGCATGGCTGTTCTGTTTGCCTTGTTGAAGTGTGATGTACCGAGTCATTTCTAAAAGGGGAAAGGGTTTGGAAAAGCAATACAATGCACTGAGGCAAAAGGATTAAGTTTATTTTGTGTAATTTCTACCAAGTGCATTGTTACAAGAGGCATGCTGGAGACAGCCAGTGACCTATGCACACCTGGAAAATGAGTACAAGGCAAATTAGCAGAGAGGCACAGAATTTGCCAAGGGCATTCTCTTTGAAGTTTTCAGAGAATTAATACAAGAGGTAGGCTCTGTATGAATAACACGTGAAGTCGATCAGCGTTGTTTAGTTAAAAATCCAGCTGTCACACACAGTCTCTGCTCGTGTCTAAAGACAGTCTTAAAAATTGATGGGTTTATAAAATAAACAGAGCTTTCTTGCTTCATTGGATTTTTATTTCAGCATCCTGAAGGTTTAGGAAGAACCCGAGTTCTGGACCCGGAGCATTTCCCTTCCCTGCTTAGCTGTGCCTCCAGCCAGCACTGATGGGTTACAAAACACTGCATATGAATGCCACAGATGCTCCTATTTCTGAGGAACAAGGAGCAATTCTATGGCCAATTCTTGGGATGCTGGTTTTAAAAACAGATCAAACATGGAAATGACAGGGGGAAACAAAAATCAAAGAAGTCTTTCTTTTTTAATGTAGGCTCTTGGATGGAGTAACCATCCAAAATTAGATTGCAGAAGCATGATCCCTTTTCTTTGCAGAATGAAACATTATAGACTTGTGATACCAAGGGAGAAGCTGGCTCTCCTAGTGCATGCTCTGTTATATAAAGTGCTCAGGCAGCTGATTAATCTATGGGAGTTGGTAATCATTTGACTCTGGATATTTTGTTCAAATGTTGGGGGGTTTTTTTCAGTGATTCATGAAGCCCTTATCGGAATTCAAACAGCACTTCACGAATCAACTCGGAGCTTAAAAAAAAAAAATTAGCAGTAATGAGCTCATTTCCATAGAAATAGAACTAGGCTCACTAGTGGGTCAAACGGTTTTCTGCACTTCCTCTTTCCAGTATTTTCCTCAATTCTTCTCTGTTGATTTCATGCATCATCTTCCATTTTCTGTATATCTAAACCTTGTGATTTGGACTTTTATTCTGTAACCAGCAACTGCCACTTCAAGGTATCTCAGTGGTGTTAAAAAATTGTCATCCCTATTCCACTTGAGAAAGTTTAAATTTCCTTGTCATATTGAAAGCCACTGCTCAGGACAGTTTCCTCAAGAGATTACAGATCATAATTTGCAGTAGCATTGGGCAAAAATTTATAATGCACCAGCCTCTCCATTCCTGCTGGATTAGTAATGTGTTTTAATGATATTGCATTTGTATTCTTCTAGGTTTCTTTCATGAGACATCAAAGAAGCAGCAGAATGTATCTTTCATATTCCAGACATACCACAATACTTTTCTGTTTTCAGTTCCTGCTCATGAAGATGAAAGCAAAGGTCTTGTGAGCAAAACCTAAGCCATCTGAAAAGAAATGGCATCCCTTTGAGGCTCTCCATTTGTTGGAAAGAGGGAATTGCTTACACTTTCATACATCACGGCATAAGACTTGTTTTGTCAGCTTCCACAGAAGCAACATTGTGATCATGTTCAACAGGTCACACACTGGTGCTGGAGATGCTGAGATTGTCTCATGGATTCTCATCCAGGAGGTAAAGAAGGAAGAACATTTTATGGCTTGAAATCACACATACAGAGTTCCTACTGCAGGCTGTGCACATTGCTAAGGAAAACCAGAAAGGATTTTAATAATCAGCTGAGAAAGTGCCTGTGAATGGGCTGGATCTGGTTGTCTGTGTGTGATGCAGCTGTGAGCCAATATTGATGTTAATGCAATATCCAGGCACATCTATTTCAATAGCACTGTATGTACAAATGCCTAAATTTCACATATGTAATGACAGAGAAGCTTCTCAGTAGCTCTATATTGTAAACTACCTGTGATTCCGGAAAACAGAGGAGTTGGAATAGGAAAATAATGTTCTTGAAATCCCTTCTATGAAGGAGAAGATGCTCTTGAGGGAGCATGCCACTGGACAGGCATGTCTGTCCCCTGAGTTGAGTCAGGTGAATCTGCACCCAGAGCTGAAGATGGAAGATGTGTTCTGCACCCATGGGATTTCTACATCTCCAAGGATGAAAACTGCTGGGTTACAGTGAGTGAGTCAAGGGGAAGTGAACTCTATCTCTGTTGAAACTCATGCTCAGTGGAAATTGTGTGTCAAAACAAATGGCTTCAAAGAGGAAAATAAAACCTTGTTCTGGAAATAGACTTTCTACCAAAGATGGTCAAAATATTCCCAGAAATTCTCACAGGGCAGAGACATGTCATGGAGAAGGCACAGGAGGGTATAACATCCAAGGTTCATGTCCTTTTTGGGAGGCATGGTATTTTCCTAGTGAATATTACAAGTGTATCATAGTGTAAGGCAGCCACTGCTTCCCTTCAGGAAGAGAAAGGCTCTCAAAATCTTTCCTTTCTTTGTTTCCAGCACAGAGAAGTGTACATCCAGTGAAAATTTGGTCTACTGGCTACTGAATCACATTTTCGATTACAGCAACACTACTGGGGCAAATAGCATGCATATTTTAACACCAGGCAAAAGTGCAAATGGCTTTAAAAAGCAATTAGACAAAAGCAGAGAGCATGAGGTCATTAGTGGCCATTAGACAGAAAGGGCAGGGGAAAGCAATAGGTTTAATTCTCCCCAGCCAGTGATTGCTGGCAGGGTCCTTCTCTGGCAAGTGTGTCAGAGCAGGGGGTGCTCCATGAGCCCCATTTCTTGTGCTGCTGGAGAAAGGAGCTCAGCCAGACCCTGCTGGGCCAGCAGACCTTTGGTGTGTGGGCGACACAGCAAAGCCCCTTCCTTACCCTGCCCTAGAATGAGGCACAACCAGCATTCCAAACTCCTCCAGGAAATGTATTTTGGTAGTACTTGATTTGTATCAAAGGGTGTAACAAAACTACCTGCTAACGTGGATTTCCAGGCTTTTGTAATGACGCAGGTAAGTCTTGCTGGAAAAGAATAAGGAATCCCACAACATAAATTCGAGGGCACACTCTCACCTATTACTCCTGCGAGAGACAACTCTGCTCTCTCTCTCATGATAAGTGGCATCGTTTGGTGAGCAGTGGTACTGAAAGTCATGGTGGTGCCTGCGTGATGGATTGGAAATGAACACGTGCAACAGAGAGAGGGAAATCTGCTGCAGACTACAGAGATCTCGAGCATTTCTGTATTTCCAGCCCTCTTTAAGTACCAAGTAGTGATGATAGCAAAGAACATCTAGTCCTCTTTTTGTGAGAGAGATTTTTACTTTGTGTTTTAGAAAGCACAGTGGAGATCCTACAGGGTCTAAGCTGATGGGACTGTGCCAACCAAACCCAAGCCAAATGTTTTGGTTTATTCTTGTTTCTTCTTCTTGAGGGAAATTCTTTAGGGACAAGATTAATCATACAGACATGTTATAATTCCCCCAGGCTCCTCCCTGCTACTAATCATCCTGGGCTTTATAAAGGAAATTGGGATCTCTCTTGTGAAAACTTTCCAGTTTTCTGGTTAACTATCAGCTGATTTGTCTGGCACTGCTCTGTAATGCCATCCTTCTGTGGAGGGATTTTTGAGGATGCTTTACTGAGCACATATGAAGGAAAGTTTCCTTAGCAACAGGAATAACACACAGTACTGAAAAACTCTCTCGTGACTCTGCTTGTTTCTGTACAAGAAAAAAAAAGCCTTTTTTTTTTTAATACTTTTTTTTTTTTTTTTTTTGGTACGATGTAAAGACTCAGCCACACAACCTGACATTTCCTGCCTACTTTCTGTTTTTCAAGCAAATGAAGGTAAAAAACTTCAGGCATAGTTCAAGTAATTCTCTTCATATGCCCAATGCCTTCATTAATTAATTTGCAAAAGCCTATTAGCATATAGCAAACCCCTGTGATTTAGCCTGACTTGTATCCAAGGAGATGTGTATAGTTAATACCTGAGGTAGTACTTTGCGCCTCTGGAACACTTCTGGAGCCTTGCTGTAATAGCCTGGAGGGCTTTCAGCCCAGCTTTTAAATGCATTTAGACATCTACAGATGCAGAGAGGTGCCTGGAGAGTTTTCAGAAAGCGATTTCAATAATCCATCAGCTACCTGCTCGCTCCCTTGTGAGAGACAGCAAAATAACAATCCCAGTGGTGCAGGAGGAGAGTAGCAACAACCACAATAAAGCTGTGAAAGAGTTAAGAGACAATCCAACCTTATGGCTCTTGCCACTGTGCTTTAATGACTAACTAATGTTCCCTGCAAGGCAAGACTGGGTAATTAATGCAGCTTGGGGAAAAACCACGACATTTTGTTCAAAGCCTGTGCCTGAGTGGTGGGACATCACCTGGCTTTGTCCTGCAGAGGTGGCTCACCTTGAACTTCTCTCTGCCTAAGTCCCCTTCACTCCCGTCATGACAACTTCATCCTCACCCCTCCATTGTCAAGGCAAGAGACAAATGCTGAACCACAACAAGCCTCGTGGGACAAGAAATCTATTTCCTGGCAATACTGAGTAGCCACATGTCAGCTCCTCCCATATCTGACCAGCTCCACCTTTAAAAATAGTATTTGGAGAGTTAGGTTTCACTTTTTTAGTCAGATATGACTGCCCTCTATAAATAACGCTCTTAACCTTTGATTTGCTAAGACTAAGCATGCCAAAGGTTTTATTTGCTACAATAGCTCCTCCATCATTCCAGTATTCCTTGTCTCTGCTTATTTTAGTTTGAATTTGTCTTTCAAGAACGTGGGGTTAAAGGGCATTAGAACTCCAGGAAAAAAAATAAATATTATTTTAGGTCCTCAATAAATAACTTTTGCCTCCTTCTCAAATCGGAGTTAGTAATTTCTACATCTCTAGTACCAGAACAATTGCAAAGAAAGGCTTGGGATTAGGTCTGGTGAAATGAATACTTTTCCTTATTCTATCCCTTGAAAAGGAGTTTTGGTCTCAAAATCTTGTTGGCTAAGTTTTTTACTATTTCCTGCTTTTTGCTAGTGTAGGCAATGATACATTAAGGGAAGAAAGTAGTGATTATGAAGACAAAACCAACAGAATGTTAAATAATACTTGCAAAGCAGTATCGCTGGCTGAGGGTGTGAATTCAGAGATGCTATTCTGAGAGTACTATAATTTCATTGATTCTCTCAACTGGGAAATCACAGTTAAAAATTTCCTGCCAAGGCTCAAAATATCTATTAGATGAAATATCTAGTACTGAATGAAACTGGGCATATTGGTTGAGAAATATAAACAGAGAAGAAAAAGACTTTTTTTGTGTGAAATCTTTATATCACATATTTTGTTGCCAGTTTACATTTCCAAAAGACAACTTTTCGAAGCACTTAGTACAAATGAGTATACCTAATTACAATTTCTTATACATTTATTTGTACTTTTCACTGTGCAATAATAAAATGGCAAAACAGGAACATCATTATGGTCAGAAGAGATTTAATTGTAATGCAAGTTTAATTGCTGTGAATGACTTACAACCATATTATTAACAACACAATGCATTTGATATTTTTACATATTTGCCGAGTGCAACACTGAAATATATTTGCCAGTAGCTGACAAACTAAATTATGGGTCTGAGACTAGAACAAGTATTGTATCTCACAGTGAGGTGATGAGCAGTGAGATACAAAAACCACTGCAAGAGAGTGTTTTACATCGAATCTCTCATGACAAGATGACATTTTCCACCTGTTAAAAAACCCAAACAGGGCACTGCGCACCTGCTAAACCTCAGATAAGGAATACAAGACTGACAGTGCTGTGGAGAGGGTTTCACCTCCTGGGCGCGGGGTGTTTGTTTAGACGCCGTGTGTGGGGCTGTGTTTGGCAGCATCCTCAGCTCCCGCTGATGGCATCTCTGCTGTGCCTTGGAGGGACGGACCAGTCCTGCCAGAGCGGCTTTACGCTGACAAACAAGCCCTGCGGATATAAAGGATCCCCATTGACACAGGAGGGGAAAAGCTGAGGAGAGCTTGGGCTGCTGGTGGTTTCTGCATTTCCAGCGAGTGCCTCCCCTGGGAAGGCAGCTTGGCAAGAGCTGTGAGTGCTCGTGCAGGGCAGGGACAGCAAAGCACCTCCACGGGCTGCGGGCCCAAGGGTGCTGTTCATGCTGCACAGAAAACTCTGCCTTTACTCAAACATTTCTTTCCAAATTTCTCAAGAGGAAAAGTGGGAGCGCTATGCATCCCAAAATCTCTTGGAGAGGTCTCCTGAGAAAATGCAGCCCTGAGGGAAGCTGAACTTACAGGAACGGTGCGGGGAGCTTTGGAAATGAAATACAACACAGATGCATCAGCTCTGTAGCAGCTCTGTGGAAATTCATGGATGATATTCCTTGGACAGAATTTTCCTTCTTATATGAGTCCAAAGTTAAAGGCAGATCAGACCCTCTAAGCTTACCTGTCTCTGTAGCTCCCCTATAGCTATCAGTGGTTCCACAGCATGGGCAGGACTGTGCTGAGGCTCATCGGATTTTCCACCTCTTCTAATCTCTTTATCACGGGTACCACAACACTGTCACTGCCCTGGGAGAGTCACTGCACTTTGTGCCTGCCTAATGGCCAGGTCTATTTGCTTCACATGTGCTGAGCCCCACTGGAGCTGTGGGAAGTGCCCCTGTCCCAACTTTTGTGGGCAGGGCAGTGTTGGGATTTCACTCTTGCCCCTGCTGTGATGCTGTAGTGACAGGGGTGTGTCTCCTCCATAAATGCACATTTTGGATAAGGAGGGAGTGTTTACTGGCCACCAGTAAACTGCTGGTGGGAATGTGCTTCCTGTAAGTAATCAAACACACATACACCACGTTGTTCTTAAGTTTGTTACTGTTATTATTTCCATTTGACTGGTGTGCTGAAGGGAGGAACGTGTTACCTGGAGAGCTCCTCTGACTAGAAACTCACTGTCACTTCACTGTCAGCTACAGGTCAAGGGTAGATGGAGGTATTTCCCAATTGGCATGAAATTGATAATTTGGCCAAAATAAAGTTCAACCTTCCCCAGAAGTTGAATTTTCCCAAAGTCTTAATCTCTGTTTGCATTTGTAACAGAAGCAGTGTTAAGGAAGGCTCCCTGTCTGACCATCCAGGAGCCCACGGACACCAGTGGAGCTGGGATGAGGTTCCCTCCCAGCTGCTCCCCCTACATTCAGTCACACCAGGTTTCCTCCCTGGCTCAGCCCCAGGTTTCCCAAGATGTCCCAATCCTTAAAATAATAATCATGGTGGAACACAATATAAGAAAAACACTAAGCTATTAAGGGACCATGCAAAGGAGGGCAACAGAAGTGGGTCAGAGCCTGAAGGGGAAGCATGTGAGGACACTGAGGGCACTTGGGGTGTCCAGCTGGAGAAGAGGAGACTGAGGGGAGAGCTCATTGCAGGGACAAC
>JAWWEE010000018.1:891768-912177 GCA_035221455.1 Xenops minutus | reverse complement strand
TTTGTTAAACCTTTTATTGGTACTAAGGCGTTGCCTCCAAGCTTTGGAAGGAATTCCAACTGAGTTTTGAAACTATAGAGTTTTGAAACTATAACATTTAGAAACTCCAGCTTTTATGTTGTTTCAGAACTGTATTGATGGAGATGACCTGTCACTAATAGGAAATTTTTGCATCTGTGTGATATATTAGAGATGTAAAACTACTGGAAGTGAAGGTGTGGTTGGGTTACTGGTGTTTAGGGCAAGAGTTGGAGACTGGAATATGTGGAATCAGAGGGAAAATGAAACTTTTTGTCTCTTTACAAGATATTTTGTTGCCAAACCTATGTTCGGCTTCTGACTGAACTGATCATCATGCTACCAGGAATTTTCCCAAATATGGTGGTTAAAATTTATGTGAAAATGTTTCCTTCAAAAATGTGGCCTTTGACAGTAAAATAAATAAAATCCCAGATGTTTTCCCAACATTGTGGATTTTTTTCTGAAGCTCAGTGAGACTGGAGGGGTTGAGGGTTTGCACTGCCTGCGTGGACACACACACAGGAGCCAAGGGTTTGGAGTGAAAGAGGAGGGAAGGGAAATGATGTCCTGGTCACGCAGCTTTTCCATTCTGGAGCTGCTGCAGCATTATTTGCTCACCAATATTCCCTCTCCCCTTTCCTCTGGCCCCTTCTGTCATGAGGATATTTTAAGCCTAAAACACGAACAGGGGATTTGAAATTCCTCTAAACCACTTTTTAAGCTTTGGTTTTGGGGAATTGCCTCATAAACAGTTTCTCTAAGCTCACTTGCACTTAGGATCTCTGTCCCTCTTGTGTGAGCTTGGGCTTCTGAAAGAGGTTTTTGTTAGGTTTTAGGACTCCTGTGGGATAGATCAGTTTAATTTATAATCTCTAAACTGTGCTAAAGAGAAAATGAAATAATTAGTAATAATATTTAAAAACTAGTAATTATATGGTATTTACAAAAAAACCCACCAAACTCCCCCCAAAAAACCAAACCAAAAGCAACCTCAAACCCCCTCTGTATAAAGGACCCTCGGGACTCAGATCAGCAGTCGTGCCAACTTTAGTATGTGTAATTGCCAAAAAATGATTTATACTCTGCAATAACAACACAGCAAAGTGCCATTCAAATGCCATGAATTTGAACAAACATATCACCAGGGCTACATGGAGACCTGAAGTTCTATTTTATGGAGGTTTTCAGGTTTTCCAGGACTTGTTGCTGTTCAAAACTAGCATGTGAATGTAAAGTTACTTCGTTTCTTTACAGTTTAAAATTTGCCAGAACATTTGGTTTCACTTTATATAATTCAAATGGACAAAGCAATAAGAAAAGTAAAGCTCTGATGCAACAGCTTCCTTTCCTTGTGTTTCTTCTCAATACGTTTGCAGTGACATTAGTGCAATTTGATCAGATATCCTATGGATAGATAGGTTATCAAATCTATTTTGTAACGAAAAGCTTATGAATCCTCTTACAATGCTTTTACTCCAAATGGCAAATAATACGCTTTCCTTGCATGCACACATTGCATTAAATGACCCCACAGCTTGTTGACAAGGTTTGAACAGAATTTCAGCTTTGATTTTTTTATTTTTTATTATTTTGTTTGTGATTTCAAACATGCTAATGGGCAGATTAGCAGCATGCACTGAAAAATCAGTCCAATATTGAAAAAATACACTGAGCATGTTCCAGACCTACACACATTTGTATGTGTCTAATAAATGAAAATATCAATATGGTTTTTCCGTCCTTAATAAAGAAATGCTCTTATTTAGGACTTGAAATAAGGTATACCTATCTAGTTATATATAAGCTCTGTGGGAGAATATAATTATCAAACAAGATGTTTCATATTTATATAATCATCTCTTTCTGAGGTTTTAAAGCACTTGCAGTGCTCTTTTGCACTCAGCCTAAAAGGCTTCAAATTTCTTTTAAAATAACAGTAAAGTAAGTAAAGTTATAATGTTTAGACCATAAGATAGGAGAAAAAAAGGGCAGTTAGCAGAAGATGAGGTCAGGATTAATTTTATTATATCCTTAAGATTGTGTTTTTAATCATGAAGTGATCTGGACAGATGGCTGATGTAGCAAGACTTCCTGGAGAAATGCATCCATTTGCTCCGTTCCTGCATTCCACATATTCCTCATGGATCTTGCAGATCCTGGTAACTGTCTGTGTATCTCATATCCTGCACATGTATTTCACTAAACATATTCCAGGGCATTCTGCTGGTGTTTGAACCTGGAGCAGAGATGCTGATTTGCAGTGATGAATAGTTGCTGCTTTAGACCGATGGGCACAGGACGTCAGGTCCAAACTCACATTTTTGTTACATCTGATTAATAGTGCCACTATTACGGTGTTCAGTCTCATATGAAATCCAATCTATTTATGCTCTTTTCAATTTTCATTGTATTATTGAAAATCATCTTTAGTGAGCATGACTAACGAGGCCACTACAAGGAGAAGGTAATTCATATTCTTCAGAGTTAAGCTCAGCTCTCTGCGTGCTCAGAGAGGCTCTTGATAATCAGTTCACCTTCTTGAGTCTTTCTGCTCTAAGTGAGATTTTATCTAAAGGAATAAGCATAGCAAGAGGGCTCATGATTAGAAAACATCACTCTATATGTACCCCATGTGATAGTGGGGTTTCCCAGATAACTTAAACTTCTGCCTCCAGATTTGTTTGGTACATGGAAGGTTCTGTGGGAGATGTTAGAGCAGCCCTGTGTGCTCAGGGGGTGCCCCAGGTTAGACCAGGAAATGTCCACAGCAGGTGCTGCCAAGTAGGAGCTCTCCCTGTCCTCCAGGATCTGCTGCAGGAATGCAGTAAAGTGGGGGTGAGAGCCTGGAAAATATTACTTCCATTTCAAAGGGAGGGCAGCATCTTGCCTAAGGACATGCTTAAGGGTCTGTGAGAGAGACAAGAACTTAACTCAAATCTCCAGGGTTCCCATCCAGTGCTTTTCTGTGAAATCACTCTTCCCTTGGAAGTGAGTTCTTAGGTTGATGTGCACAAACAATAAACTTTCTTCTCCCCACCACCCCATGAGGCCTCTCTCAGTTGCTGCTGAATGAACTGAGAAACTTCTGGGGCAGCACATTCCCACTTTTTAGAACAAAAGTAATTGGATGTTGAGAAGCTTTTCCCCTTATTTCCAGGTTCTGTATATGGTAATTCTCCAGAATCTACTTGTATTCCCTACAACTGTGGAGTTTTCATCCTTTAGGATCCCTTTTTGGGGGGTTTTCTCTTTTTTCTTGTGCACATGCCAGTGGTGGCACAAGGGAGACAGGGAAAACACAAGAAGAATGTTTTAATTCAGAAATTTATGAAATCTCCGAGGTGCAGAGTGCAAGAAAGCGTATTAAGGTTTTGCCTCGGCCATACAGCTGGAATCTGGCAGCTGTTCTAGTGCTATAACTCTTCCAGGATTCTACAGTGGGTTTATTTTAAATTAATTTTAGTAAAACATAGATGGTTCAGAGAAAACATTGCCTTTTCTCAGTAAGTACAATGACAGTTTTCTCCTGTATCTAAGTCCAAACTGGGGCAGCGGGGAGAGGGGAAGTGATGAATTACGATTGTGTTGTTTTTTCATCATCTGCATGTAAACTCAACTTTCAGCTGCTTATCTTGCCTTGGTTCCACTGACTGGAACAGCATGATGCTGGTTTGTGCTGGCTGCCACACTGACCACTTTATATCATCAACTTCATATTTTTCATCACGTGTTTGTTTGTCAACAAAAAATGTTGCTCCTCATTTCATAATGGCAGGGATTGTGTTTGGGAGGTGCTGATGGCCAAGCAAACTGGGCCAGCTGAGATGGCAGCTGGATGGTCCAGAACATCTGTGGCAGCAGCTGGATGGCGCAGGAGAGCAGAGGGGCTGCAGTGAAGGGAAGGAGCAGTGTCTGCCCCAGCAGGGAGTGACTGACCAGACTGCTGAGCAAACAGTTCTGCCTGCCAGGGAGGGCCCCGAGCTCAGAAACACTCCAAACCACAACAGAGTCCTCTTGTCTTCAGTGGCATTTTGCACATGTTCAATGCTGATGAAGCTTTAGAATGAGATTTAGTTGAAATGGATTTGTTCAGGGAAAAATACAAGTTTTTTCTTTTCCTTGTCTATTTTTGCATTTGCTTCCTTAATCTAATATATTTCCACTTTTTTTTTCTCCACCAAAACTCTGTGTCATAAATCTTTTATGCTTGCCATTCCAATCTCAGGAATAGTTCCTTTATCTTTTCAGGTGTTGGAACCTCCCTTAAAATGCAGTTACTAACCCTGAAAATAAATTCTGGGAAAGTCATAGCAGCTGTTTAACCTTACCATAATTTTCTCAGTGTTGGCCTATGATCTTTAATTACCTGTAGTGAGCATTTTAATTTCCTTTTTAAAAATGGCTTGCCCTTGTTTCCTGGAGATGAGCTGTGCAGGGAGGACTGTCCATTGCCAAGGGGCCCTGGCTAATTCCAAATTAGTTTGGAATTGCACATTGTGATCTTGTGCCAAGGTATTCATTTACACTGGTCAACAGCAAAGCATGAGGCAGCATTTGGTTTGTTAGCACAATTAAAGATGCACAAGGGTCTGTTAGCACAATTAGAGAGATACAAGGGTTTGTTAGCACTATTAGAGAGGCACAAGCACCATAGGGTGCTTCATTCCTTAGGCCTGTATCTGTTTGCCCAGAGTGCCATGACTTGGACTGGAGAGGATCAGGCAGAACCTGAAATCCCTGTTTTATTTCAGAATATGAGGTGAGGTCAGCATGGTTTCCCTGGTGAAAAGCAAGAAGAGGGAGCAGGAGAGCCTGTTATTGTGTGCTGTGACTACTTGAGGCTTCCACAGCATCTCCAATGAATATTTCCAGTGAGCTGGGAGCCTCAGAGGTAGATGAAGTGGTAAAGCAGCTGTGTCACTTATGTCCCCATCTCCCACCAGTCTGCCAAACTCCAGGCGTGTTCATTGAGGAAGTTATTAACCTTTGCCTGCTGGAGGAAGCAGACACTGCTGCAGTCAGCTGAAACCTGAAAATTCATTTAGGTAATGTCAGCCTGGAACTTGCTTTATGGCATCAAGGTTACCTTCGTAAACTTCAAGCGGCATCTCATTGCTGGAACGTTCCTGGCTGATGTGAAAAACCAGGCTTGTTTTGTTTCCTGCCACTGTGGCAGCTGATCTTTGGCTTGGTTTATTCTCTCTTTCCTGGTGGCTGTTGGGGATTTTAAATGCTCACCTCGTTTCTTGAGGGATGCTTGCGCCTCTTAGGAGAAGAAGCAGCAGAGGTTGGAAGCATCCTGGGAAATTCTCTGTGGAGGCACCAGTGAGCTGTATCTACATGATAGTGTATTTGTTTGTTAGGAGGTGATTTATGTATCTCTGAGATGTTTACTTTGGGGAACTGAAGTTCCCCTGCAGAATTATAAGCAGGATGGAAAATACGAGTCTTGGCGGGGTTGGGTTACATTGGTATCGACACTTCAGTGTTACTCAGTTGGGAGATGTGGCTCAGTGTGGACTGGATTTGCACAAAAACATTTGAAATAGGCTATGTTGAGAAGAGGGGGATTATTGAAAAGATTTTTGCAGAAAATAATAAATTGCCTGTGTCAGGAAGAAGAGAGTTGTATCTTTCTCTGGCAGCATGTTTTTATGTAGGTCTGAATATCTTTCTGGCTTAATTTAAGTTATTAATGCCATGACTTCCCTTGAAGTGGGAGGAAATTAACATTTATTCTCAAGAACTTGTTCCTTAGCCTAAAAAATAAATGGAGATAAATTTAAATGAAGATACATGGCCTATCATCACTGTGAACAGAAGGTCAAAATCTTGCTTAACATCTTTTTTGAGAAGTGTGAGGAAATGGGGTGGAAACGGGCTGTTTGAGGGGGTGCTGGTGCTTTATACAGCACATCCTAAGAGCTGCCAGCCTCAAGCCTTGTCTACTGTGCTAAGATAGAGGTGGAAAATCATTGTTTTTAGTTTCTTGAGGATTTTTTTGTTTTAAGGAAAGAAAGCATTTTCCATCTTTAGCTGACGTGAGGCTTCGTTTGGGGATTGGTGTGTGTGTCAAAGTTCAGGATTTACCAAAAAGAAATAAAAGGGGGAAAATAACCATCTAATGCCTAAAAGATACATGTTGAAAAACCACCTTTCAAGGAGAACAAAGACTTCCCTGCTTAGTTCTGCAGCGATCACAGCCTCTGTCAGAACTGGGAGCTGGAGGAAGATCTTTGGAGAGAGGAAACTGTCTGGATCCAGGGGATGTTGTGTCCCACTCTAATTGACCCGTGGCACTCTGAATCTACTATCCAGTCTTTTGGGAACTTTCTACTTTTCATTTAAATGGTATAAATATATGCACCAGAAATCAGGCAGAAGACAAACACACCTTTCCCATGGCCTGAATGTACTTTTGAGATTTGTTTGCATTCACAGAAATAATTTCAGTGAAAACTGTCAAAACCCTTCATGTGATTTAATGTTCCTGCCCTGGACTTGGACGGTCTAGTCTCAAGGAGGCAAATATTATTCCAAGTGTGTCGAATTAAGTCTTTGAAAATAATAGTTTGCAAGTCTTTGCTTGCAGACATCATGTATCATCCCATCTCTGCCCTACTCTAATTGATTTCCAAGTGCTAGGCGTTTAGTGAGCGTGGGTTTATCATTTACTGAAATCAAGCTTTCTCTGCAAGCTTGCTTTCTGCTCCCTGGCAGCTCAGCCTGTCTCCAAAGCCTGGATGGCCCCAGGCTGGAGGAGCCCAGCCTCGATTGCATAACACAGAAACAGCCCCAAGCTCTGCTGTTGCAGATTGACCTCGTGTGACCTGGAAATGCCAATCCATGAGGGAAAACAGCACTGGCCTCTGCCAGCAAATAAATGTAACCCCTGCACAGGGGCAGAGCAGGCTGGGGAACAATGAAGTGCTTTCCCAGGATAATGGTTTCACAGTCCAGAGCACAAATATTTTGAATGTCCTCTAATGAACAGTTGTAATTAATATGCATGTGGTTATGTTTTAATAATAGCCATAGCTCATAAAAATGCCACGGTGATATTTCTGTACAGCTTGTGGAGTCACTAATGTATGTCAGTGCACTTAGTCTGTTATGCATTAAAAAGCCACACTGTGGCACATCATCTTCTCCACTATGTATTTTAAAGGAAACTTGTAAATTTAATGAAACCTGTCTGATGTTGGGGAAATTGCCATATTAACTTCAATTTATGGTTACATAGCACCAAACAAGGAATATAAAACATACCAGTAAAGTTAAACAAACAAAAGCTGTGCTGGGGTGGATGGATGGGACTGTGACCTCTAAGGAAACGTGTTGAACTGTCAGAGCTCTCTGAACTCATCTATTGCAATCAGCTCCAGGCCCTGAGAAACTCAATCCCATTTTCCTTGTGTTTGGGGGCCAGTCATGGCAAACTCACACATCTCTTGTCAGCAGTGGGCAGCAGGTGACCAGGCCACTGTCCTGCACATGCATTTTCAGTACAGGCTAAATGGCTCTATGGGTAGTGTCTTGTCCTTAATTTTGGTAAGTGCTTTTAAAAAATTGGCGTTATAGGAGAAGGGGAAATGAGAGAAAGGTCCCAGCACAGCATCACTCTGAATGCTGGTATAACGCAGAGCAAGAACTGTATTCCAAGAACACACTAATAGCTCTAAAAGCTTAAGGTTAACTCACTGGGTTTTGCCCTTTTTTTCTTCCTTTTTAATAAAAAGAAACAACATAGAAATACTGCATATGCTACAGAAATACCACTGATGAAATTTTTCCTGGGGCTGCATTTTTAGTGAATACTAAAAATGCTTTTGTATCTTCCCCTTGTTCCCTCAGGGTGGTCCCTGGCAAGGCTGTCTGACACTGAAATCCCCCTGCAGTTACCACGGGGTAGGTGGTGGTTGTTCCTCTTGAATTCCAGTTCTGATTCAGTGCCTTTACATTCTTCAGGATAACTCTGCTCTGTTTCTCCATGTTATGCTTGGGCTGTGCAACATTTTTGTTTTTTCTTGCTGATTTATCAGATAGTGATTGGTTTCTGTTAGACCACAATATCCTTACCCATTTTCTATAGAGTAATTTGAAGTAATTTCTTCTTCTCAGGTTGCTGGACCTTTTCTGTACTGCTCCTCCAGGAGATCTGTATTTCTGGGTTGCCCATTTTCTAGCAGAAAAGAGAGAACCCCATTCCTTCTTTCTGCTGGCTGTGCATTATGTAACCTGTGTCTCTTATCTAGGTGGCTGCATGAGAATCAACCCTGCCTGTCTGTGAGATTCTACCAAATGAAATTCCTTGAGGTTTTCCCTACAGTGTGATGGAGGTTATTACAAAAGTGTTTCCTTTTCTAGCTGTTTAGAGGGGGAGAAAATGGCCTGAGTACTTTACAAATGTTTGCCAAAGGTAACTTTCTATATTAAAAAATATAATAGGAATATCTATAGATGTTATTAAATGTACCAGCTGCACCTGGATTAAGAAATTTCTGTGCTGAAAATACAGAAACATACCTAAGATGTGCTGTGACATCCTGACATCACTGCCTTGTTTCACATAGTCAAGCCAAGAGCTCTATTTTTCCTTCCTAATCATTATTTGTGTTCCTTTACCTGCAATAGATTTTGAATTCCTTTAATGCACTTACAAATCTACTTTGCATTTCCCATCCCGGAGTTTCATTTTCTCCCTGCAATATGGACAGCTCATTACTCAGGTTATCAGGGAAAAAAGTTTCCTCCATCCCTTCATTCCAGGGGTTCTGTCTCTCAGTATTAACAGTGGCAAATGTCTCTTTTGGTATGTTAGTGGTCTTTCTGGGGTGAAATGTGCAGCTGTGGGCTACTGATACCACATTTAAAAATTCCAACCTTTTCAAATGCGCAAAGATTTGTAACTTTTTCTTTGAAAACCTTGTATTTGGAGGAAGAGGTGAAGAATCGTTCTCTCCAGCTTGGCTAATCAGGACAACCCAAAGCACAGAGGTACTTTGACAGTGACTGCTGGAGTCAGGGATGGAGTGCTCACAGTGTACTCTTGGCACGCACCACTGAGCAGATGCAGGTGTAATTGTGAGGCTTGAACTGTACCTATAACTCATTACAAGATGCATTTTGGAGTTATATTTTTGAAATATGAAGTGCTTGTCTGTGTATGGAACTTGCCATCTGAAAGCATCCCTGTTGATCTCAGCTCTGCATTCCCTGTGTCAGAAGGCACTGGGATGTCCCATGCCCAGGACAAGGATGGGGGGCCCTGGTGCTGCCCTGAGCCCGGGAGGGGAGTTGAGATGGATGCTTTTATTAGGGATAATGCAATTTGCTGGGACATGCAGGAGCAAGGAGGGTAAATTTGAACAAGAGATTTAACTTTAACTTAACAGGATTATAAAAGGGGAAATTGGATCTTCATCCAATGATTTCTATTGACTGTTCTTATAGATTTATGCAAACAGTTTATTTTAACAGTGTCAAAGAGGTCCCTTTGTGGTCACAGGGGATCTAATGCTGACTTACCTAGTACTTGATTTGGGCTGGCTTTGTGGATTTAATTTTGTCTAACCTTAAGCACCTCTCTAAGCCTCCCAAATTAGGAGTCCATTTGCTCTGGGAAGATGGTGGTAAGAAATACGTTTGGTCAGTAGTTCCCATGGGCTGAACTGCCTCTTGAAGATGATGGTTTCTGTGATTTAGCTCTGTAGGGACCCCAGAGTGACAGATTTGTAATTTTGGCTCCAAGCACTTCAGGAATTATGGATGTGACTCTTAAGTTGTGGCAAGACTTCAGGGCAAAACCAGATGTGAAGTGTGGTCAGAGGGCAGGATGTGCTGGCCACAGAGAAAGTGCCAACTTCAGCCTCTCTGGGTTTCCCCTGCTGTATTTCCTGGCTGAAAAACAAGCAGCTTTTATTTTACAGCAAATATTTCAAGCAAATGACATCAATCCCCATCTGAGACTGCCCTGGGGCATGAAAATAACATAAGGGAAATGTTTGACCAGCATCTTTTCTACTGAAATAAACAGTATCTAGGCAAGTACTCTCGTGTTGTTTTAAAGAGAGGCTCTGCCAGGGAAGTGCTGGGATTGGGGTGCTGGAAGAGGAGGGAGGTCAGTCTGGTACCTGGGGCTGCTCCTTCTGGGCTGCACAGGAACTAAATGTAAGCGCTGCTCCTCTTTTATTCCAGCAGCATTTCCAGTCCAAACAGGCAGGGATTGTGCACCTTTCTTTGCAGTGGGACCACTGAAAATACACAGCTGACCTGGTTCTGGGTAGGTCAAGCTTGTGTCCATTGAATCCGAAGCAGTTGCTCTGTCTTGTAAAACAAAAATGATTTTTTTTCTTTTACAACTTTGTCTTTACTACAGGCATTTATAGACATTTTTAGGAAAGTTGGCCATGAAAATAAATTCTGTATTTGCACAATGAATGGGATGTTTATCTTTTTAAAATGTTTTCTGTGAACAGCTTAAAAAATTGAAATCACTTTTGCAATTTAGAGGAAAAGCGAACTATTTATTTAAGTACTTAATCCGTTGTGCATCAAGGCACTTTAATGAATCAGACAAGAAACAGACCTGAAACACGACAAATGTGGTGAGAATAATATGTGAGGAAAAACTGGATCTCATTTACTTTTACTTGTGAGGTGGAAGGAAAGAAGTGGCTGAAATCTTCTAGGTTAATGGAATTCTGAATGTTATCTTATGTGACCATGGTATCTTGAAGAACAGATTAGCAGTTGGCTGGATCAGTTTGCTGGCAAAGCTGCAGAATTCTTGAACTTTGGATATCTTTGGTCTCATACCCGAAGGACACACATTCCAAGTGCAGACCCCCAGAGTCTGTCCTTTCACCACTCCAACTTCATTAGCAAAAAATTGATGATAAAAACACTGTTTTAAGGAGCAATATTAATCATCAGCTTCAGCAAACATTGTTTGGATTGGGGGGGAAATGCTTTGGTCTGTGCTGTTGAAGTTTTATCCACTTGGGCTCCCCACGCTCGTTCCAAAGCCATGCAATTCCTGACAGTTTTTTCCGAGGAGAGTTTGCACTGAAAGCCTTGTCTGCTTGGTCACCCCTCAAGGAGAAAGAATGCCTCTCCATATGTCTTAAGCAGAAGGCAGCCGGGGCTGACAGATAGGAATGAGATGATGTATTCCAAGAAATGCTCAATCCGTGGCAATATAATGAATTTAGGGGGAAGAGGGAGGGGGACAGCTAAACAAAACTCAAGAGGGATATGAATTCCAATGAAGGACACGATGACTGCCTGTCCCCAGAGATGGGGATCTGTGTACACATCAGAGGATTTAAAAAAAATAAAATTTGAGGAACAAGAAGTTGAACACTTTTAACAAGGAAGTTGTTGATAGTTCAGATGTGTGAAAACTGACAGTAGTTTTGCTGCCTCCTTGTAAAACAGCTCAGAAACAGTCAGGAAGTGGTAGATGGAGCAGAAGACATCAGTGGAATTTAATGGGTGGGGCAAACAAGATTTGAGATCTGAAGCTAAGGAAAAGTCTGTTTGGATATACATGTGCCAACTCAAGTATCTGTGTGAATGCTAATGTATTGGCCTATTTGGTACATAACAAAAAGTACTGTGGTTAATGAAATTCTCTCAGTGGGACCGGATTATTGTGGACAGGGAAGTGATCTGCAAATAACTAATCATTGCTGCAAGGCAATGTGCAAAGTCCCCTGTGTCATCACCACTGTCCATGCACCCAGAGGTGCTGCACCTCCAAGTGTCCCCTGCCCTGCTGTGACTGGCACAGGTGAGAACTCCTGGGCCTGTCTGACAGACCAAGAGGGAAATCTTCATTCCTTCATTCTCTCCAGCATGTTGCACAATGTCTTAGCTAGCAGTTTATCCCACAAACCTGAGCTGATGTTGTTTCTGGCCCTCTGACTTAGCAGCAGAGAAAACCCAGTAGAAGCTCTGGTCCTTCTGTAACTAAAAGGAGTGACACTGAAGGTGGGCTGCTTCAGGACACCTCATTCTCGAGACAGTCAGATTTTGTTTTCTTCTCTTTACTGTTTTCTACTGATAAACAGTATTTCCCATTCTTCTGTGTTCTTTGTTTTCAGTCTCATTCATGCTGCATCCCACTTTTTACCCGTTTTTTGAGAATTTAAATCAGTTTCAAGCTGTATGACATTCATCCTTGCGTGGGAGTTGCAATGTCTGGGCTCAGTCTGGCCAGGAGATGCTCTGGTGCTGTGTTTTCACCACCTTCTGTGTCCCTCGGCAAACCAGTTCACACCAAAT
Source organism: Xenops minutus (assembly GCA_035221455.1). Lineage (NCBI taxonomy): Eukaryota > Metazoa > Chordata > Aves > Passeriformes > Furnariidae > Xenops > Xenops minutus. The sequence goes on along the minus strand of JAWWEE010000018.1, from coordinate 899,868 downwards.
GCTTCCTCCCCAACATCAGGGCAATTGCCCAAGGCACAGGGCTCTGCTGGGTTAATGAGTGCAATTAGCTCTGTGAGCAGGAGAGCTTGGTGGGGCAAAGGGCTTCTCGGAGGTGTTGGGAAGGCACAATGCCACGAGGGATGGAGGGCACAGACCCCCCTTTTTGGAGGCCATGCCCTGTTACAGCCACACAGCTGAGTCACTGACTTTTGTCCTTATCAGCAGTGCATTAATTTTGCATTTAATTGAAGTGGAGAAATCCATGACCTAATTACTTTGCACCAGCAAATGGCATTTCCAGGTGTTTGTACCCACTAGGACTGGCTGTGACTTCGTAGGTGCCTGTAATTCCTTGGGTTCTGATCACTTGGGTCTGGTCAATGCAAGCAGATGGTTTGTGCTGCAGACACAGTATGGGCTACAACAGAAAAGTTTGACTTTATTTGGCAGGTTAAAAAGACAGGACGTGAGAATAAGGTTGTGATCCCACAAAACTAAGTCCTCAGGTATTGGAGAGGGAAGTGATGCACACTGCTCTGGACCCATCTATAGTCTGTCAGCCAGGAGGTTTTCTGTCCTTCACTGTTTGGACTTGGCTTGGGGGGGCTTAACTTGCACAAGGGAAGAGGCTGTAGATTCACAAACCCACCAGCAGTTTTTATTGTCCACGTGTCTATTGTTCTGTTGTTTTCCTGGATTGTTTTTTCAGGGTATTTTTACTGAAAGAATATAGAAAAGGTGACTTCACGGTTTCAAGTCATTTGATCATCCTTCAGTCTCCCAGATTAACTGTTCTAAATTCTACTGGACTTTGCGAAAATGCAGGTGTTGGGAAATAAAAATGTTCTGTAGGCTAAACCAGATGTCTTCCTCAAATCAGAGGGAATTCACTATGAGAAATGCATTGAATGTGGCAAGGTCTTGCCATTCTGGGAAAAGCCAGTAAGAAAAATCCCTCTTTTCCCATGGGTTCACCATTATTAAGAGTTCCACATATGTTTTCATATAGCAGTACTAACAAGCCAGTTGTATTCTCATTCTGTCCCCTCTCTGATCACATTCAGCCCTCGGGCAAATCTTTACGTGCAGTAAGTCTTCTGTCAGACTATAGAAATCTTTGTAGCAATAGATTGTAATGAAGATTAAGTTGATGGGCTCACCAGTGATTTATTATAAATTACTGTGCAGTAGGATTTTTTCCTCCCCCTCAAAATACTCCCTGGGTAGTGGAAGAAATATATGAGTATGGTCTCAGGGGAACCTTTCAGGGAAACAAGGAGGATAAAATAAGTCCAGTGTCCTCTGCTCTTTGATCCTTTTTTTGAAGGCTTGCTCAGAGATGGTGGGATTACCTGCTTTGAATCCCAGAGCAATGCATTCCAGCACAGGGTGCTGCAGACCTATGCAGGAACTGTACATAAGTGAAAGAATATAAATCAGCTCCAAGATGAAAGCTCTTCAACCTGTTCTCTGCCTCTCCTGGTGATTACCAGGGCCCCAAGGCCTAGTTGCAGAGGGATGCACTCAGGAGAGTTACCTCAGCGTTCCCACAAGTCATTACTGATTATGCATCTGTATTTTTAAGTGTTTATAGGTGGATGATTGATACACTAATGATGGACCTTTCAGAGTTGTGTAAAGAGGTACCAGACTTGATTTGCACATGGATTTTCATTACTTTACCTTTTAGAGTGCACGTGGCTCCTGTTCTATAAACAGGAGCTATGGTAATGCATTTAGGAGGATTTTCATATTCATGTATACATATATATATATATATATATGCATATTTTTACCAGATAGGCACCTTAAAATTTTCCAGTCATTACTATGAAATGCAATATAGCCTCTAAAGTTCCTTCTGAAAGGATATCTATAATCAATTAACTGACTCTCTGGAGCAGCCTTAATTAATTGGAAAGCAGAGTGAGGTGCTGCTCAGCTCTTGCACAGTGGCTGCTGTTTGCAGGCAGCTCCTCTCTGGCTGTGGGGATGCTTTCAGTGTACGACTGTGTCACCATTCCAATTGTACCTGTAGGATCGAAAGGGGAAGGCAGAATGCTGTCTCCAGAGAAATAGGGAGGACTGGAGAAGATTCCAAGCAAATGAGAGATGCTGAAGTCCTTATAGCAAAGCCAAGCAGAGCAGTGTTTTGGGGCTACCAGAGACTTCCAAGGTCTGTGCTTGAGCAAAACCAAACCCAAGACATGCACAGTGGGGAACATGATATTCAGCAAGAGTACCAAATAAAAGCAGTATTGACATTGCAGAGGTGTCTGTTCAAGATCAAGCATCAGTGGAATCACTGTTGATAACATCCCTTTGTCAAAAATAGCAATTCTTCAGCTGTGATTTGATAAATCTACATTTATTGGTGAGCATTTCAGTGGGGCTCACTTGGCAGAATTTCATTACCCTGAATGTGCTGTGCAGCTGTTGAAGCTCTTCACTAGAGTCAATAATTTACACCACCAAAAGCTCTAGTTTTTCTATTTAAAACCTTATAGCGGTTTATTTGTGCTTCTGGTCTTTTCCCTGTGAGAAAGCTTGTGCCATACCCCCCAGTCCTGAGCTGAGTTTCTGTAGTCATCAACTATAGGATTTTATTTTGTTTGTGATGATAAACAGAAATGACTTAGTGTAGATAAATACTTTAGGTACAAATTATCCTGTTTGTCACTCTCATGATATAATTTATTTTCATTTAATGAAAGATTTATCCTGTTAGAAGTTGATAATCCATTTTTTCAGAGTTATTTTTTTTAAAAAAATTACTATTATTGACTACATAACAAATTTAGAAACACGGAAACTTTTCTGATTGTTTGGGGAGTTGGGGGTCTTGGAGATGAAAAGGAGACACCTGCATATGGTTCAACACATGAGCCATCCAGTGGTTTTAAAGGGCAGTGACTTTTTCTCCATAAAAACAGATACAAAATTCCTAAATCTTTTCTGGTGTTGAAAAGTTGGATCCAGCAGCTTCAGCAGCAAACTCTGGAAACAAATCTGCTCTGAAAATGAGATCAGAACACTAATTATTTAGCTATTTAAGATGCATATTTTCATTAGTAATTTGGCATTTTAATGACTCTTACAGTTTACTGAACAGATTCCTTTGGATAAATGAAAGAAGTGAATAACACTCTCATTCTTAGGCCAAGAGTTCATTTCTAGATTTCCTCTCTGGGGTGGCAGAGCACAGTTTGCCACACAAATGCAGGGGTGCATTTGTCCACAATGAAATTCCCTTTTGCTGGGCTTTATAAAATGGCCAGAATTCCCCTGCTTGCCTTGGCTGCCCTGGGCTGGCCAGGCTGTGGGAGGAGGTGACAGCACCTTGTGCTATGTAGCTGCTGTGCAAGTCGACCCAACAAGCCTGAGTGTATCAGGAGAGTGATTAAATTCCTGCTGTGTGTAATAATTGCTGTATTGATAGAATAATGGAGTAAGTGAATTTGTGCTTAATCTGCTGTGTCAACCTGGAAAAAAAATGTGCTTTGGGAATGAGGGTATTTTTGTACTTATGTTTAATTTCATACCACTCTTAGTAAATGGGTCAGTGAGCTGAGGTATTGTATTTTTGGCGTTAAGAGAAGTGCTGTATATGCTCTAAAATGCATTAGCTTTTCTTCCCATGAAAATCACTCCACTTTGTTTTCCCTGGCTTGAAGATGATAAAATCTGTGGGGTTGTTTTTTTTTTTTTTTGGTTTGGTTTGGGTTTTCTTTTTGTTTGTTTTGTTTTTTCCTTTATTATTTTATTTGAGAGATGGGCAAAGTTTTGGTCTGGCGCAGGCAGGAAAGAAAGTGGAATAACAACCAAACTGCTCTTTGAAAATACACAAATAAATTGAATAATAAGTGAATCAACTGGTTTGATCTTGGTGGGGCTCTGATATGTCCAGCAGAGCCTGGGTTGTGCTGACAGGAGCCTTCCAGCACCATATGCTGCTTCTGTGGAAAACACTGGTCATTTGAAAGTGAATTCTGTGGGAGGGGAACTGAGGAATGCTCACAGATTTTGGCGTGATGAGAGGAAGTTCATTTAATGCTTTATGTGCAATTATGTAGACCAGGGAGTTCAGGCACCTTAAAAATGATTTCCAGATCAGTACCAACAAATCCCAGCTCTGCTAAAATATCCACATGCCACCCAGAACTGGGGCATGTTGAGCTGGATGCAATGAAAGTTCCTCGTAGGCTATTGGAGTTAATGTGTTTTGTTAAAACAAAACCACTGAGATTAAATGGTGTGGTTTCACCCTCATATGGGACTTTAAACTTTTTTGGGACAAATGATATTTCAAACTAAGGAATATCATTTAGAATGGCACAGGGCAGGTGTGAGGAGCCAAAGCTAAAGGAAACAAGCTCAATGCTGAGCCTGGTGCAGTTCAGCAGAGCAGGTACATGGACAGCTGGAAGGGAGGAAGGACAGGCAGCAATCCCAGGCAGGGTGGCAAGTTGCTTCTTGGTTGCCCTCCAGCCCACCTTTTCTCCATGTTTCTTCAGGAAAATGCCGTTTTGTCCCAGAAATGAGCTGGCAGAGAAGGGCTGCCTGGGTTTCTCGAGGCCACTTTCGCTGCCTGACCCCGGCGGTCGCAGGGCTGGGAGATTCATGCCTGGAGTAGGAGCTGGGAGTGCACTAATTATGTAGTGATGGCAGGCTCTGTGCAACTGCAATTTTCACTCAATTACTCACTGAGCAGTGTCACTATTACAACCCAATTAATTTCAAAAAGCGTTCTAATTTAAAGGAAGGCAATATGTTGCATTTCCACAAGTTATCCATACTGTCGGGGTGGTCAATTTAGCTAACTGTCTTTAGAGTTGCATTGCAGAGGGATACAAACAAAGCAGTAAAAATCAGTGTGACAAAAAGGGACTGTCTGTGGTTGATGATCCTGTGGCTCTTCAGGGTCTGTCTCAATAACATGCAAGGCTGTAGAGGATATTTTAAGGCAATATTTAATTGGAGGGTAGTGGTCTGCTGTACTTATTATTTAAGGCATACAGCAGTGAAAACTACCAACTAGTGTTAGTAGACCCTTAAATGGAAATTCAGTGTTCATTTTCCACTGGAGATTTAGGATTACATCTCACAGAATCAAAGAGTCACAGAATGGTTTGGGTTGGAAAGGACCTTAAAGCCCATCCAGACCCACCCCCTGCCATGGGCACGGACACCTTCCCTTGATTGCTCCAAGCCCTGTCCAACCTGCCCTTGGACACTCCCAGGGATCCAGGGGCAGCCACAGCTTCTCTGGGCACCCTGTGCCAGTGAGAAGTGTCAGGGAGACCTTGGAACAGGAGCCAAACCTCCCCAAAACCCTCCAAAGCAATTCCTCATCAGGCTTTCCCTAATGACACACAGACCCCTCCTGACCTCCCAGCCCCCCCTGACCCTCACATCACTGCCCACACTGCACTGAGAGCTTGGGCATGGAATACAGCCCTGGAAGAACCTGGGAATGCCTGGACACCCAAAGCTGTGCATGTGTGGGACCCCCACTGGTGCTGTGGGGTGGGTGGGTGGGTGGGTGCCCAGGAGTCACTGAGCACCAGAGGAAACCACACTTGCCAGGGAGGCACAGCCTTGTTGTGATGGTTTTCACTGCCCCCCACCTGCTATGCACATGGGATATATTCCCAATATCTGGGAATAACAGTGGGAAGTGTCTCTGCCACTCCAAGTCAAGGGGTGGCTGTATGTCAGTGGGGTTACAGGAATGGCTTGTGTTGGCCAAGATCCTTCCTTTGGGCACTCCAGAGCACACTGGGATTTAATGGGAGTCTGTCCACGGGCTGTGTGGAATTGCCTTGGCCCTTCCCAACTGACAAGGTGAGGAGGACAGGGGAGGGAGGAAGGCTGGAAGGGAAGGAGAAGGAGGGGGGATGTGTGGGTGCTCCCCAGGCACAGCCCCACACCTGCACTCACAGCCACCACGAGACCTGCTCCTTGTGTCACCTGTTTTCAGAAAAGACCAGTCCTGGTAGAGCTTGGAATTAACTCATTGTTGATTTATGCCACCTTACTAGCAAGGCACCAGAGGAAATGTAAATAATTTTTCAAATGGGTGCTATAAATCTCCTTGATTATGACCACAGCTCCATTGTGGGAAGGAGCTTACACTGAGCCTTACAGCCGGCTCATTAGGCTTGGTCTTGGTTGTCATTAAGTGCACCAAAGCTCCCTGCTGGTGGGTTTCTTCAGGGAGAAGGCAGTGCTGGAGAGGGGCAGCCTCAAATCCTTGCCCTGGGCTGCAGGAGGCAGGGCAGAACCTGCTGGGCCAGCAGCTCCCAGCACGGCTGAGATTTGCTGCCAAGGTTTCCTCTGGGTCACTCCCAGAGCCTCCCCCTTTCCCTGGTTCTCCCCACATTCCCTGGGCTCCAGCTCCGCGCCAATTTGCAGCTCCTTGACTATGGGAAGGAAGAGGAAGCACCAAAGAGGAATGACTCCTGCCTGCCTCACTGCAGGGTATGGACCACAGTAAATGACTTGGGACCTCCTTGAGCACTCCTTGCTCTCCAGAAGCCTCCCAAAAACACCGTAGGGATCAGCCTGGAGGGTGACAGGCCAGCTCCCAAACCAGGCCACCCTTGTGCAGACCAACCCATTCCCAAAGTGTGGCAGCTCTGCAGGTTCCATGAATGGTCTTGCCCTGCTCTGATTTTCTCTGCCCCAGAACTGAGCCCTAAACTCTACCTGGGGGAGGCTCAGTGTCCCACACTGCACCGTCCTGGGTGACCTGGCACAGCCAGACACGCACTGAGCACATTTTTATTAATATAAATATTCTCAAAGCACGATCCACCAGCTCTGCAGGTTAATAATGACTCTGACCTTGCTGAGAACTCGCTACTTTTTTTCCCTTAAAAACATTTCGTGGCAGTGAATCTCACCCAGACAGTGATTACAGACTCCCAGGATGGTTGGGTTGGAAGGGACCTTAAAGCCCTTCGTGTTCCATGGGCAGGGACACCTCCCACTAGCCCAGGATGCTCCAAACCCTGCAGCCTGGCCTGTGGGAAGGGGCAGCCACAGCCTCTGGGCAGCTCTGTGTGTAGGGGGAATGATGTGTGCACACAAAGCAAACACAACGGGAGCTGCTGTCCCTGCCCGCAGTGCCTGTGACTGCAGCACTGAGCCCACGGGGAGAGCAGTCTAATACACAGCTCAGCAGGGTAATGCCTGGAGCATCTTTTCTGCTCTTTCTTGCTGTGGTTTTCCTCCAGCCCTGCCCTGGTGTCAGTCCCTCCTGCCCGGGCTGTGCTGGCAGGAGGGCAGAGCACCCCAGCACCTCCCTGGGCACGGAGCAGCTGCCCCAGCCACGCCTGGGCCACTCCAATCTCAGCCCACACAACGAGGACATTCGTCCTGCTGTTCTGGCCAGCTCTGCAGCCAAGGATACCACGCCATCCCCTCTGTCAGAAGATGAATCTGTTATGAAGAACTACTTCCCACTGGCATTTACTCCATCAAACCTGACACAACGGCAGCGTCTGTCCAATAACTTTTTACTTAAAGTAAAGCCATTATTTATAAAATCCAGCTCAACAACCAACCCCATAAATCTTTCTGAAAGCCAGCTGGAGTGACATGGAATGCTACTTATTTCCTGGCTGAGGAACATCAGGAGGGAGGGCTCTGGGGCTCATCCATGGGTGGCTGAGGGGAAGGTTCAAAGGCAGGACGGACACCGAGGGGGAGATAAAGTCTGATGATCCACATGCACTGGATCACCACAAACAGCTGGCACAGGGAGGGCATGGAGCTGCTGGGGACAGTCCAGAGGGGGCACCAGGATGGGCAGAGGATGGAGCAGCTCTGCTGGGAGGGAACGCTGGAGAGTTGGGATTGTCCAGCCTGGAGAAGGGAAGCTTTGGGGGGACCTCATTGTGGCCTTCCAGGACCTGAAGGAGCTGCAAGAAACATGGAGAGAGACCATTGACAAGGGATGGAGGGACAGCACACAGGGAATGGCTTCCCACTGCCAGAGGGCAGGGCTGGCTGGGATATCGGGAAGGAATTGGTGGCTGGGAGGGTGGGCAGGCCCTGGCACAGGGTGCCCAGAGAAGCTGTGGCTGCCCCTGGATC